>VYXG01008259.1:0-31516 GCA_013397235.1 Lanius ludovicianus | reverse complement strand
CATCTGTCTTTTCAAGCCAAGACCTTAATAATGCACACTTTGTAGCCTAACAGATAGAAGAACCTAAATTATTAATTCTAAGTGTCTAAATATAAGTATACAAGCTAAATACATATGCCTGTAACAATATATTAGACTTTAGGGGAGAAAAGGTAGGCAGTCGAGGGAATGGGGGGAGGGTGATCCCCAGCATGACTAACCTGGCCCAGCAGCACCTGGAAGAGCCCTGCTACAGCTACTGGTTTTTTAGGAAACGCTAATCAGTACCCCAGTTGCAGGCGGCACTCAAAGCTCCACTGGTAGGGAATGGCTCCACTGCCATCTTGGCATAGCAGCGGCCCTCAGTAGTGGGAGGTCATGGGGGTTCGGTCTTGCAGGGGTGCCTCCTGCATATCCCTTGCCTCAGACTGAGACCAGGGCAGAAAGAGGTTTCCAACACCTAGGTTTCTGCTCATCTTTGGTTTAATTCAGTTGAATTCAGTTGAAAAAGCTGTTAAAGGGTGATGTGTCCCTTCTCTGGTAAGCCAGAAAGCCTCAAGCTTGCCAAGGATGGCCAGGACCCACACTGGGTGAGCTCGGGTGGGAGGGTAGCAGGCACAGGCCCCTGTCAGCTCTGCCTGCAGCTTTCTCATTTTCTGGAAGGGAATCCTCATGCATGGACCCTACAGGGCCAAAGCACAGGGCCTTTCCTTCATTGGGGTCCCAAAGAATCTTTCTTCTCCCCTGACCCATAAGTTTGTTCTCTGTCGACAGCCAGAGCTCCTTCTTTGGCAAGCTCCACTTTAACAATAGATTTCCCCAATTAATACTGTCAGATATGACACAAGATCAAGATCAAAATCTATGAAGACTAATGATAGCTATTTCATTGACCTATTTTCCAACTTATCCAAAAGCAAATCACACAATCACACTGTCTTCAACATGTATGGGTATGGGCAACCATGAATCCAGTCTTTCAGTGGCAGTTCTAAGAACAAGGACTGCAAATTTGGCTCATTAATAGCTTAGTCTTAATCATGTTGAATTAGGGAGGGAATTGCATTACCTTTAATGACAGACTGAACATCCCACTCCCCTTCCTTTTTCCTAATGTATGGATGTATATAAATCAACAACACTCTAGTATGAGACTCAGTCCTGCTCCCAGCAAAGCTAATAACAATTTCATCCAGATTAGACTCTGGACCTTGCAGGTAATCTTCACACCTGCTTTACACCACACACTATAAATCTATAGGTCTATATATACATGTACATATGTATATAGCTAAATGTGTGCAACCAATTCAAGAATAACAAAATAGGTTATTGTTAGCAGACAACTAAAAATCCAAAGGGCTCCTTTTTCTTCCTTTCCCATTCCCTCAAGAGAAGTCCATAAAAATGTATTAATTTTTATCTCACGCATTTACCGTTTAGTGGGGAAATTTACTTGTCAGAAGCCTGGCATTTTCTTTCCTCTAAATTAAAATAATGAAGGAGGTAAGAGCTAATTATTGTGCTCATCCCAGAGTATGCAATCTATGAAAGTGTTGAGTATTTAAAAAATCTAAATGGACTTTTTCATTGTGTCTCCATGGAATTACTACTTCACCCTCACTTCTGGAGCTAGTCAACAGAAATGAGAAAACAACTTCTAATTCACATGGGAAAGGCCAAATCTGCCCCAAAAGACAGCACACTCAAGTTCTTTATAAAACGAAATTTTTCACATATTGAAACTGAAGTATTTCCATTTCAATTGAAACAAATAATGAATTTATTCTATGTTAATGCATATTAATGGTAACTTTAGGAAGGCGTAGATGCACTCATGAATATGTCCATTCATACAACCAATTTCTGGACTGGCAAATATAGTTTCCCTCACTGCCAGCTTTTGTTACTGTCAATGTAATAGCCCCACTAGCACTATGGCTTACAGAGTTTTGCCTTTTATTTCTCCCTGCTATGAATGGAATATAAACACGTGCTAATGTCATTCTGCTCTTTATACTTCATCTGGATTATCCTAATTCATATTATTGTTCTTAATGTAAAAAAAGATTTTAAGAAAATACAACTTTTCTAACATTAATTTTTCACAAGCCACTCTGAGTGGTCTCTGTCAGTATTACACAATAGAACTACAAATGACAAATGCCGCAGATATTGTTCCTGCTTAGAAATTTACTAGTTAATGTGGTTGGCACAGATGTATTATTCATCAGAAGTGTAGTTACTCATTGCTTTGCAGTTTTATGCTAAGAACTGTGACATTTAATGAAACTAACAAAATCACAGTCAATTAGATTAAAAACAGATGTTCTAATAAAATATGTAACTAACTCCTTGTAATATATTTGAGCTGGTTTTTTTTCTTAGTCTACATTATGCCAATTGATATATGAATCTGAAACAGAAGACTGAACTGAATAGCATTTATAATAGAAACATAGAAACTATTATCATATCAAGAGGGAAAAGAAAAGGTAATAAAAACTGAGAGAATTGAAAACATTTCTTCTGGTACCTGGATCTACATTGAGATCTATTAACAGATTTCATTAACACCTACAGAAATATATTACCTATTACTTTGTTTATCAACTTCAATCTTATTTCTTCTAATTTTTCAAGCATAAATCTTCCCCTAGACTCAACTCAGAAGCAACCTGTGTAATATGGATTATACTTCTTTATGTTTTATCAGTCCCAAGCTAGAGTTGGAATAGTTGCAAGATACAAGCTTGCTGACACAGTTTATTTTCTTAATTACAAAAAAAGCTGGTTTATAACTTGAACTTCTCAGGAAACAATAAGCCATCTCTATATGCTGAATTCAAGTTCCCATAAGAAAATGAAGAAGTTTATCGGAATAAAATAAGTTGTAAATGAACTCATTTTTCTCTGATTCTTTTTGCATTTTAGGCATTGTAGACCTTAGCAATGATATTAGTTCTTGTGTGGGAAAATATTATAATTGAAATCTGGTAAGTTATTTGCAGATTTCAAGTTTTTCTTTACACTGTGCTGACATTTAGTACAGCCCTGGTGAGGAAAACAATACTGCCATTCATAGCTCTAGACCTAGATTTCAATTGACTTAAGCACACAAAATGAAATTTGGTCATTCACTGGTTACCCATATTGTGTTCTCAAATTTTCTCTCAGCAAATGTATAATGACTCAGTATTTTATGGTTGCATAGACAAGGGCCCAGAACAAGAGACCCTAGTTTTGTCTGATGGTGTGAGAAAGTTGTGAAAGGATCTTTTCTTCCAGATGGTGTTAAATTCAGCAGCCTTTTTAACATTGGCCTTGCACAGCAACTGCTGCTCCCTTTTCACAGAGAATAAGCCTGTATTCCTGCTAGTTAACATGCATACTCACACAACCTGCAACTTCACTCCAACTGTTTTAAGACAGTGGCATGCTAAATAAATTTGATCTGGTTTTTCCTAGTGCTAAAACTAGCCTTCAAAGGACTAGTCAACTGATATTTACACTTCTTTTTATTTAAACATGTATATTGCTTGGAGTTTTTACAAGTTTTAAGTAAACAGCAATTTACAGATAGATAATTTTGCATAACATTATTTGCTACATGAGGCAAGCATAAACTTGGAGAGCATGTGACATTTTAAGTTGCTCTCTTTTCCCAAGTCAGATTTGCAGGAAATGGGGCATTTTGCTTTTAAGCAATGAAGGAAAAATAATAACAACAATAACAGTAGTAGCAGTAGTAGTGTTTTATTAATTTATAGTCATGTAACTTCAATATGGTACAAATTATTTAATATTACAATGGACAACATGATTATAATAGTTGTGTTTTTCCTGGGTGTTTTTCTTAACAAATTTGAGAAAAATACCAAGATGCAAGCAAAAGCTTAAGTTAATTGACTCCACTGGATGCCTGAGTAAACAATAGGTTTCCCCAGAAAACAGTTATTGCCTTAACTGAAGGTCTTTCAGAAAGAAAACCACATACTTTGTAATGTAAATATTAATTGTTGTAGACAATGGATCTAGGTAAATAGCACCCCTGGATAGAAGTAAATGAAAGGCATGCAGGCACTCAAAATAAAAGACTGGTTGCACAAACAGTGCTTCAAATGTAAATAAACAAGGGGCTTCTCATCGGTCACCACAGTAGTAAAACTTCGGCATGTGTACAGCAGCCAAAGTAGGAATTCATGTAAATACAGATTGTCTGGGGTACTAGCTGAATCTCAGTAAAAAAGACACCAAGTAAGCCTTAAAAATCCTATAGAATATATTTGGAGCTACAGGGAAGATGAGATTACTTTGGAGGCTAATTATTTATTTTAAATCAATAGTGCGTGTCTTGTTTCTAGGATCTGTTTGATGGTTCTCTGCTTCCCTTCTCTCAGAGTATGTGATGTAAAGGTAAGTATTTCCATTATAAACACCCGAACAGTATTTTATGTGTCATCCCATTCATAAATAAAAATTGAAAAAAAACAAAACCAAAAAAACCAACCTCTCAAAACACCAAACCCACAAACATACAAACAAACAGCCTGTACAAAGTCAACCCTTTAATTTATGAAGAACGCTGAGAATTTTTTCCTTATCTCTCATCTTATTTTAATCTACCTTAGAGATGTTCAATTTCTAAGATAGTATTAGACACTACTCTGCCTCTGGAAAGATACTTAGGTTGAATTCAAAGGAAAATGTTGCCCTTAAAAATTAAACCTGCTCAGTTTCACTGTAAAAGGTGCCTAAACTGCAATGATAAATATGAATAGCACCCAAACAAGTGTTTATTAAAACCCATCAGATGTTTGCAAGGTCAACACATTGTCTGCTATTTTTTTCCATCAGGGAAGAGAGGTGCAGTCTCCATAGCTGCACCTCCCAGGTTGCCTTGCCTCTGCCTTGCCTCTCCTAAATCATCTGCAATACTTGGGCCACCGAAGAAAAGTGAAACTTGCTCCCATGGAACTTGTACTGAGGTTCCAGAATTAACAGAGTGTGCAGCCACAGAGCAGTTGCTGTTCTCACTTGGGAGCCTGCAGATGGCTGCGGGTGGGAAATACCTCCACTTAGGGAGGCAATGGAGATGAGTATGGTATAGTGCACTTGAGGGTTTTTTCATTCTTCAGCCCCCAGCAGAGCTGTCTGTCACGGGCTGCTGAGGCATGGAATTGCCACTTGCCCTGAGCGTGGGAATGGGAGTGCCCAGCCGTTCACATCTCTTGCAAGTCGTTTAACGGAATCAATTAGGCACGACAGACCTTCAGCTTCCCCACCCCCTTTCCATTTCTGTCAGGTCTATAGACGTCCTAATTATTTAAGTTTGGGATGCCAGAACTGTTTCCTAGACAGATCTGATGATCCTTAAACAAAAAGAGAGGGGGCACACACGTGGATTTTTTGAGTAAATGTCACTTTCATTTCCAATGCTAGGCACAGAGCAAGACAGAACATTTTTAACACTGACAGGGGAGGAGGCAATCTCATCTCCATCATGTCCTTCTGCTTCAATAGCCTCTTCAAGGAAACCTTGGAACAGAGAAGCATCTGTGCTTGCATTTTGAACAGAAGAATAAAAAACAGCCATCACTTTTTCATCCTTGTGCAGTTGCACCAAGTTCTCAGTAGCTATAAATTGTTAAGCTTGCCTACACTTCAATGTAAACTTCTTTTGAAAGCATGGTTTCACGTTATTTGAAATAAATCACCTCAGTGCTTTGTCTAAGATGAATGCAGACTGATTTTTTTCCAGTTCACACTGTATCATCACCACCAACAGCAACCATCATCATCCTAACCAACTACCAGATTTATTTTTAAAGCCATTTCATTGCAATGAATAATTTTGCAAAATGAAACATTTCCAAATAACTTCCTAAAAAAAAATCTCAGCTCAGTTAAACATTGACTAGTCTAGGTTTCTCCTTATTTATTCATTTAACAGTAATAGCTGCACATGCAATGTTTACCATTGGTACAATTTCCTTGTTGCAGCATTCAGCATCTGACAATTTCATATTTTGGACTAAGTATGCTATTTAATTCCCTCCACTCCCACCTTTAGCTGTAAAAATGTTGATTCAATAAGAATTTATGACCTTTCTCAGTTGGTTTTTTTTTGTTTGTTTGTTTATTTGGGTTTTTTTTTACTCTCTTGCAGTAGTCTTTCATTTTCACACGATGTACGATGATCTTGAAGGAGTTTTTACTTTCGGTTATCTAGCTTTATGAAGACCAAAACACTCATACAGCTAGATAACCAAAGATAACAACTCACTTCCCTCTAGCTTTCCTTGCTAGAATCCATTTTTTTTTTTTTTGATAGATGTGCAGTTTCCTCCAAGAGTACCGGTGCTGCTTTAAAATAGTCATCCTTTTATGCAATCGTGACCTGATGTGTGCGTCTGTGCGTGTGCACATGCTCAGCTAATAACATCCAAAAGAGATCTGTTGTCTTCAAAGTTTATTCCGAACTTTTTCTTTCAGTCAGTAATTTCCAGCAGGGGTAGACAACAATTCATCTGTTAATATCAGAAAAAACCCAGCTATTAAGATGTATCAAGATGTAATAAGACTGAAAAAGCATTCATCCCTTCACAAGCTTCTGTTTGCATTATAAATTGCTTCAGCCTCACGAAAGACTCTTTAGACTCTATAAAGATGTAAAACCATTGGCAATATCCAGCGCAGTGTAAGGAAGAAAAAAAAAATCACAGTTCAGTAAAAAGTGACAAGATGATTTGAGGATCCAGCTCCTGATCCCTTTAGATTATGCATGGTATAGAGATTTTTACCAAATGGTGGCAACTTGACTGTAAATATCTTGCATGTAAGTGTGTTTTGCAAGGGTGAAATCCTTTCTTTCTCAGGACTCCTAGAACTGGGAAGAAGCAGTCGCTGGCTTGATGCTGCCCCTGGTCTGAAAGAAGGAGAAAAGTGGCATCATTGGAGGACCTTTAGTGCCAAAATGTGGACCAGCCCAGCACGATCAGAGGTCCTGGACCACAGGAGGCAAAGGTAATGATGATGTCATGAGAAATTTCAAGTACGCATGGTTATTGCTACGCATGAGTGATCAGCGATCTGCCCCTGCCAGCTACACCAGCAGCAGCAGCCTGGAACTAAGCCCTCTGTTGCTCCCGACTGCAGGAAAATCCACCTACTGCCTTTACCTTCCTTCTTGCTAGCATAGATCACTCTAATATCCAAAGACTGGAAGAATTCTCTCTCTAAGGATAGATAAAAGCACTTCAGATCTGTGGAACGTCTTTGCCTGCATTTCTCTTTTGGCAGCCTCTGCTTGTGCAGAGAGATGTGAGGCACTTTGCTCTATCCTAAAGTGGGGCCTTGCTTTCTGAGACTGGGGATCAGATCTGCATTACACAGTAGTCGATGTATAACTACTGTGACAATTTGTCTTACTATGATGTGTTTTTAATGGCTTACATCTTGATTATGTTTTGTGTCTATAGCAATTTGCAGGTATTTACACCGGGATGACTATACAATGCATTTTCCTCTATATGTTTATTTGGAATGCTGCTTATATTACTCAATAAATTGATGAAGGCAAGTCTTTCTAAGCTGTTAGAATGAATTATGTCCCTAAGATTTAAGTCTCTCCATTCACCTTTCCTCCACATTATACTTTGAATTACTTAACATTATAATTTGTATAGAATTTTTCTAAGTCCAAAGAGCAAAAAATAAAGGTCTCTCAACTATACATGATACAATGAAACTCTGGTCTGAGATCTACAATATTTACTGTTGAAATTAATAATTGTATTTCAAAAGCTCATACATACTATGGTCAGTATAAGATGCATATTGAAGAATTCAGCACAGAGAATATGAATTGCTCTATACTTCTAAAGGAATATTGTTTGAAATTCAGGGTGCTACTATTCTTTTAAGGTGTAAAATAAAACAATGATTCATGTTTTATGTTCCTGTAGAGTTAAAGAGAATACATCTCACTGCATTTAAATAAATTTCTTAGTAAATTAACATGTTTGCATTATTACTATTTTTAAGGGGAAATATTTAAATGCATGAAGTTGAACTGAAATTCTTATTCTGTAATGACTCTATAGCCTGCTCACATAATAAAGCATATGTGTGCTTGTATCTACACAGGGGAACCGTGTATACATGTGTAGACTAAGTACATGTATACAGGTAGTTGCATTTAAATACATATATATATCTAATATGTGGCTACACTGTTAAATTACATCTCTATAAACCAGTCCATTTTTTTATCATAGATTAATATTACAAAAGCATGAAAAAAGGAAAATATAATTTATCAGACAAGGCCCAAAATTAATACTGCTACCAAGAAGTAACACATAAATATTACTAATGTGCCAAATCCTGAATTCAGTAGTGATATTACTGAGACCATTCATTTGTACTTTCAGATTATCAGCCTCTAAAATTGACCATTATTTTTTAAATGTGTGTTAGATACTCTGGTATAAGGAAATGCTACAATTTGCCACCAGTGCTTGGTATATGTGAGATGTATGAGCTAATTATGCCAGTGCTCTTTTCAGATTATACAGTTTGGCATAAAATGGTTAGAATTCTTATAACACTATACTATTCATTGCTGTGCTTGACAATTAGACATCTGATATATCTAAATGCACATGATGATTTTGATATGCAAAATTCTAATGAGCTTCTCTAAATTGGAAGTTGAAAGATGTTTTTTCTTACAATAGCTAAAGGCAGCAGTATTAGTGGTTTGGCGTGTGTTACATCCAATAGGATTGTGAATTTATGCATTGCATTGTCAGAGGCATGAAAATTCAGGTATTCCTTGTGTATGTGTGTGCATGTCTATGCCTATACAGATATTTCTATATATAATACATATTAACACAGACACATACACAGTAATGCATACATTAAAGCATGTTACGATGTCACAGGATTTGCAGTTAAATGCAAGGCATTGCTATGTTTCAAAGATGCAAAATGCACCTTTAAAACATCATGCTCTGTTCTCAAGACCACCTTACTCACAAGCTGACTTAAGAACTACAATACACATTTTGTTGAACAATCATTAGAGCCTCAGAAAGTCAAAATGAAAATTATAACCTAACTGTTCATTAGCCATATTGCCAATTAAATTTTCTAATGTTCAGTCATCTAGAAGGTCCTTGAAATCAAAGGGTACCCAGTAAGACTGCACAAAAAATATTTGTGAATATAAAAACAACTATACAGAAATTACTAATTTTTTCCAAAATCATTTAGAGTGATCTGTATATTGGAAGATATGAAATTCAAGCATTTATTTTTTCCTCCTGCCTTCCTAATAAATGCCCATTAGTGGCCTTTAAATTGGTATGTGATTGTCATGCTTGTTTTCTAATTTTTTTATAGATCTCCAGATGACTGTGATGTAAAGAAGAAACATCCTCCATGTATTTTTTTAAGAACAGTCTCTATTTATTTTAAAGAGGAATAGTTATGATTCTGTAATTATTACAGACATTTGTTCCAATGATGGTATCCCCATCTTCTGTATGAAATATTCATAGGAACCCTATTTAAACTGCTATGAAGTACATAACTACATAACATTATATGAATATACTTTTCCTACTAAATTAGAATAGGACTCACATAAATTTAAAACATCACACCAATACAATACAGGCAAGAATTTCCTGCATAATATCCCTTTCCTTTCAGCCAGGTAAGTCACTTGACTGGCTTGCCTTCTAATAAAAGTGTCTTATAATTTCTTTTGTGACTACAATTGAATTTTACAGGCAGCTGCAGATTATTTCTGTTATGTTGAACATATGGTATGCAAAGAGATATCCATAGTACAAAATAAGATTAGGTAGACTATCAAGAATGCATAATTTTTGAAAAGAAAAAACTACATAGGTAATTTCACATGAATACACTACGCACTGTTAAAGAACATGTTCTATCACCTGACTTTTATTATTAAACAAAAACCCAAAAATACCATTTCTTGCCCTTATTGACATTTCCTGTGGTCTACCTGCATTGATTAAATCCGAAAAATAGATATGAAAAAGGCAAAGGATCATAATATAAATGATTTCACTGTTCTTGTTCATTAAATGTATGTAAATATATAAATGCATATGTGTTCAGGAGGTAGTGTGCATATCAACATTTGGAGATTATTGAATAAGTTGCTAAAACGTTTGACTCTAGATTAAACAGGGAAATAGCTAGCCACATTTCCCACAGATGATCTAATATGACATAAAAAAAGATACAAGTAATGTATTCCAGTATCTGCAGGGTTCAATGTGGTAATTAATATTTTCAGGACCCAATTAATAACAAAAAAATCCAATTCCATAATTATTTGTAGACACTTATCATGAAAAAGAAAATAATTTAATAATATTTGGAACTGCTGAATACAGATGCTGAAAGGTACAGAGGCATATATAATATTTGCATACTGTAAGTTGCCAGTTACTTTAATACTTCAGTCTCATGAAAAGGAGGAGATGGAGGCCCCATCTACCCTTCAGTTCAAAACAAGGGAAACACATTAAAGCCAGTATGTTCTTGATAGATTTTCTATGTCTTTCACATCACCGATGTCCTGAAATCAGAATCATTAGAAAGGCATGATCTATATTTGCAAAACTGTTAGTACATCAAGAGTTGTATGTGTAAATAATTATAACATTGTTTTTGTATCATATTGATTACATCAGCTCTAGTTTTAAAGCGTTTTATTTATTACAAAATAACTGCTTTCTTCTATTTTATGGTAAGTTTTTCCCCCCCATTTCATGAATCCTGGGCTAGAATTGTTCTTGGAGAGGTATGCTAATTCGTGGATGGGTGTTTTGGTGGGTGGGTGAGATCAAGGACTAAAAGCACCATTGTATAAATCCCTTTCTTCAATTACGCTCTCTGCCTACTGGCATCCCGGCGGGCCCACGCCAAGGCTGGAGGCAGCGGTGGCAGGGACTGTGTCGTGCCCCAGCAGCCATTCCTGGACTCTCGGGACAACGGCACCTAGAGCCGCGGCATGGAGCAGGCCGCCACAGCAGTCGCCTTCCCCTCTCAAAAAGCTGTATGTTTTAGTCAGGCCAAGCTATGCCGGACGCATCGCACCTGCCCCTGCCACCTCGGACAAGATGATAATAATTATAACCTCATGAAACATTTATTAAATCACCCCTGATCAAAGAGATAGATATTATAATCAAGCTACATTTTGGACAACCCAGTAAGTAATGCCTGCTTGCAATTAAGTGGTCCACAAAGCACAGAGGCACATGGATTTATTAACTGTAGTGAATAATGCCCACCACTTTGACAATCTCAAAAATATGAGTTCACCTTTTTAATTTTTTTTCAATTTCATTTTTAGAAAGCAGTTTGAAAATGTAGAGTCAACAGAAATTAGTTCCATTATTCTAATTTAAAACCCAGTGAACGATTATTCCTATGTCTATACACCTTAAAAAGGTACCCAGGTACTGGTAAAAAGCTTCTTCTCTGCATACTTAAACATTATAATTCTGCTTTTACTGGCAATATGCCTGATAATTAAGAATTCCCACACCTAACCACACACACAACCAATAAGTTTAGCATAAGACATACAAAATCAGCTAACCAATATAAGCCACTATGTTAACTTATAAAACTGCGCCTTGTTAATCAAATTTCCCTCCCAGTCTCCATTGAGGCAGCCCCTGCCCCTGAACCTGTCACAGAGCTGCTAACTGAGCTCAGGTTCCCATATACCCACTCCCTCCATCGGAAAACATGGAAGTGCAATGAAGTTGACCTCTCTCCCTTCTATAATGAATTCAGGTTCTGTAAATCCCCTCACAATACTTACATTTGTTCTTTATAAAATAAAGATTTGACCCCATATCTAAATGAATCTCTAGTAGAAAACAAAGATTCCCACCATGGTGAAGACCCCTTAAAAGCACAGAAAGCATATTCTTTCATATCTCCAGAAATTCAGATCTTTCTCCTTGTGATCTCTATTTAAAAGTGCCACTTATTTCCATAGTGTAATTCTTGCATGATTGGTTCTAAAATAATTAAAAAGCTTCCATAAAGATAAATGGAGGGGAGGCAAAAAGGTGTGGTTTTGTTTTGGTTTTTTTCCATATTGCTTCCTAAGCCCCAGAGTAGAAAGTGAAGTGTTGCATGTGAGGCTCTACAAGGGTTTTTTTTTTGGCAGAGGGGACAAAGATTGGTCAAGGTCTAGTCCAGCCCCCTCTGCTGAGGAAGACGTGCTCTGAAATTCAACCAGTTTTCCCAACACTTTTGTTGCTGATGAACTGAAGCCCTTTTGTTCATCCATTGCCACAGTCTTTCCCCATTCCTACTATATGTTTATGCACTGCCATAGATAATGAATTTACACCAAAACATCTCATAGTCCCATTTTGACAGAGACAACAAATTAGAAATGCCTCATCTAAAGAAGAGCAATGGGTACATATTCCTAGAGAAGGAAAGCACACCTTTTTTTCGAAACACTAAATGGTTGAATTCTTCTAAGGTGCTTTCCTCTGGCTAACTTCTGGACAAGTGATTATTCTGGGTCCTGATTTTGGGAGATATTACCATTTTGTGTAGCTTGTCAAAATTGATCAACCAGTCAATAACAACAACAACAATAATAATAATAACAACAAAAAGAATCCCTTTCAATTTGTTATCATGAAACATGTAGTGTGACCTCTTGTCAACACAGTGATTGCTGGAAGGAGGCTTTCTTAAATTTTTTGTGGTTTCTTTCTTTTCCTTCTCATTGAGTGCTTCAGGTTCAAAACCAGTGGCACAGAACCAACACCTTGCCCATGAAAACACCAGCTCTTTTTAGAGTCCAGGAACTAGGCAAGGAGCTGCATGGTGCCTTTGGATAAGTTTACCAGTGTGTCTGATCACAGAAGGTGTGGGGAGAGGGAGGGGGTGCACCCAAGAGAGGGAGGCAGAATGGCTCTCTGGTATGTGCCCAGGAGGATGCAGCACTGGGGTTGTGCTCAAAGTTTGTGGTGGACAGGAAATGGGTTGGTAGGGGTGGTTACAGGGCAGAGGTGCCAATGGACAAGCCTCAGAGGGTATTTGGGGAGGGCCAGGGGTTTTGGAGTCTGCCAGACAGCCTATCCCTTCCTGAGGTGACTGCATGACACCTGCACATGTTTTTTTCTATGTGTTGTGTTGTAGTCATGTGGACAGGTGTCAAGGAGTGTGAGCATGTGTGAAGAATATGTTGGGGGAAGTTATGGGGCAGTACAATACTAAAAGATGTGCATATATATATACATATTATGTCACGTGTGTATGGTGCATATATATATGGTGCGCATATATATATAAACGTTATATGGGAATCCCATTCAGAGTGTGGCTCCAGGGAGAGAGTAGTCTGCAGAGGCACAGATTTCCTGCCAGCTACTGCCAAGGACAACAGTTCAGCCATCCTGTCCTGGCCATGGCCCTTCACAGCCCCTGTCGCAGCCCAGCCATGCACAGCACCCATGCATTCTCCTGCCAATACAGCTCCTGGGGACAAGGCAGACCAACAGAACTCTATAAGAATAAAGATGTAATCTCAGACTAAAATAACAACATTCAGGGAAAACCTTGGCTACACAAAACTTCTGAGAGGATTTATAAAAGCCTGGATCAGTCTCTCAATCAGACATACACTCATGTTTCCATTCCCTGGCTTGTCCATTTAAGTGTAGTCAAGATGTTTGAATAGAGAAACAGGGCATGAGTATGTGTGGGTATAAGCATGTGTGTGCATGTATGTAGCCACTGGTTTGCAGCTGTTTTGGTCTGAGTGACTGCGTCAAGTTCTAAAGAGATGCTCTGGAACATAACTAAACAGACAAACACAAAAAAGCTTAGATCCTATTAAAGACTACCATTAATTTTCAAAACATTGATTGCATTTAATTCTACAGTCTCACCAGTAAAAATTCTCCTAGAGCTAAAAGTTCTCAAATCATTATAAACCAAGGTGTTTCTAAATCGAAAAAGAGTGCAGGGAAAGATATAGAGTAGACACCTTCAGAAAATTGCTCACATCTACCCTTTTCTACCTTGGTAACAAAGCCAACTTTCTACAGTCAGATATCAGAGAACCCTTTAATACAGCTTCTCTTGCCAAATGGGAAAAATCAGTACAAATACAGGAGAGTAGTTTTGACTTGCAGATCAGATCGGCTGGAGGAGTGAACGGCTTGTCCAGAGCCTAGCAACTTTTTTCATTTTCTGTCTCTTCTTCCTTAAACCAGCACTGATATCAGTGAACCTCTTACACAAAACTGCTAACACTGTTTTGATACAGTCACGCGAAATTATGATTTACCTGCACTGCGTGTGTCATGCAATACTGGGCGGGGGGAGTTTTTGTGTCTTGATCGGTATTTTCTATCCCCCGCTCATCATCTGATGAAGAGGAGCAGCGGCGTTTCCCGGGACAGTGATTGGGCACCGAGAGGGTGAGCTTTATTTTGCCTCGGTGTAGGGAGAGAGGGCGGGCCAGCCAGATTAATGTTTTTGGTGGGTTTTTTAATATTTATTTTATTGGGCAGGGGCTCTGATCAGTATGGCAAAGCGACGAGCGGAGCCAAGGAGCCAACTCTGCTGCGGACACTGCCTACCAGCAGTCCGACCACTTCCCGGCTACGGCCGCCGCTCTGGACTGCCCCGGCACTGTCCGATGAGGCTCGACTGGGAGCGGCTCCGGCTATGCATCCCCGTCGCGTCCCCTATCCTCGCTTCACGTTAAAGGTTTAACAGCGAGGTCATATTCATTGACGTCAGCTTGAGGTTTACTGTAGGTCCGGCTACATTGCATACATCAAAGAAATTAGGGCATTAAATAAATATGCGAATCCTACTGCTTGGAGAAGAGATTGAAGATTCCTGGAGAGATCGTCCCTATTAATGAAGATCGCAATTAATGAAACAAACAATCCGTTCTCCCCTCCTCCCCTCCGCCAAACATCATAAACAACAACAATAAAAACCCTGAAGTAACAAATATCAGTTAGGCACGGAAGTCTGGGGGGCACCGGCTGGGACCGGAGGCCATGAGGCACGGAAAAGAACCCGTCGCAGAGCAAGATGCTCCAGGCGGCTCCCTATGCATAATCAGGGCTTCACCGCTGCGCCATTCTCCGCCATTCTCCACCATTCCCCTCCCCTCCTCTCCTCCTCATCCTGTTGGTTCCACCGTGTATTATTTTTAATATTGATGCATATGTAAAGTTATATTTGCATTTTTAAATTAACCAAAAGCTAGAAGTTATCCCTTTTTCTCTGATCTTTCCTTCCTTTTTTTTTTTGTCCCCTCTTTTCTCCCCTCCCCTTCCCCTTTTTGGCATGACTCTGATGTGTATGTGCCTTTATATGTAGTTTCCTCCCTGCTTCTGTTTGTATAAGGTTACAAAATATGCACAAAGCTAATAAAGCAAATAAAGGTGCACAACATGCTTATCGGGTCTTAAGAGGAGAGACACATATCATTGCTATGTTCAGCAATAATACCAATAGGTCGAACCTGGAAATTTGACCACCTAATTAACTTCATATTAGGAAAAAAACTAAAAAACTGTTTTAAAGTATGAGGCAATGTAGATAATGCATGTAATGGGGACTGATTCAAATGATTTATAATATTTCATTGCAGAATTGTGAAGTATAAAGGCACTTATATCTCTCTGGATTTCAGGAATGTTTTATTTCAGTATATTATCTTAAAATGTGTAGACCCAGGTATGGAGTGCTTTTTCTAAGGAAGACATTTTGTATGTTCTGTCTTAACTGGTTACTTTATTAAATGTATTACAATTCATGTTAACATGTGTAGTTTTAAAGGAACTACCTAAGTCTTTACTGGAAACACATTTCTAAAGTTTATTTTAAAATATTGCCTTTATCATTACATTATCTGAAAATCCACAAGCCTTGAATTACATTTAAAAACAATATTAGCTCATTTCTCTTTACCTTTATAAGGAAATTCTTATTTTATAAAAGAGAGTAGTTTAACCATGATTAAAACCAGAAGATTACTCTATTTTTATATTCCAGAAATAATATATTTTAAAAGAGTAATGTTTTCCATAAGAACAATGCCCAGCCATATATGCATTTTTTTCTTTAAAAAATAAAACTAAATACATGCATAGATAATTACTTACACCGTGGATTACTTTCCTGCATAAACGCATAAGGTGAAAATTACCTCCCCATCAAGACTGCCACTCGCTTTTTTTTTTTTTTTTTAATAAAGATCACAATGTCATACTCAGTTTGTATTGCTCAGTACCTACTTCACAACATGTATAGTTTCTTTGGATTTCTTATGGTATTTCCAGCACTACCTCTAGCTCCAGTTGCACAAGACCTAAACTGAAGTGTTCATATATGTCTTCCAAGAAAAAGTGGTCAGATGCCTACCCATAAAACATTAAAAAATCACTGAAGCAGATACTATAATCCATTAGGTTAGTTATTACCTTACCATATAGAGCAATAATTTAAATAAGTAGATAGGGGGTTTTTGCACATTTTTATGAATAACCCTAGGGCAACACATCTATCTGCAGGTACCCATTTACAAGTGATGTTGGGAACTCAGTCCGCAAAATTTATTATTTTCACTGCTTCTAATTAGCTCACATGAATCATGCTCCCCTATAAATTTGTAGTAACATATGGAGACAGACCCACAGAAGTGTCTAGCCCAAGTTCGGGTGTGTGCACAGGTAGCAGATGGCACAGAGGGAGAGCGAGGAGTGTGTGTAGGTTTTGGTGAGCAGGACTGTATTGGTATGTTACATCCCCTCTGCCTACAGCACAAATGTGGGGCAGTGTGTCTGTGTCCCACTGCAGCGGGACCCTGGCCACCTCCCTGCCCCCGGCTGCCTCAGTGGCGTAGGGCAATGACCCCACGCCCCGTCACTCCCCGTGCTGCTGCTGCTTACCCCCGCCGCCGCCTCTCTGCGCACGGCCGTTGCTCTGACGGCACCGCACCCGGCGGGACGGGAAGTAAGACGCCGATGCCAGTGCTCTGCCCCAGTTGGGCTGCCTCAGGAGCAGTGCCTGAGCCCACTCCCCTCCAGCTCCCCTTCGTCTCAACCCTCGTCGATACAGCCACACACCTGCCCCCCCTCCCCCCATTACCATACGGAGGCTGAGTCCCCTCGAATCACTGAGGCAGCGGGCGACATTTGAATAAGCCCCGCAGCCGGCAGCAGCACCGACTCCTGCAGTGACAGCACTGGGCGCGGGCCGTTTCCTCAGCCCTTCCACTCCTCTCCCGCCCCTGCATGTGCCACAGGCATGGTGGGGACAGCTGTCTTGCCTCAGTCACTTGCCACTTTAGAGCTAATTTCACAATAAATAGTCCTCCAACTTGTTACCTGATGCTTAGCCTTTAAAAGCTAAAAATAAAGGCGCTTAAAACTCACCTATTTCAAAATGCTGCCGAAATGACGATTTCATGGATTTCAGATAAAAAAAAAAAAAAAAGGAAGCATTTTTAATATTCAAATTTGGAGTAATCATTACAGCTGATAGTTACAGATGAGAGAGGGAGTCAGGTTGACACAATGGACATCGATGAAATAGATCCCCTTCCTCGTCTTTTTTGCAATACTTTTAATGGCTAAAATCACCTATATATTCAATATTTTAAACTTATATTTCCTTCTCTTCAGCCATGTTTATCCATATTTTATTCTTAATCTGAGCTCTATGTGTGAACATTCATGTTTTGGCATTATTTACAGATTGGGTTAGAAGAAGGGAGACAGGTAAAGAAAAAGTATTTTCTTATTTTTCTCTAAATTTAAACATTTGAAGGAAAAATTGAAAAATGACAACCATGTAATTTTAGGTAGAATAACCAAACCTTAAAATGAGAAATGGTGTGGGTTTTTAAGTAAGGAAAAGACTGGATTTAGTGGCTTTTGCCCTCACAAAAGTCTGTAATTTGGACCTCTTTGTTTGTCCAGTGTGAACACACCTAATAATACACATCCTTCAGAAAAAACCCCAAAGCCATGCTAATGTCTATTTAATAATGTCTCCCCCGATTAGAGGTAGAAAGACAAGAGGAGCGGCAGGGGAAGTGAGAATTTTAATATTAATTATTTTTATGCATATTTTAAATAATTGCTAAATTGTTAGATTTCCTGGCAGGAGAGTGAAGGGGTGATGTAAACTCTGTTAGATATGTTTTTTAGTGAGCATTCAAAACATTAACTTCAACATCAGTCTAGGAAAAGTAGCCAATGCAATTGAGTTCCCATACACGATATATTTATGGGTTTTAGTACTAAAAGATAAATTGTCTTGATATCCTTTCTGTTGTTCTATTTTTGTCATCAGTTTATAACTTGGCATAAAATAAGCAATCAACAAATTAAGGTTCGAAATGAACGGTTATTTTTCTGTTTTCCATAACTGACTCACAGAGAGGACTAAACCTGATTTTGTCTCTGTTTGGATAATTTTTTCCTTTACATCAGCTTCGAACCAAGTGGAAAACGTTGTCAGGGCGTGGGTATCCCTCAGCTCCATGACTCCTCGAAAGAGTATTTCCTACCCAAAGTCCTCTCCTTGGCTCCTCTCTGTGGCGGACTCCTTGCACGCTGGTGAGATTATGAGGGGGATGCCGCTGCTCGAGGCCGGCTGACTGCAGTCCAGGAGACCCGAGCCAGGTTGGGGTGTCCCAGTAGGCGCAGCTTTCCAGCCCCCGAGGAGGCTGCGTCCGGCAGAGAGACAGCGACATCTACCGGTATTCGGCACAGCCCTGGCGAGCGCGATCGATCGGCGGGGTTCGGGCGAGAGGAGGGGCCACACCGCACCGCGCCACTTTTCCCAACCTAGCGCAACCTGGGGAGAAGACATCAAGGCAACGATCGTCTCTGCGTGACCCTCTGTAAAGCAAGAATTCAGCCCTACTAGAACGAGCGTTTCACTGGGCACACCTCCGCATAAACACACTCCTGACTCCAGATATGGGCTGTATCCCACAAAAACTAGAGACCTCATCCGGATGATGTTTGCCTCACTGCGAGCAAAGTCTTCCCAGAGAAACACGAGAAGGACGCACTGAGAGCAGAGGGAAGGGCAGCACCTGTGTGTTCTCCCTGCCGTTACTATCTCACCCCAGCATGTCTCCCCTTATTTGTATTGTCTTATATACACGGGGAAAGGCAATATTCCACAAACACATTTCAGCAGGAATAATAACTGCCTTCTCAGCGCTTTGCATTTTACTTGCCAGGATTAAAAAAAAAAAAAACAACAAAAAAACCCAAAAACAAACAAACAAACAAACGAACAAACAAAAAAGGATCACTTTGTGTATTCCTGTTTGAGGAAAAGCATGGCTTATAAACCGTGAGAAGGGGAACGACAATATTATCCAAAGCAAGAGTAAAATTTTACTATTTGCCCCAGTGGAATGGCCCTATTCTTTATTTAATTTTTGTGCTAATGCTGTGCAGAAAGAATTTTATTTGAAACACTTTTTATCTGATCATATTACTCTTTACCTTATCCATATTATCTTTTCATCTTTTTAATAATTAAAAAAATAAAATGAAAGGAACAAATTTGTTACTAAAAGGCAGTTTTTATAAGTACAAATGGCAATGAAGGAGCACTAATCGTGTTGTTTCTAGGATGGTGAGAAGCATCCGAGGAGCTGGAGGCTAAATTTGATTGGATTAACTGCCCCTTTCTGTTGTTTTTATTCTAGTAGTTCATTAGCCAGGTGTACTTTGATAATTAATTTCCGAGATCTCATTCTAGGAATTTTGGTTGTTTCGTATATCAATAGGCTTTCCTCAATGGGCTATAGTTGGAGAAAATAGTAACTTGTCTGTTTTGAATTACATTTTTGTGCACCTGCAAGTGAAAAAATTTGCTAAATAACCCTAGTCTTGAGAATGAGTTCATCACTAGTAGCATCACAAGACCAAGCAGTCTTAGAAAATGTATGTCTGCTTAAAGGAACCAATATAACATTAAATTCAACGAAAAATCCACTTGTATCCTCAAGTACTGAAGAGGTCTTTAAATATCAGTTGATCATACCTAGTTCAAAATCAAGAAAAAGCGCTAACATTTTCCTGGCTCTTCTTCGAAGAACATTGTTCTCTTCTTTTACTAACTCCAGGAACTGCTGATAATAATTTTTACACTAAAATAATAGTAACGGGGGTCTCTCATTTTGCCCTAGACACGCCGACATCCTCCCATCCCATCCTGACTGATACCCCAAACCCAGAGAGCAGCGGCCAGGGTTGGCGGTCGCACATCTCCATGCCGTGCTGGCAGGACGCACGAACAGATCGACGGCTGACCGATGCCACTGCCCGGACACATTCCCACCCTCTTAGAACCCCCTGGAAGAAAATTGTAGCACCTTCATTAAAACCTTGCCTTTTTGCTGAGAGCTGTGTGCTTGCCTATTTGACAAAAAGTGTCAGACATAATATATTCTCTCTGGTGTCCGATAGCGCTAGGACTACTTATTTAATAAAACACCACAGGGTACTGACAGTCCAAACGCACAAAATCATTATAGTCCTTTGTCCTCCAATGTGTGCGTCCGACCTCCCCTTCCCTTTTTTCCCAGCTTTTCAGTAGCAATAAATGAATCAAGAACTAGAGTAGCATATTCAAATATAAATGAATCAGAACATATAAACCCATAATCTTCAATCGTCAAGTTGGATAATCGTCAAGGCTGAGACGGCAGCCTATAGTAGTAGGCATATTGCAAAAAAACCTAGGAATGGTTGGCAAAGGAGTGCAGTTTGCAGCTCATTAACAGGCTCATAAAGTGGGATAAAACGGTCACCTACCTTTCCAGGGCACCTTCCCTCACACCCCAAAAACTGAACTCAGTGAGAATAGAAAGAAGTGTATATACAGACATTAAAACCTGCATAGTCATTATAAAAGGCTTTCTGAAGCAAAACTACTTTGCCAACCTAACTAAGCAGAAGTTTTATTTATTTTCTTCCACTTATGTCCCTCACATGGACAGTTTTGCAATAGCATTTCTTTTTTTTCCAATTAATGGACAGACGGTCCTGGGAAAAGCAATTGTCAGCCTTATACACCCAGGACAATCAAGAAACCAAACTCTTCCATCTCATTCTAACCAGCAGCAAGGTCTTATTTATTTTGATTATTTGTTACAAGGCAGCCGGATGGGAACACGACAATTTGCTCTCTCTCTGTCTGATACGAGCTAGTGTGTGTACGTATTGCCTTACGTGTACCAGCTCTACCTGAAACGGTGTGAATACCAATTTCCCTACAAGCGTTACCGCTTCCAGCTCAATGCAGCCTCCGATAGATGTGTGCGCTCGCGTGTGTTTAACAAACCAGTAGGTAAGTCGCTATCAGGTGACCAGGCTTGTAATCCAATAGTNGCTCTCCCAGGCTCTGCTGCTGTCTGGGGCTACTGCGTCCGTTGCAGCCCACTCAGCCCAGCATAAACTTTCAGAAGACTGAAGTGCCGTAGAAAGCAAACAAGGGAACCGAGGAATCGAAGGGTGGTAAGGAGGCCAGCGGGGGAGTGGGAGGTGATGCCCTGCCTTTTCCTCCCGAGCCCTCAGGAGACTGCGGGCAGGGTCGCCCTCCCCAGACACTGTCTTCCTGCCCCGTGGGTGACACAGCGTGGCTTTCTCCGGAGCCCAGCGGGGCACTGTCTGGTCTTACCAAGCCCTCGGTAAAGCCCGAGCCCCCGCAAGAATGCGTGTGTGGGAGGGGCGAGGCTGCAGCGGCGTAGGGTGGCAGGGCTGCTCTGTGCCCCAGTACTTACCGCAGCGATTCCTGCCACCGATTCGCTCCCCTCCGTAGCCCCCTCAGCAACACACATACGTCACATACATCCTCTCAGAGATTAGATGTGACTTTTCGAGTCTAACCCTGCTCATTCAACGGTAGGCAGGAGAGGAAAATATAAGGGGTGATAAAAGGAGAGGGGTAGCCACAGATGCTGCCTCACACTGAACTGCAACGAGGCTCCCCCCTCCCCTTCTCCCTGACATTTCCCATCCACTCACCTCCTTCCTCCCGCCCCGATTCAGAAAGCCACGGGAGGGAGGGACGACATACGGATCCGTGCTGGCTGCTGGGGCTTCGCTGAGGCGCTCTCAGCACCCGCACACTGGCCTCTGAGCCTCGGTCCTTCCGCGGCGCCCCAGGGACTTTCCTTGTGGGGCGTAGCGTTTGAGGAGAAAAGGAGGAGGAAGGGGCTGAAGGACGGCCCGAGGCATGCCCGCCCGCCTGCCCAGATGGGGGTCACATGCCACACGTGAGGAGTGCAGAGCTCCGAGGTGCGAGGCTACCGCATGGGATACAAATGGGCAGGCATCGCCTCTCCTCCTTCCTGTTGCTATTTTTAATATTATTCCTAATTATACCAATAATTAATTTCAAAGATCTTTGGAAATGTAAAATGACAGCTGGAGCTGAGGAGCAAGAGTAGCTGTTTTAAACAATAGTTTAGAAACACTAGGAAGTGTCTTCACAGGGAATGGAGACTTTTTGCTTTGTCAAAGGTGAGGTCTGCTGTCTGCTTATTAGTACAGTGACATCTTTGATTCCGGACTAAATACAATAACGCAGGTTCTTGTGATTAATACAAGAAGCTTTATGAACTGTGGTCCCTCCCTTCTTCTTTCACAGACATACTCACAGCATACCTATATCTGTGAGAGACTCAAGTTGGCGGGGTGCTAGCAGTGGACCCAGTCAAAAATTTCAATATTGCAGACACACTAATTGTCCTTCTGATTTTCTTAGTTAAAATTTTATTTGGCAAATTGTAAATTTTCCCAAAAGATTTATTGACACACAAAAATATGCTTGCATCTATATCTGCCAGAGATGGTGCAGAATAAAAATGCCTGAGTAGACCTCATCTGAAATAAAATCTCCACCTTTATAATAGTTACAATATACAACAAATAATTAACAATTTGCTCACCAGAGATGGTATAATTCTAAGTCTTCTTTCCTTTGTAAGGTAAATGATGGCAAAATATGATTTACCATTTAACTAATTGGAACAAAGAACAGTACAGCAGAAAGACTGGATTATGCAAATTTCATGTTTACATAGAATGAAAAATAGCAAACATTAATTAATTATGGTGAATTTGACAAGGTGTTTTAGGATGTCTTTACCTGATACATACTATATCCTAATAATAAAAATAATTTAATGAAAGATCATATTAATGGTGTTGAAATAAAATTAATAAATAAGAATTAAACTATATTGTAAAAATAGGTTGGACTACAATAAAAATGTCTTTGATGCTTTAGGATAAACAATATATATTGTAAAAATCCTATATTTTGTTCAGAAGCATAACATGATCTTTGATTTTGTATCGACTTTGGTGTTGTATAAAATGATTAACATAATAAATAGAAGCAGCTGAGTCAGACTAAGTAGAAAGCTACTATTATTTAAATTATCAAAATAAAATTCTCAAAATAAAATCTCCATTAAGTAATGTTTTCCATTCTAATAAGCATGGAAATGTTTCTCTTCTAATTCACTTATTTTCAAAACAGACATTAAAATATGTTAGAACTGATTTTCTTTCAAATCAGAAAAGTTAATATTAGAACAATTGTCTGCATATTTTTTTCTGTAACATGCCATCATTTGAAGCACATAAATACAAAGACAGCGCTGGAAATTGAAAATTTCTTTTTTTCTTTTTTTTTTCTTTTTACACTGTCTATAAACATTGCTATGTGATTGCATGTACTCACTTTCTTGTATGGACTATTCATTATCTGGTGTCTACATCTTTCAGAATGTATTCACAGTCATGTTTAATCTTCTTAAAGCAGTTACTAGATATACAATAATGTCAACATGCATATAGATATACATGAAAATTTCTTTTGACCTTCAGAAATCAGCTAAGCCCTCTGGGCAAGTCAGTTCCAGTGATGTTAGCATGAGTTGCTGTTGATCTCTAATAATTCAAGTGGAGAAAAATGGTGGATTATGAAGTAGGGAATAATCACCACATTTATTTATTTATTAAATTTATTTCAAAGGGGCAGAGTTTGGCCCAGTTGATCAGGTTATAAGGATGTGTAGCTAATGATATAAAAATGCAGTTCTTAAGCCCATCTCTTGTTAACCTTACAGACTTACATGTGAAAGCAAGCTATTCAGCAATGTTTTCACAGGAATTTAAGGGGGGGACACACACCACTGAATTTAAAATTATTTACTCTCAAAATACATTCGATTTTACAGTATCAGCCACTTGGCAAGACAACTTCTTCTAAAAAGTATCTTTCATACAACTGCAACTACTGGAGAAAAAAATGGAGATAAAACATTTAAAATACTTTTTAATTATTCTGGCAAGATATAATGCTTTAGTTCTATTTTTCCATCTTTTCTCTAATGACTTTCTCTCCTCAAAACTCTATATGCAAATAGTATACCTGCATTTGTGAGCAGAAAGTAGGCCACTTTGAAAATTTTTCGGCCAAGCAATGAAAGTACCAAAGCCAGAGTCAGTCCTCAGTCGTAACATGCCTTGCCATAGAAGAGATGTCTATAAAACTCCATATTGTAGAATTAATCTTGAAAAAACTCACCATGCTTTGTCCTCTTCACAAGATTAAATTGCTTGAAATACATTATAACTGTGAGATATATTATTTTTGTGTTAGTTGTTTGAATAATTTAAGAAAGACTTCCACTGCTTAATTCAAACTTGCACAAAACTTTCATTAGGTCAGAGAGTACTTTTCCAAGGGATGAACTGAATAGTCTCAAAAACCAAGATAGAAAGTTTGATGTCTTCTTTGGAAGTTAAGTTTTAAAAAGTTTGAACATGATGCCATCATAAAAATTTATTAAAGTAATAAAATGACAACTTCTGAACATACCTTGACTCTACATGTTTGGCTTTCTAAAACTCTGCAAAATTAGGCAAGGTTCTGTTTCCACTGAAGTAAAATACAAAATCCTATTGTTTTCCATTATAGTAAGAAGGGCTCTTAAATTACTTTTGTTTACACACACAATTTGGATCTCATTTGTGCATCTCTTTGAGGCACTTCTGAAAAACAGGGCTCTGATATGTGTATTGATTCATGCAGGATCTCTGCATCAGAAAAGACATTATGTTATCTTTATATTTTCTGTAAGAATGAAGTAGGAAAGTAGTGACCTTAACTAGCTTCAAAAATAAATGTGGGGTTTTCCAACTAAAATGTGATAAGTATCAAATGATTCTTTCATGAACCTCATCACTGTCCTATTTTAGCCAAGATTATTATTCTTACAGAAGGAAAATGAATAATTGTATGAATTGACATAATGGAGGTGGGTTTATTTTGGGGGGAGTTGTTTGTTTCTTTGTTTGTTTGTTTTTTAGGGTGATGACAATTTCTGGACACATTTAAAAGGGATTATTTCTCCCAAGCAGTGAAGAAATGACAGGAGCAATTTTCAAAAGAGAGTTCACTATTTTTCTGCATGTATTTTTTGTCTTCCCCAAATGAACAACTAGACTTATTGAGCAGCAAAGGAATAAATTCTTATCTTAAACAGATTTAAAGCCTTCTGGTGTGTCGAACTTGGACCTGAGGGCAGTGATTCACCTGGAGGATGTAATTAACAATTTGGAGGATGGAGTCTGCAAACCCACATTTACACGTTATATGAAACTGCAGGAATTTCATGTGTGTCTATAGATCTAGAGATACCCATATAATGTTGACTATGCAATATAGTATGCATATAATCTCTATTATTACACATAGATGGTATCATACAAACATGAAAATCTATAATAAAAATGGAGCACCTGGATTATACAATGCAAAGCTATGTTGAGAAAGGAGTCCAGACACTTCCTTTTGGAAGTTCCTGCTAAGTAAAGAAACTCATACATTCTTCATTTTGAGCTTCTCTTGAGATACACTGTATCAGAAGTCAGAACTTGCTTATTTCTTCCTGGTCCAAGAAAAGGCTCTTTTTCTCGCACACAGGTTCCCAAGCATCTCTGATGGGAAGGACTGCATAATACACTGCTGAAAATGAGGTGCATAAGTTCCAGGGGGTGGTACCATTTGATTCATTTGGTAAGATCATTTAACCAAGCTGCCCGTGCATGTGCAGTGCATCCATCTCCATACGTGCACACTGCAAAGAGCTTGTTAGGTGTTATTGCCAAACCATTTATACCTACATATTTATACCTCTCTCACTGCCTCCAAGACTGAGAGGCAGAGGTATCAAGGAGTTACACTTAGCTTTGGAATCTTTAGCAGAGTGAAATTAAGAGAAAGAGAAAGAGAAAGAGAGAAAGAGAGAGAAAGAAAGAGAGAAAGAGAGAAAGAGAGAGAGAGAGAGAGAGAGAAAGAAAGAAAGAAAGAAAGAAAGAAAGAAAGAAAGAAAGAAAGAAAGAAAAAGAAAGAAAGAAAGAGAAAGAAAGAAAAAGAAAGAAAGAAAGAAAGAAAGAAAGAAAGAAAGAAAGAAAGAAAGAAAGAAAGAAAGAAAGAAAGAAAGAAAGAAAGAAAGAGAAAGAAAGAAAATAACTTTTTTAAGTTGGGTTAATGCTACTTTTTAAATTCTTACGCAAAAGTTTTTCTGTCTGATTTTGAGCTCCCAAGACAAAATCAGTGTTTGATGGGTCTAAACATGTCTCTTTCTTTGGGGCAGTTAAATAACTGTCTGCTCGGGGAATTTCACTTTATGAAAACCTCACATTTCAATTCCATTAAATGTCAGCCAGCTCCTGAAGAAGTGAAGAGATCGATGCACTTATTAAAGAAAGAAGAGGAAAAAAGAAACAAACCAGTCAAACCAATCAGACCTGTCTCTTAGATGACAGTCAAAACCAACCCTGTAACTGGCTGCCGAGAAGGGCAGGAGACAAGCAACACGACTGGCTTTATGGGGACCGGGCTTGCAGTCGCAGCGCTGGGGAAATGGGGGAGGGAGGGCAAAGAGAGGTACGGATCTGAGCACGCAGCACACTCTGCGGGGCCAGCCGGTGGGATAGGGTGAGGGCCTTCCCCTCCCCCTCCCCGACTCTCTAAGATCAGTTGTGAGCCTGCCCCTTACTGAGCTTCTTCTCTGACCCTGAAGTACAAACTGTTCCCGAAAAGGTTAAACTGACCGTCACGAAATTACCTGCTTGGGCTTGGGAAGCGGCACCACCCCTATTCTGTCATTACCGCTTCCTCTACTCACACGGCCGGAGAGCTTCCTTCCGCCCCAACGTTAAGATGCCTTTTTGGACAGCTGAGTCTCCGAGAACAAACGGATTAAACCTCTCACCGAGGCCCCCAAGAGCTCAGGAATACTGCACACACAGGCACCCACCGCACCACAACATACGCACGCACTCGGAGAAACTCTCTGCCTCTCCGCTGGCCCGGCCTGTCCCCCGGAGTCCCTGGGCGGGCCCGGGACAGACACCACTCCGGGCCGCGGGGACTCTGCCAGGCGTGAATAGTTCTAAGGCTGGGAGGGGTGATTCCCCCTTGCCAGGGTGAAGGTCCGGGCCGGTCTTCCCCGCTGCGGTCCTGAGGAGACGTAGGCTAGCCACGACACTGTATCTTGCCCCGATCACTCAGGTCCGCGCCTCCCACTTTGCAGGGTGCGGCGGGCTGTAGCAAGTGGTGTATGCTGAAACGCGCACTCACCGGGACCTAGCTCAATTAAGCTACACGAATCCAAGAACAACCGTGGCGTTAATTACAGTCATTCTAGTTTGAGCGAGAAGCGGTGAGCGCGTGGGCGGGAAAGGGAAGGGGGAGTGAGGTGGAATGCGGGGAAAAGGCGAGATGCAGTGCGGCGCTGCTGCCCCCTGGCGGAGCCGCGCAGTGCGGTGCTGGACGGGATCTACTCAGCACCTGTGGAGCCTCAGTGCTGACTGCGTCCTATCGGCGCTCCGGTCAAAGGATTAAGCAACGTGCGGAGCCCCACGCAGAGCAGCTCAAGCAGCGCAACATCCGCAGAGAAGCGCGGGCCAGCCCTCAGCCCGCAAAACCAGGCAAAGTAATTTTTGCCCTAAAATGCTGGCCTGAACGCTGCGGTGCGCGGGGCGGTGCTGAGGGCAGGAGCAGCTTTTGGCCTTCATCCTCAGCCTTCACCTACAGGCTGGCCCGGGTCAGTGCAGCAGCGCGGCAGGGTACATAAGGGGACACTGGCACTCCGCCTTTTACAAGAGAGGAGCCGAGGCCCCGGCACTTCGCTGCGCCGAGAGGCGTCCAGTGGCTGCTGGGGCGTTGCGGGACCTAGATGGGACCAGCGAAATGGCTCCAAAGAAGAAACCATAGGAGACTGTTATTAATGGTTCTTTGGATACATAAACAAAGAGGCATTCCCCTCCCCCCTGCCCTTGTTTTTATTCATATTGTTTCACAAAAATAAGTTGCTGGACAAAGTAAAAAAATTACTTATTCGTTTAAAGCTAAGCCTAGTTACCAGCTTTGTAAATGTCAAACTTTGTACAAATAGCCCAGATTTACATGTTTTTTACTCACTGTTTTAAGTGTTGGAGGAAAGAAAGNAGTGAGAGAGGAAAGAAAGAAAGAAAGAAAGAAAGAAAGAAAGAAAGAAAGAAAGAAAGAAAGAAAGAAAGAAAGAAAGAAAGAAAGAAAGAAAGAAAGAAAGAAAGAAAGAAAGAAAGAAAGAAAGAAAGAAAAGTAAAATCGATAAAAGAAAGGGCAGGGGGAAAAAAGAACACTAAAGCAATGTAGATAATGCAGGGGAAGACAACAAAAAGCACTCGACATTGTTCATATTCCATGGGAAAAAACAAATCGAAATAAGTGTAAAACATTAAGTAAAGGAGGCATTTTGGTTCTCAAGATTATATGCAGAAAAGACTCCACTACTAGAATAAGTAGTAAAGTAGATATGTTTATTCCAGTGCTGGGACACATGGGGGATAGCTCCTCCAAAGTCATGCGTGCGCGCAGCTGCTTTCAGCTTGGTGTACATGGGGTTTCAGGTTCCATATTCATTAAGTTTTCCACTAGGCCTATACATATTCATTACCTAGTCTCGTCTCGTATTATAATGAGCCCAAAAGTCATTTACATCCATGTTGCGCTTGTGCAGTGTTGTCTGGTGGTCTTACGCGGGGGTCTTCTGGGATGAAGTCTTCCTCAGTTTTGAACTTTTCATCTTGCCTTTCTGCGCAAGCTCTTTAGGTCCCTGGCCCAAGTCCAAACTCAAAAGCTGGTTTGAGTTAGTTTTAGGTTTGAAAACAGGATCTTTGGTCAAGATCCCTTCCCTTTATTAATAGTCTTATATCTTCATTCTGCTTTGGTGGGCACAATAAGTGTTGAGCAAGTGGTATGCATAGCTTTTAGCAAACAACTTCTTAGCAAATCATTTAACCTCTGCTTTCCCCCTTCCCAAGAGTTGCCAGAAACTTCAGAAAAACATCCAAAAAATGTAAAAATAAGAATGAGACGGGCACAAAGCATGTACAGGTACTTCCCCTGTCGAGGTTCACAGAAATCCTACAGTCTTGCTGTAGGATTTAAAACTAAGAAGTGTAAAAAAGGAAAAAACTTGGAAATCATGCTATCAACATCCCTCAGCTGACTGCTGACATAAGGACTTCCCTGGATCGGGGCAGGCAGTGTGTGAAGAGGTGTGGCTTGAAGAGGACACCTGCCACATCCTGGCATGGCTGCACTGTAAGCATGGTGAGGAGCCCTTGGCAACAAAGAGTAACCCCATCAGGTAAAAAGGGGGATCCGAGGAGTAAGGAATGGAGACAAAAGCATTTATAGATATTCAATACAGGGAAATTAAAACAAGGAGAAAGGTATCACTGTCTGAAACCAAACACAGTTGTGGAAACGATGAAGCAACCGACAGATATGATGGAAAGAATAGCAGCAAAAGACATGAAACAGAAATGTGAAAAATCTCCCAGGGTGGAGGAAAGGGTAACCTTCTCATTCCTTATTGGTTTTTTATTTGTTGGACTTTTATCTTCTGTGCAATGCAAGTAGAGTTCCAATCAGTCAGGGCAGAGAGATATTGTGCACTCGTACTCCTCCAGGATTCTTGCTGAAGTCCTGGGTGAGGGTCTGGACTTTCTGTGGTACACAGGGAGTCAAGGGGGCCACCAGCCACTGTGCCTGCAGCTGCTGTGCTCTTCGTGTGCTATGTCACAAGGCTCACAGGCTCCCATACCTACAGGAGCTAAGCAATATCTACTGCTTTTAACTCTGCAGTAGAGAAACTAAACTTGCACTGAACTACAGGCAGCAAAGGAGATCTTCCCATGTGGGGCAGAGTGTGGAAGGCCACGGAGATGGGTGGTGTGTATGGAGCGTGGCTGGGTGTGCCTATCTGCCTTCCTGTGTGCGCACAATTGCAGTGTAACTTGTTTTTATTTCCCCTCACAGGACAAGTTATATTAGGATATCAGGAACTGCTGGCATGGGAGTTTTTGTGCGTGCTGATTCAGAGTGGCGAGATCTGGCAGCTTTTAATGTAAGCACTGTCACGGGGAGAGTGGAAGCTTGACAAAGTTTATTAAAGTAGCCATGCTGCTGTGTTTGAGGGTCACAAAGGACTCCGTGTACTTAAACTCTTTCACAGAAAGGGGTTTAAATGAAGGTAAATCCTTTCTTAGCCTCAGATTTTGGCAACAGTTTAAATTTAAGGAATTGTTAGTGTAGAAACACATAATCACGGTATTATTATATGCAGGTTCTTTTATTGAAGAACTCTGGGAATCAGGTGTACAGACCCAAATCTGACTCTGACATGGATTCGAGATGGACACATTTTTATACCCTTTTGTTACATAACTGTTGTATAACCATATTTTAATCATTAAACTCATACTGTTCTATTATATACATTGATCTCATCCAAGCATGAATTCTCAAGCCCCCTCCCAACAGCATTTCTCATGATTATGGGTTGTTTCTCATGATTCTTGTTGCGATTAAACAAGAATTATATTTAATTACTAAACAATTATTGCATTTTATCATATGCTAGTTATGCAGGTGCAGTTTCACATGATCCAGTAAAGACAAAGCCCAACACCCGTTCCCAAGGCCTACCCAGTTCTGGCTTTCTTTCCCAGGCCCTACCAGGCCTCAGCTTTTCTTCCCATGATTTTAGAAACATTTTAATCCTATGCTATCAGAATCACTTTGGCCTGTGAGTTCTAATGATGGCAATCAGAAGTATTTATATAAAATTTAATTATTCATTAAACAGACAAAAAGATAGATGAAAGGTCTAAGAATTATTTACTACACAGTATAACACTAAAGAACTACTAGTGGATTACATCATAACATAAAACAGTTTGCTATATCAAAGTGCCTTTATTAAAGCTAGCAAAAGAAATAGTATTGATTAGGAGTCAAATGTAACTTGCCACCGAAATGACAATAATGTAATGCTGGGGGTCAGGCGGTGCTGGCTGGGGTCTGAGGC
>VYXG01008258.1:184141-196787 GCA_013397235.1 Lanius ludovicianus | reverse complement strand
GCGAAATTTGGGGTTTTTTGGGGGGCGAAATTTGGGGTTTTTTGGGGGGCAAAATTTGGGATTTTTTTGGGGTGAAATTTGGAATTTTTTTGGGGTGAAATTTGGAATTTTTTGAGATGAAATTTGGGATTTTGGGGCGTGAAATTTGGGATCTTTTGGGGTGAAATTTGGGATTTTGGGGGGCGAAATTTGGGAATTTGGGCGTGAAATTTGCATTTTTGGGCATGAAATTTGGGATCTTTTGGGGTGAAATTTGGGATTTTTTGGGGGGTGAAATTTGGGATTTATTGGGAGTTATCTCTGAGTCATGGGGCAAGGCATGGATGGGCCCATTAGCAGAAGATAGCCCAGGAGGGAGGAGGCAGGGAACAGCACCCACCTGGTTTCAACAGTTCAGGAGGATGGGGAGAGAACAGACTGCAACCCAGGACACTCCCCCCGAGGGTTTCAGAGGAGGTGAAATCGGTTTGTTCAACTCAGAAGGGGTTCTCTGAAGCGTGAGAAGGGACTTGTAACGTCCCCAGATACAGCTGGAGGTTTGAGAGGCAGAATTCGGGTCTTGCTTCATTTACCCTTCTCTTGGGTTTTATCCAAAAAGGAAAAAAAAGCTCACTGGAGGGTTTTGGGGAGGGGGGTACGGCTGAGGCTCCGCAGGGCCAGCAGTCTCCAGGCTGACCAGGTGTCCTCTGTTCAGCTCCTCTTCATTTGTTCAACTCTGAAAGACACAGCTTTGAACTGCTGCTGCAGGTGCCAGCTTAAAACAAAATCAGTCTGAAAAGTGCTGTCAGAATTAATTTGGCTTTTCCCAGGGAGATATCTGAGGAAAAATGGTATTCTCTCCATAGTCAAAGGACTCTTGCAACAATTTGCAGTAGGAGAGCAACTTGAAATTTGGCAAAATACCCAATATTTATTTTTTTTCTTCACTGATATTGTAGTTATTCTGTCAGAACATTCCCAAATTTGGGTAAGGGATAAACCTGTCAGGGCTTACAGTTCCCACATGCTCAGGGGCTTGGCACTGTGTGCAGGGTAACTTGTGATGCATCTCAGGTGCCATTTTTGAAAAATATTCATCATTGCTCAGGAAAACCTGCAGATCCAGACTGATATTTCCTGAAGAAAACTTTCTGCAAACAATCATTCCTCACTTTTCAGAGCAGAGCTTGAATAGCATCCAACAAATCAAGCTGCAGTCCAAGTGTGAAACAGGCACAGATGAAATCAAATATCGAATAGTCATTCATGAATCCTGCACTGAATTGAGGGAATCCTCCTCCCACCACTTCTGGCATTTTTGGAGTTGTGTGATGAAATTTATATCCTAGGAATACAGGAGCTTGTGCTGAACCCTGCTTTTTTATATTCCTCATTTTTCACCAGAAGTGTTTGTATTTTTCAACCTGGTGTGGAAATGTGATGAATAATTAGTGCCTTCATGAGTGAACCAGCCTTTTTTTTTTTTCCCTAAGGGTTCAGGACTTGAAGAGGGCCCAGTAATGTGAATGATGCTCAAATCCATTGCTCTTATCCATGTTTCAAAGGCACTGCTGGGATAGACAGCTGAAAATAAGGAATTAGGCCTTCCAGGTGTGTCCTGGGTATGGAGAAATACAAGGCAGGAATGTCCCTGGCTCATTCCCCAGGTTCAAGGCTTTACTTGGGCAGCAGAAGAAACTCTTGTTATTGTGGAGAAATTCACTTGGGGTTCTCAGATACCCTCTTGGGCATTCTTGTATCTTTAAAATTAGGATTTGTTTGGATTTGGGAGCCATGGAAGATTTTGTCTTGAAGCAACAAGTGCCCTTTCCCTCATTCTGGGAGGAAAAATGGAGATCTGATAATGCATTGCAAAAATTTAGTCTATTACATAAATTACACCCAGGCTGACAAGTTCCTCAGGTCAGCTTAATCAGTTTTGTTCTGTGCCTGGAAAGAGAAAACAGCCATTTAATTATTAGGAGAAAAAAAATTATCCTCCTGATTGAGGGAGTCACATGAGTGCAATTTACTTTGTCCTTCCATTCATTTGAGGGACGTGGACACGGTTCAGGCAGAGATGTTATTTAAAGTTTAATTGGGTGGACTCAGAGTGACAAAGCCCCCAATGTCCCCATCAAAACAAAACCTCTGTGCTTTGCTGGTGGTGTTGTAGGGGACAAAACAGCTCCTGCTTTGTTCAGACGTGCTTCAATCATTTGTATTTTTACTCTTCTGTGGTTAAAATGATCCGTGTTTCATTTGGCGTCCTGGGGTGGTTATTCAGAAATTTGTCAGCGCACAGGCCCTGCTGCAGGTTCCCCATCCCTAGAACTGTCCTAGGCCAGGCTTTGGAGCAACCTGGGATAGTGGAAGGTGTTCCTGCCCATGGCAAGGGGTGGAATGAGATGAGTTTTAAGGTCCCTTCCGAACTATTCCGTGATTTTCCATGTAGAGATGACTTTCCAGGCACTATTGCCGTGATTCCCGAAATCAGGGTGGAGATGCAACAGCAGCGATTCAGTGTCAGTGTTTAAAGAAGGGCTGTGAGAAAACCTCTGCCCTAACTCCTGGCTTTAGGTGTAATATTGTGATTATTCCTCGTTCTGAAGTGTTAACACCTCGGAGAAGGTTCCCGGGGCACAACCCCGTGAATAATTCCATGAATAATGCACACCTTTATCGGCTGGTGTTTCCAAACAAACACCACTGCTAGCACATCTTCATCGGACCGGCTCGGAAGTCAAGCAGCCACTGAGCAATTCAAACTTTTAATTGCTCCACAATTAAATTTGCAACTACAATGTAATTAGCCCGCAGAGTTTAATTTGGGAAGGCGAGGCTCTGCCTGAGAGGCTCAGGGATGTGTGCTGAGGACCGGGGCAGCAGGGGAAGCTGTATCCTCTTGGATTTCACGGAATATCCCCTGGGATCGTTGAAGTCCAACTCCTAGGACTAATTTTTGGATAAGAAACGCTTAATTTCATAATGTTTTGGTGCATCTCCCTGAAATCTTGCAAAGCAACAGGGTGAGGTGAGGCTCTGGCACAGGTTGGCCAGAGCAGCTGTGGCTGCTCCATCCCTGGAAGTGTCCAAGGATAAAGAAGCAAAGAACTGAGACTTGTGTCTGCAGAACCCAAAATATTTTGAGTTCTGCGTGGTTAAAGGGATTTTTGGAGGTATTTCTGTTGGGAGCAGGCTGGTGGCTTGTGGAGGCATCAATCTCTTTTATTGATCTCTGGTCACCTTCTCATGTTCATGGAAAGGGAATGGCTGGAGCCCTTGGAACTGGAGAACTGAAGACACTGAGATTTTTGTTTTATGCTCTATTTGAAAAATCATATGCATTGCCCATCATTATAGAATATTTTTTTGCAGCTGACAAAAAAGTGCATTGTTCATATGCCAGCTAAAGCTCCCCAAAATCAGCTCAAGCTGCAAGTTAAATATAATGTTGTATTCAAAAATGCTCAATATTTCGACTGAAAAGCAGCATTTGCTGATTCTCCTGCCCAGAGAGAAGCATGTCTTGCATTATTTAGTGTTTGTCTGATGGAGATGCCAAGGCAAGTTGCAGATGTATCTGCATTAATTGATCAATATTGTGTTGCATTTTATTTGGTTTCTTTATCTGGTTGATACAGCAGAGTAATTTGTTTTTCTCCCTGGAAGATTGCACTGTATAGGCTTCCAGGTAGGAAAAGAAAATGGGAAAAATCCAACAGCAGTCCTTCGACTTTTTAATGCCATGAGAGGTGAATTTTGCTCATGGTCTGGGCATCTTATGGGGAGGTGTTTAATGTTCCAGATTGCTTAGTTATACAGCAGGAGAATGGGAGGTTTTCTCCAGGACAACAAATTGTAATTTAAGAGCGCCTTGATTACTAACCCATAGTGGAAGAGGGGCAGCCTCTCCAGGCCTCTGCTCCTGTGTCAAAGATGGGATTCCTCTACCTTTCAATTCCAGCCTTATCCAGGCTCCTGTTCTGTTCAGTCCTTCTGTTGTGCACTTGGAAAGAATGGATCTGTTTTCCCCAGCTGAGTTTGGCTAATGAAGTCTCTGGTGGGCTGGTTTGTGGCTTGGTGGAAAAATGCAGTGGCTGAGGAGGACTGGAGAGGTGCTGAGCTCTGGAAAAGCACTTTGGAAAAGGGGAGGGGGAGCAGCAAGTGTGGGCTCAGAGCCCTGGCTCACCCTCTGCACTGTACCTGGGATAGTGGAGACCAGGCAAAGGCTGGCTCTGACCCTCTCTTGAGCCACTCAGTCTCTTCCTGAAAATCTCTTAGGAACTGGATCCAGCTGAGTCCAGGAGCTGCAGAGCTGGAGCAGCTCATCCTTGCAGGAACCCCACAGGGACAGCCCCAGGGCCCTGTTAAAAGCCCAGGACAGCCTTGCTCAGGCTCCTGTTCTGCGAGGGAAGCCTTTCCCCTGGACACAGTGGGTGGGATATCTGCATTCACACCTAAATAACTTCGGCATTTTGCAAGTTGATGCCCTCTTCTGCAAGAAAAATTAATTTGGTTCTGTTTTTTTAGAGCATCATTTTATCCATTCTTGCAGTATTGTGCTGGGAAATCTTCTCGATACTTTCAAAACAAGTATTTTAATTTTATCACCAATATGTTTCACGTGCTCCCCCAACACTTGAGAATAATGTGATCCCATCCGTGCCTTGCCACTCAGAATTGTCTGTCTTGGAGCCTGTGAGCCAAAAGTGAGGTAAAGTCATTCGCTTTGCAGGTCTGTGTTGTAGAGCTTTATCCAACCGAGCTTTTTGCAGAAAAAGCTGCTGAAAGTCAGTTCTATTAAACAAAACCCAACATCCTTCAAAATAATGTGAGAATCTCTGAAGTGTGGGAGGCCCCACTAAAAGTTGACTGTGCTCATTCTTGAGATAAATATCTATTTTTGTGCTTCTAATTAGATTGATACTTAATACAAAGACATTAATTAAACATGTATAAAGACAATCATAAAAATTACCTTTTAATGAAGACATCTGAATCCCCCCAGCTCTACTTCTGTATTACAGAAAACGCCGCCGCCATTTTACACTGCCACAGCCCAGGTAAACCCTTAGGTCATAATAATTACCAAACAGCCACTTTCAGCTTGATAAATAATCCTCTTTCCTGACCTAAAAGTCTGTGTTTCAGGTCTCTGACTGTGTTTTGTGATCCCTTAGGCTGTTTCCCAGTTTGGGGGGTGAGGGGAGGCCTTTCAGCGCTGCCAAGATTGGAAACCTTCGCTCCTTTTTCCCGCTGTTTTTTTTGGCGGGAATAACCCCAATGGCCCCCTCACGTCCGTCCCCTCTTCCTTCCCTTCTCCCGGCTCTTGCTTTTCAAATCTGGCTCTTCAAACCCCCAGAGATTTAAAAGATTGGTCACTTCCAACCTCCCAGCTTGGTCCTGAGCTGCCTTCTTTCCATCCAACCTTGGATTTTAACCCCTCCTCACACGTCCCTTCCTGGCATGGTACAGGTAAGCTGATAAAGCAGGTTTTTCCCTCATAAAATGAGATATTCAGAAAAGCAAGGGGTGCAGAGGTGGGAATTAAATAATAGGCACGGGTCAGAGCAATTTTCTTTTTGATAGTGGTTCTGTTATTCGTGGATGAGTGTTTTCAGGGATTAGTTTCTCATGGAAAATGAGCAAAATTCCGCCGCTGTTTTTGTGTGTGGTGTTAAAGACCTAAATCTCTTCCTTTTTGAACACAAAAAAAATGGGGAAATTTCACCTGAAAGTGTAATATGTGAAACAAAGCTCACACTGAGTTTAGTGTACTGTAAGTATGTCCTGACTGTACAGATATTCCACTAAAAACCCTGAAGTGTTGAAAGTTTCTGTATGCAACACTTGGTTTTGACCTTTTTCTGATTTTATGTGCTCTTCTTCATAACACATTTAATTCCTTTTGAAGTTGTAGGGCTCTGGTGTTTTTTTGTTCACGGTACAGAATCCCAGGATGGTTTGGGTTGGAAGGGAACTTAAAGCTCATCCCATTCCACCCCTGCCATGGGCAGGGACACCTCCCACTGTCCCAGGCTGCTCCAAGCCCCATCAAACCTGGCCTGTAATCAAATACATTTTAAAACTCAAATCTGAAAAACATTGTTCTTCCTTTTAAAATGCCTGAAATTATTTAATTGCCCTTTCAAAATGGTCTTTTTCTCTTCTTTTTCTCACAGATGGGAAGGTTGAAGTGACAAAAGAGGGAGTGAAGCTCTGCACCATGGGACCTGGCAAAGTTTTTGGGGAGTTAGCCATCCTCTACAACTGCACCCGGACAGCTACTGTCAAAAGTAAGGGCATTTTGGATATTTTTTTATTATCTCTTCACTTGGAAATTGCAGCCTCTTTCAGATGTTTCACTTTCTCAGTGCATTAAACTCTTTAGGGTATGGATTTTGGTATGGAGTTTAGCCACTGTGTGTGTGAAGAAGATGCAGAAGAAATGCTTCATTCAGTCACTCAGGTTGATCCTACCCCATGCAGAAGAGCCTGAAGCTTATACCACAGTTTTGCTTAAAATTCCTGCTGAATCCCATGATAATTTTTTTTTGCTGTTGTTGCTTAGAAGAACCTTACTGACCTGTGTAAGTCTTCAAGGGAAACTCAGTAAACCAAGCTTAGTTTTTGTTCAGGACAAGTCATTGTTTTCCCACTAAGCTGACTAAAATAAATCAGGAAAAATAATCTGGATGGCACTTGACCCTCTGCTGTGAATTTCTCAGCACTTCTCCAGTAATCTGTTATGAATGTTCTGGGCAAAGGCTTGTCTTGCACAGTTAAGCAGAGGAAATAAATCACATTGCTATGTACAACTTAAATAGGTTTTTTAAATTCAGATGCAGAATTGAGATGTGGGATATAGGCTATCAGATAGGTGTCTGAAGCAGAGAGAGATAATCAATAGTTGTGTGGTCCTAAGGGGAAGGAGTCAGAAGGGTATAGATGGCACAGAATAACCCAAACAAGTGGTACAAACTTGAGTAACACAAGCTAGTGGTATTCTTGTACCAGAAAAATGAGCTGTGTGAGTCCCTGCTCAGAAGAAAGCCTCTTCCAAACACCTAATTGTGCTTCAAAAAGAGAGAAAAGAACAAATGAGCAGGAATGAGAAAGTAGGAGCAGATAAGTGGATTACCTTCTGCAGGATGTGCTGTTTTCAGTAGTGCTGAAGGACTGTGACCGATGGTCTCTGTTCTCACCTCTCCAAACCTCGCCGTTTTACAAGTGCTGGGTACCTCAGGTGATGGTGATAAATTCAGATAAGCAGCAGTTTTGTGTGAGAAATACAGCTGGGGAAGGTTGGAAGGAGCAGAGAGAAAGATGAAATCCTAGAGGAGGCAGGGAGAGGATGGTGGTTGTTTAGTTCCCCTTAGGAATGCAGAGCTAAAACCTTCGTGATCCTGCACTCCCAGGAGAGGAACCCCCCATAACCACTCTGTTCCTGTGGCCATTCTCACCTGGTTGTGCAAGGGACTCCCACAGGGAATTGCACACAGCACATTTTTCTCTCGAATTTCCTCTTACTGCTTTTTCCATGCCCTCAGGCTCCCCTCCTGAGCAAACCTGCAGACTGGCATGTGGCACTCAGTTGTCCCAAATCCCTTTGTCCCGGTTACGCTGGGGGCAGCAGTAAGGTCACTGCTCCAGCCATCCCCAGAGAGCCCTTGCCTAAGGAAGAGGAGGGTGTGTTCTTGGTACTGCGGTCCTTTCCCACCAGTGTTGTGTAATTACAGTTCTGGTGGGCTTTAAACTCCTTCCCACGGCCAGTGAGGGACTTGGAGGGATTTTATCTCTTGTTAGTGCACAGATCTGTAGCAGTTGTGGTTGTAATGAGCTTGGGGAGCTGCTGCAGCTGACCCTCATTGAGCTGAGGGCCTGGAGGTGTTCACATCACCTCAGGGCATGGTATGGACTTAGCTCATCCTACACAGCTTCAAACACCCGTTTGTTCCTTTGGGAAAGGAGCACTAAATGTGGTAAATCCCCTTTCTAGGTGAATGGTGGTAAATATTCCATTAGCCTGGGGATAACTGCTGCTGCCATTTTACACTGCCACAGCCCAGGTAAACCCTTAGGTCATAATAATTACCAAACAGCCACTTTCAGCCTGATAAATAATCCTCTTTCCTGACCTAAACGAGTCTGTGTTTCAGGTCTCTGACTGTGTTTTGTGATCCCTTAGGCTGTTTCCCAGTTTGGGGGGGTGAGGGGAGGCCTTTCAGCGCTGCCAAGATTGGAAACCTTCGCTCCTTTTTCCCGCTGTTATTTTTGGTGGGAATAACCCCATGGCCCCCTCACGTCCGTCCCCTCTTCCTTCCCTTCTCCTGGCTCTTGCTTTTCAAATCTGGCTCTTCAAACCCCCAGAGATTTAAAAGATTGGTCACTTCCAACCTCCCAGCTTGGTCCTGAGCTCTGTTAAGCCTGGGGATAACTTCGATCATTCCAAGGTTTTTTCCAGGAGAAATGAGATCGGTGCCTGTAGTGAGAACACTCAGTCAACACCGGTGGGGAAGAAGTGTCAGGGAGCATCATCCAGCTCCCATTTGGAGACACACTTTAACTCAGGGCTTCCCAGTGTTCAGGAGAGACCTTTCCATCACCTCCAGAGCGTCGGGAGTGGGGTTTGATGTGCCTGTACTTGATTACAAGGACGTTAAGTGCTGCTTTCTGAGGGATGAAGTTGCAGCAGAGGCTGAGTGAAGGATGGATTTATGGGGGTGTTGCAGCTGGGCCATAATGAGGTGTCAGCTGAGTTGACACCTCCTGCTGCAGCTCGGTTTTATGTGCACCCTGGCTTTGGTTGGTAAATAATAAAGATTTTAGTGTCATTACTCACTATTAGTCTACATGGGCTTTTCAGCTCGTGCTCACTCTACAGGAGCAAACTTCAAATATAAATCACTGGAGGAGGGGCTTTGTCTATGCAATAGAATTTAGGAGACATTAAAATTTAGTGATTCTGATCATTAACCACTTTAATAAGGCAGTCCAGGGCTTTGCAAAGCCTACCCCAGAAGTGCTATTATATCTTCTCCCCATTATTGCAGTCCTAAATAAAAGCAGGGTGGGGTTTGAGTTCAAGCAGGGCCTGGGAAGAACCCACACCCTTGGGTGTTGAGGAGCACTGGGGAAGGCAGGGACACATCTCCTGACATGTGGCCTTCTTTTAAGATAAATGTACAATCTTTGACATGTGATTTTTGGTTTGTTTATTCTGCAGCATTTGCTTTACATTTCCAGATAATACAGAAAGAATAATAGTGGGGGAGTTGGGGTTTTTTTGGTTTGCTTTTCTTCTTCTGGTAGAAACAGGTCAGTCTGCTCCAAGTATGCAATTGTCAAGGCTTTCTGACTCCTTCGTGCTCACAGGTCACTTTCCATGGCACACTTAGTGAAATCCAAATTAGCTGCTAATTTCTCCCTCTCCCTGTGTTGATTATCCAGAGTTCTAGAGTGCCTGCATGCAAACCTGGATGCTGCTTGCAATTCAAAGCAGAACCACAGACTTTCCTTCCTGATTCCAACAAATAATTAAGTCCAGAATGAGGAAAACACCACTTGTTACAGCTACACCTAAAATGATGTCTCTGATCCTCTGTTTTTACAGGCATGGGTGGTAAAAAGAACTATGAGAGGTCAGCAAAAAATGACAAAAAAGACAAAAATCCGCCCAGCTGAATTGAGGTTGTGTTTAAAACATTGTGATTCTTCATTTTGATAACAGAAAAGATGTGGGAGGATGTGAAATTAATCTGCCATTAATATTGTGCAGAAATGCTCATTCCTCTTAAAGAATAATGTGTGGAGCAGATTTTTGCAGGTGATTTCTGGCAGATTTTGTGGAGGGGGATGATCCTCCATCCTCTGAGGATGTTCTGCTTATTTTAGAAGTGGTCTTAACATCTGAAATGGATTCTCTTGGGGGCAAAATTCAAATAAAACCATCCCCTAGAAACATCTCCATGCGAGGCTGATGATTTCAGGGGAGTTGCACTCCACACCAGCCCATGTTCTCGGGAGAACGATTAGCACAAAAAAAAAAAGGCAAGCAGAGGGTAAAGTTATTAAACTCTAAATTATGTAAATCCTTCTGCTGGCCCTCGAAAGGCAGCACAAGAGTTCCTCAAGCTGCCGTGCTTGCCAGCTGCACTAATTGTACAAAACCCGGTGCGGCGCAGCGGGATTAAGGCGGGAGCTCAGTTGTTCCTTGCCAAGCCTGGATGAATTTGGATTTTCCACTGCTGTTTTTTGTTTTAATGGAGTCCTGTGCACTGCTTGCTGCAGCCCCAGGAATGGCAGAGCTTTGCAAGGAGCTCGGGAATGTGGATAATTTGTGGGGAAAAATAAGGCAGCAGCGAGTTGCCAATTAAAATGCGGAGACTCTTTAAGAGCCTTGCAGGAGGATGTTGCCTTCAGATGTTCTCCTCTAACAATTACAGGAGCCAGGGTAAAGTTTGTTCACTCTCCTTAAAAGATGCTTTGGAAAGAAGTTGACTTTAGACACTCCACTGTTTGATTAAAATCTCTCTGATATTACAAACCTGGGATGGCCCAGCCAGTCCCGTGTGCCTGTGGGAGATAAATGGATATATAAATGGATATATCCTGGGAGAAAGTAATTTAAACTCACCCTTCCACTGCCTGTATTTTTCTGTGACCTTTACAGGTTTTGCAAGTAATGTGACAAAATGGGTTTGGATTATTCCTCCAAGGGGATAATGAGAAAATGATGTTGAGGACAATGGACGAGGTGTAGCAGGAGTTTTTCTCCCCCTCTTCTTGTTCAGGAGCATCTTCAGGATGGTATCTCTGTGATACGGGCACAGGAATGGGTGGTGCTGACTGAAATTTTAACTGAGGCACAGGACAGACCAATCAATCCAAGAGACATGAGGAAAACAGAATGAAAATTTTCTTCACCCCCTGGGATCACTGTGTACCTGAAACATCCCCAGGCACGTTGGAATAAGGGTGCCCAGAGCAGCTGGGGCTGCCCCTGGATCACTGGCAGTGCCCAAGGCCAGGCTGGACATTGGGGCTGGGAGCAGCCTGGGACAGTGGGAGGTGTCCCTGCCATGGCAGGGGTGGCACTGGGTGGGCTTTAAGATTCCATCCACCCAATCCAGTCTGGGATTCACAAGTTCCTCAGGCTCTGCTTCCTATCCCCTTTCCTAGAGCCTTAAAGGAGGTGCTGGAGGAAGAGGTGGGGCAGCCACAGCTGCTCTGGGCACCCTGTGCCAGGGCCTGCCCACCCTCCCAGGGAACAATTCCTGCCCAATCTCCCATCCATCCCTGCCCTCTGGCACTGGGAAGCCATTCCCTCTGTCCTGTCCCTCCAGCCCTTGTCCCCAGTCCCTCTCCAGCTCTCCTGGAGCCCCTTTAGGCCCTGCAAGGGGCTCTGAGGTCTCCCTGGAGCCTTCCCTTCTCCAGGTGAACACCTGGAGGTTCTGGCATCATGGGCAGCTTTAAGACTGGGTATTTATTTACAGGAAAACCTTTCAGTGTTAAATCCATGTTTAAAAACTCTCTAGACCTGTTTGGCCCAGCAGATAAAGTAACAGTAAATAACAAAGCAGCGTTTGTTGTGTCTGGTACAGAAGGAGGTGATCACCATGCAGGGGAAATGGAGTGCTTCAGTGTTCTGAAATACTCTCAGGTTGATTTAATTGCAGAGCAGAATGAGCTGAGATTCCATCACTTAAACACAGTTATAAGGAGCTGATGACTTTCTCTGTGCAACCCTTGAAGAATTAGTTAATATTAACAGCAGATGTCAGATAATTTGTTCATAAGAGCTCCCATTTCATCCCTTTTTGTAGATGTCACTGAAAATCTTGTGGATGTTTGAAATATGGCCAGAGCAGCTGTGAGGAAGGAGGTGACTGCACTTTGCTGTTGACAGCAAAGCTTCACTTTGGGCAGAGCTTGATAAAAAAGGGGATGCAATGGAGTATTTGCCATAAATACTAATTTATGGGCTCAGTGACACGTGGTCCTTTCCTGCATTAAAATGCAACAGACAGCACAGGGGCTGGATTTGCCCCACATTATATAAAATGTCTCATCCTCGACTGTTTTTCCTGGTTCTAACTGGGGAACAAAAAGCCACTTGATACCAAAACAGACCCAAATTTGTGTTTCAGAACCAAAGCAACAACTGCCTTCTGTTCTCTAAAGCCACTTTAGAAGCTCCTTGATGGCTTGAAATCACCCCAAGCTGCCTTTCCTGCTGTCCATAAAAGCAGAGTTTTTAAAGATTGTTTTGCCCATCGTAATTCAAGGTTTCTTTCTGAGAGACACTGGATTAATTGAAACCTTTGATTGATTGTATTGGAGGAGTTGTGCTTCCCTGCATCTCAAGCCTGTCACTTCCAATAAACTTCCATTAAGGGAATTGTAGAGCAATCTCCCTAAAATAAGCTCAAATATGGTACCAGTCAGTAAAAGTTACTGCAATTTTTCTTGCTTTCAGCCAGGGTGTAGCAGCACCATCTCCTCTGGCTGATCCCTTGGGATCAGGAGCATCCTGCTGCCTCTGCTTCTCAGGCAGCAATGGGCTCCAGGTCTCTGCAGCCCACGGGGAGCAGGAGGACTTTTTCAATGTTCAACCTATACAGGTTTCACTGATTATTAATTTTAATTGCTATTCCCCCCCCCC
>VYXG01008258.1:157136-184096 GCA_013397235.1 Lanius ludovicianus | reverse complement strand
CCCCCCCCATCTTTCATAGTACTGTGGGGTTATTTTGAGGAAAAATGCGTGAACACCGATGCTAAAATTATTGTTCTCTTAAATATTCGACAAGTGTCATGTCAATGAAGGTTTTTTCCAGGCCTTTTTAGCCATGGCAAGGCTCAGAACAAGGCAGGGCAGCCCTGGGACGGGGCTGGATCAGTGGAAAGCACCTTCCCCTTGTGTCTGGACATCCCTGGAGAAGCAGAGACAATATCAGGGGAAATCAGAGAATCCCAGAATGGCTTGGTGTGGAAGGGACCTTAAAACTCATCCCATTCCACCCCCTGCCATGGGCAAGGACACCTTCTACTATTCCTGGCTGCTCCAAGCCCCAGTGTCCAGCCTGGCCTTGGGCACTGCCAGGGGGATACAAGCTGGCAGCTTGTGTGGGGTTGCCCAGGAGGGGATGGGGAGCAGCTTTTGTGGGCAGTCAGGGGGGCCTGTGGAGTTTGTTGTGGCTGACAGAGCTGCTGGGAGTTGGGCTGGGAGTGGGTGGCCCGCTCTGGACGTGGCTCTGGGTTTTGGGGATGGCTATTTTTGGAGTGTGAGGTGTGGGTGGAGCAGATGGATGTGCCATGTGCTGCATTCCACAGTGCTGGGGGTTGTATTTAATGTATGGATAACAAAACAGAGGCAAACATATCACTCCTACTACCCTGCTGCCTTTGGTAGTGGGTTTTTTTCCCCTGCTTTTCCCCAGCTGTCATTGCTGATTTACCTTTAGGAATCTGGAATCCCTTCCAGCAGGCTCAGTGTCCTCTTGTCCATCACCCTGCTTGTTTTGGGGCTGGCACCACAATCTGGTTTCTTAGTCTTTCCCAAAAAATGCTCGGCTGAACCTGCAGCCAGCAAATTGTTTGCTACCTCCTATTTGGGAAGTACAATCTCCTCAAAACTGAATTCTTGGAATCAGCACAAAGAAAAGGTGGTAACAGTGGCTCTTTCTTCTTCCATTCAAGCTCTCCTAAATTCCCAGCTGCATGACAGTAGTGTGGAAAGTTTCTCACATGGAGAGTACTAGGAGGAAAGCATTCCCATTCCCTGCAGGACACGAAAGAGAAGGTGTCTATGGAGAAGGTGCACAGAATAAAATCTCAATCCATGGCTATTTCTTCTGGGATCTTGGGATCAGCTCAGTCAGGGGGTGGTACCCGAGTCTGGGCCTCAGGTTTGCCCCTGGCTCAGCTGGGCTGGATTCTCTGCATCCTTTGAATGCCTGGGCACAAACCTGGAGCTGCTCTTGCGTTTGGAGCTGCTGGGTGTGAAGAGTGGATGCTGTTATGGCATTGTGGGGCTTCTTCACAGGGAACAATTCCTTCCCAGTATCCCATCCAGCCCTGCCCTCTGGCACTGGGAAGCCATTCCCTGTGTCCTGGCCCTCCATCCCTTGTCCCCAGTCCCTCTCCAGCTCTCCTGGAGCCCCTTCAGGCCCTGCAAGGGGCTCTGAGCTCTCCCTGGAGCCTTCTCTTTTCCAGGTGAGCACCCCCAGCTCTCCCAGCCTGGCTCCAGAGCAGAGGGGCTCCAGCCCTGGGAGCAGCTCCGTGGCCTCCCCTGGACTCTCTCCAGCAGCTCCAGGCCCTTTTTCTGTTGGGGCCCCCCAAGCTGGAGGCTGCTCTGCAGGTGGGGTCTCACCTGAGCGGGGCTGAAGGGGAGGGGACAATAGCAGAGTAAAGGCCTGGGCTGCTCCTCCAGCCAGGAAGCTGAGCCTAAACCAAACACAGAGCTACAGTGGAGGCTCCTGCCTTTCCAGGCTGAGCTCCTGTGGTCTCCCTGCTGCTGTGTTCTGGGGGAGTGAAGGTCCCTGGAAGGTTTTTAAGGGCATGAGTGTGACTTTGCACAGGAGGGCTTCACCCCGGTCTGCTGCCAGGGGTGAAACTCCAGCCTGAGGGAACAAGGAGCAGCCTTGTAGATGTTTTGCAGACAATTGCTGTGTTGATAAAAGGGAATCTCTTCATTATGCAGCATTCAGCATTCCATCCTTCTCGCTGGCACTCTAGCCATGCTTTGATTGCCTCCAGCTTTGATAGGGAGGCGCTCGGTGTCTCGATTTCAGGGCTGTCGTTTGAAGTGGGATCTTTTTACACAGCCTAGGCTGTGAGGGGAGATGTTTCAAGTGAGGAGAAGGCTGTGTAGGGCACCTCGAGCCTTCCTCTGCCACAGCTCTGTATTACTGCTCTGACACGTCAGTTTAAAATACTGATTAATGCTACACATCAGTTGTGCTTCTTAAAAGAAGCAGAATTGTGGAGAGGAGCTGAAAATCCTGGTGTATTTTTGGGGATTGTGTGGTGTCTCATCAGAGTCCCTGGGTTTTTCAGCTGCAGTGCTCCAGGACCAAACAGCTGACATCTCCTCCAATGGCATCGACCTTCTAACCATAAATCCATTTGATTGTGGCAATGATGCAGTAATAATTCCAATAATAATAATGACTCCAAGGATGGAATTATTGAGGCTGGAAAAGACCTTCAGGATCATCCAATTCAAGCTGTGCCTGATGCCCACCTTGTCCCCAGCCCAGAGCACTGAGTGCCACCTCCAGCCCTTCCTTGGACACCTCCAGGCATGGGCACTCCAAAGCTCCCTGGGCAGCCCCTGCCAAGGCCTGAGCACCCTTTCCATGGGGAAATTCCTGCTGCTGTCCAAGCTGAGCCTCCCCTGGCCCAGCCTGAGGCCGTTTCCCCTTGTCCTGTCCCTGTTCCCTGGCAGCAGAGCCCGACCCCCCCTGAGCCCCCTCCTGGCAGGGACTTGTGCAGAGCCACAAGGTCCCCCCTGAGCCTCCTTTGCTCCAGGCTGAGCCCCTTTCCCAGCTCCCTAATGCTGCCAGTATTTGCTCAAGTTTGGGATGCTGTAGTTTACCTGCATTTATCTGCTCTGAAGTTCCCTGGCAAAGATGGATTTCATATTATTTAAGTGCCAGTGTTAAAAGCATTTGGATACCAAATAAATTGACAAAACTGCAGATAGGCTTTTTAATTAAAAAAAAGGCACCAAACAACTTCTCTGTATTGCACGATTGAAAAACTCATTATATTTCATGAATTGCATCTTCTCTGGGAATGGAGTTGGACTGGGAGGGCTTTTATTCATCTTTAGGCTGCAATAAAACCCATCCAGACAACAGAAATGTTGACAACTGCATTCACTCCTCTGAAGTTATTTGCAAAACCCTTTTGCTCCAGAATATCAAAGTCAGTAGTGTTTGAAATGGGTTTGGTGAAGCTCTACCCTTTGCAGCCTCTGCCTGACACCCAGCTGGAGGAAATGAGATTTAAATAGTGTCTCTTTTAATTAACTGAAGGAATGAGAAGCGTGGGAAGAGGCTCAGCTGTGTTTTGTTAGTTCTTTGTTTTTCCAGGGTAGTCCATGGCCTCTGTGCACAGCAGAGAGTGCAGGTGCCATCCTAAAGCTGTCTTCTGCTTTCCTCCGACTTGTCCTGGACACCCTGGGTTGGTTTTGGGATGGGAATTCAGTTGAACTCCAGACATCTGAAGTGATCTGACAGCACTGGGAGCTAAGTGCAGAGATCTGAACAAAGCAAAATCCTGGCTGGCTTGGAAGAAATTGAATTGTCTTTATTTCATGTGTTTGTTTTTCTGCTCTGAGGTGACTCTGCCTTACTTACCTGTAGTAGAGGGCAGGAGTAGAGGCTGATTAAATTCACGCAGCTCGGAGCCTGTCTTTTAAACTTGGATTTTGTTCATTGGCAAGGCAAAGGTGTTTTTTTGGCAGAGTGTCAATGTTGAAAAAAGCAGCACTTGGGGACTGTGACTGTCCCCTGGGCTGGCCCTGCTGAGGGACCTCGAGGGCTGTGTCCAGTTCTGGGCCCTCCTGGCCAGAGAGCCCTGGAGGGGCTGGAGCGTGTCCAGGGCAGGGAAGGGAGCTGGGAAGGGGCTGGAGCCCCAGGAGGGGCTGAGGGAGCTGGGAAAGGGGCTCAGCCTGGAGCAAAGGAGGCTCAGGGGGGACCTTGTGGCTCTGCACAAGTCCCTGCCAGGAGGGGGCTCAGGGGGGGTCGGGCTCTGCTGCCAGGGAACAGGGACAGGACAAGGGGAAACGGCCTCAGGCTGGGCCAGGGGAGGCTCAGCTTGGACAGCAGCAGGAATTTCTCCATGGAAAGGGTGCTCAGGCCTTGGCAGGGGCTGCCCAGGGAGCTTTGGAGTCCCCATGCCTGGAGGTGTCCAAGGCAGGGCTGGAGGTGGCACTCAGTGCTCTGGGCTGGGGCCAAGGTGGGCATCGGGCACAGCTTGGACTCCATGGGCTGGGAGGGCTTCTCCAGCCTCAGGGATCCTGGGATTCTGTGATTTGAGGGCAGGTCATTCCTGGCATGCCAGACCACTGAGCTGTGGTGCTTTTAGCATCATCAGACATGGACTTGGAGGAAAAGCCCATTTTCTTTCATTTCTTTAAAAAGGCCTCCTGGGCAAAGCCCTCTGAGAATTCCATCCCCACGGGGTGAGCATGAGGAGGGCTCTTCCAGGACGAGTTTGAGCAGCACCAAAAAGGTCATGCAGAGTCAGCCTCTTTATGATGGGTGTTTTTGCAGAGGGTCACATTCTGAACAGCTTACACTAGAAAAAAAAGAAAGTCAAGGAGCAAATGGCAGTGAGTTCTCCAAGGATTTGTGGTGGCCACTCAGTGGGATGCCCAGAGCTTCATGGCTGGGCTCATCCTCAGAGGAGATGGGAAGGAGGTGGGAGGAGGAGCTCTTGTGGATGGGGAGCTGATGGGGGGGACAGGAGCTGCCTGAAGTGGGATGAATTGGCTGAGTGGGTGTGAACACGCTCCGTGGTGGGTTTGTCCATGTCACCAGCCCCATTTCTGCAGGGTTGTGCCTGGGTACACCTGAGTGCCCACAGCAGAGACCCTGCTGGGATGTGCCTCTCCCACCTTCCTGGCCCACATTCTCTACTTAAAGGCTGTTCAGCATCTGATTAGATCCTGTGTTCTCTCTTTGAGGAGTCTCTTGAACCTCTTCAGAGTCCTTTTTGTTCTTTGAATTTCTTCTGCCTCTGCTTTTGTAATCCTTCATCATTTCCGAGCACTGCTGTGATTCTTCCGTTGCAAGAGATCCCAAATACAGATTTATTGTCAGATACTCTGCTGAAACAGCACCATTGACTTTGTTCTTTGGGGAAAGGGGGGGAATTCAGGAGAATTGAGCTGATTTAAGGATGCAGATGAAGGCTGCTGTGCTTTGGGTGTGAAGGGGAAACTCAGGGGCTCTGCCTGTGATAATCACACACTTCCTGTCATCCTGGGCTTGTGTTGGTTGGAAAGGACCTCAGCAAAACTTCTCCAGCCTTCCTCTGGGAGAGGGGCTGCCAGGGCAGCTGGGCCTTTGTCCAGCAGCTCGAACCACAGGGGACACCTGCTTGGAAAAGAAGTTTTCCTTCATGTCCAACCTAAAACTCTCAACCTGCATCTCCTAAGCATTGTCCTGAGTTAGGAGGGAAGTTTGGCAGCAGCCACTCTGTAAGGTGTGGGGGTCAGGGATCCCACCTTTGCTCCTGCTGTTCCCGAGGACACGCAGCAATGTCCATCTCCTGTTGTTCCAGGGACACAGGATCTGTGCTGGGAAGGAGTCTGGGTTAAACATTGACACCCCCTAACATGCTAGAAGCACCCCTTTGGGTTATTTTTAACCTCCGAGTGCACTTTTCCCTACAACTGGATAAACGCTGGCAGGAGGGAGGGGAATGGGAATGAGGAGTGTGGGGGAGTGGTCAGGGCTGCTGCAGGTAGTGGGGACTGAAGAGGGACAAGTGTTTAAAACCCTCTTTATTCTGCACTGTGGTGTTTAGGGAAGATTTAACAGCTATAAAGTGCTGTCCTGCTTCAGACTCGGAGCTGTTTGGCCCAATTTGCTTGGGGGCATCCCCAGAGCTCCTCCCCATTGTCCTGCCTTTCCCAGGGCATGGCATTTCCTTTTAATGGAGAGAAAAATGCGCCTGCAGTGAAGCTCACAGTTTCAGAATGGGTTGGGATTTCTGCTTTGTTCTGGAAGCTTCATTTTGGATAAGCCCTCCTGCCTTTTAGCACAGGTGTCTGGGAAACTGTGGTGATTTGAATTTCCACTAAGCCTGAGACTGGAAACTTCCTGGGAAGGGGCTGGTTTATCCCATACAATCAGCACTGTGTGGGAATTCTTGGCTGTAAATGCAAGTAATAATTATTTGTGTGCCATTGCTGATGTCTCCAAAAAATCTGTGTCTGCCCTATCCCTGCAAGTGTCCAAGACCAGGTAGGACAGCCTTGGTCTTAAAGGGAAATTTTAAAAACCCACTGTCAGAATGAAGGGTTTTGAGTCTTCAGAGAACCAAATACTTCAAGCTTGGTTGGGATATTTTATTTGGCTGCACAAATATTTGCCTGCTTCAAATGAATTGTAAAAGCTTTATGGTGTTTGCTTAATCACTGGTGCATTTTTAATTGTTGCTTGACAAACATTGTAATATCTAAAAAGACTCAGTAATTCCCCAGCTTTATGGAGCACTGGGAAAGGAGATAATCTTGTTTTGGCTGTTGCTACTGTAGAGTTTATTGGGGTTTAAAAGAAATCCTCCTTCCAAGTCGAGGGAGATGAGGAGCGTTGTATTTAACAGCTAATATTCAGCTCCTGCTTCATTAAAACAACAACCCCCCCTCAGTTCTGGGCAAATAAAATGCTACATCACTCCATCAGCTAGTGCAAGGAACTGGGAAGCTCCCAGGCTTTGCAGTGCCCTCATTTCCTCCTGGTTATTAACAAAAGCATGGCAAGACATCAGTGAAAACGTATTTCCCCCTAATTAACCCAGTGCAAACCTATTTGCTTCCAGGATTGCCATAAATATTTGTGTGGAATGAGCTTGCAGGCAGGTCTGGGATGGGATACACTGCACAGGATGACCATTCACTGCTGTGGTGCTTCTCCCACATCCTGGTCATGCAGAGCCCCAGGAGCAGCTGGCAAGGCAGGCTGTCCTTCAGCTGCTTTTGGAGCAGGGCATTTGGGCAGGAGAAAAGCAGGGATGTGCTGCACTGTGTCCAGTGGGAATGGGAATATATTATATATCTCTTCCATGGGACTATATGAGAAATAGATGTAAAACCAGGCGTGGGATCAGGCAGGCTCATTAGCACAGAGCTGCTTGGGGTTCTTTAATGTGTGTTTAAAAGGCTTTGTCATTAGTCTGTTAACCAGTGATCCCATTCCTGCTGGGGGTGGGTGCTCCTGAAGCCAGCACTCCTGGGGTCCCTTCCCAGCTAAATAACTTGGTGTATCTCGAGCACACTGATGTGTTTGTCACAGAGACACTCTGGTGCCAATCTGTCACCCAAAACGCCAGACTTCAGTGGGTTTTGTGACAGCTGTGGCTTTTTTTCCCATTTTAATAAAATCCCACATTGGTTTGGGTGGGAAAGGAGCTTAAACCCCACCCAGTGCCACCCCTGCATGGGCAGGGACACCTCCCACTGTGCCAGGCTGCTCCCAGCCCCAATGTCCAGCCTGGCCTTGGGCACTGCCAGGGATCCAGGGGCAGCCACAGCTGCTCTGGGCACCCTGTGCCAGGGCCTGCCCACCCTCCCAGGGAACAATTCCTGCCCAGTATCCCATCTCACCTCTTTTAATTCAGAATCCTTCCCCTTGTCCCATCACTGACCACAGAAAGAGTCCCTCTCCCTCTTTTTCATAAGCCCCCTTTCGATACTGGAAGGTGTTTAAGGTCTCCCTGGAGCCTGTCCTTCTCCCTGCTGGGAAGATGGAGAGGTGACAGAGATCCACTGAAAATGTGCACTTTTAAATTCCTCTGGGGAAGGTTTGCAGCTGGGATCAACCAGGAAGGCAGAGCAGTTTCTCAGGCAGTGAGTTTTTTGGAGGATGGCAAATTTGGAGGAACCAATCTTAATTTTCCAACTTAGTTTGCAAATTAAGTCTTCTTTTCTGAGAACAAAACTAATGTTATAAAAGCATCTTTAGAAACAGTTTGTAATTGCTTTAATCTGATAAAGGCAAAGTGTTCCCAGCTTTGTCCCCTAATATCAGTTTATCCTTGAACAGCACAAGAGCATAACCTGGGAAAGAAATGATTCCTCTTGGAAAAAAAACACTAATTTCCATATTCCTTCTCTCTTTTTTTAATGTTCTGTCGTAGCTAATGAGCTGCTGTGGGTTTGTGTGGGCCATGAACATTGTGAATTCATTGTGAGTCTGCTCTCAGCCCTCACATTAGGACTGGAGCAACGTTAATGTGATTTAATCACCACTGTAATTCCTGCTGCAGTGGGGTGTTACAGCTCTTGGCTATGCTGGGAATGGAGAGCAGTTGTGAGAATTCCTTCAGACCCAAATGTTGCAGGCTGTTGGAGATGTGCACAAACAATCCTCCACAAATAAAATGTCCTTCTTGAGCGAATTCTTGAGTCCCCACTGCTTTGGTGCTGGGACAGGAGCGGGTGTTGGTGGCTTTGGGAGGTTTTGTTTGTGTTCCAGCCTGGGAATGGGGTGAGGCCCTCCTGTTAGAGCTGCATCTCCAGCTAGGAAGATTTAATGCTGATAAAACTTTAATTATTCTCTGCAAGCTGCTTAGGTTTGAGGCTGATATCATATCCATACGAGTATCATGGAATCCCAGAATGGTTTGAGTGGGAATGGATCCTAAAGCTCATCCCATCCCACCCCTGCCATGGCAGGGACACCTCCCACTGTCCCAGGCTGCTCCCAGCCCCAATGTCCAGCCTGGCCTTGGGCACTGCCAGGGATCCAGAGGCAGCCACAGCTGTTCTGGGCACCCTGTGCCAGGGCCTGCCCACCCTCCCAGGGAACAATTCCACAACAATCTCCCATCCAGCCCTGCCCTCTGGCACTGGGAAGCCATTCCCTGGGTCCTGGCCCTCCAGCCCTTGTCCCCAGTCTCTCTCCATGTTTCCTGCAGCTCCTTCAGGCCCTGCAAGGCCACAGTGAGGTCACCCCAGAGCTTCTCCTCTCCAGGCTGAACACTCCCAGCTCTCCCAGCCTTTCCTCCCAGCAGAGCTGCTCCATCCCTCTGACCATCCTGGAGCCTCCTCTGGGCTCTCTCCAGCAGCTCCAGGTCCCTCCTGTGCTGGGGACAGCCGTGTGTCCCAGGGGTGTTGGTGTGGTTTGAGGGAGCAGCAGGACACACATTCCGTGCTGGCACTGCCAACAGGAGCGATTTGTTGTTAGGATCTCTGTCTCCCCAAGGTTTGCTTAAGGAAAGAGGGGGAAATGTTCCTAATCCCAGAGGTTCTGCTGTTGAGGGATGTGTTGGTCTCGTTATACCCTAAATTCACTTCAGCTGCCTGACACCATTTAGGGATTCCAGCACCTGATACATTCCACAGTCCGTTGGAAACACCCCAGAAATCCTGGGGACTCCAGAGTGGGGCTGAAAGTCACAGTCACTCAACTCCACATTTTCTGAAATTCTGAATTTTAGGCTGTAAAGGTTAATGGCATTAAAAGTCAGCCTCTGCCAGCCCTCCCATGGAGAGTGGCCTGTCTGGGAGACCTTTTGTGGATGGATTTTGTTGTAATGTCGAGTTATTTTGCAGCTTCTCTAACTTATTTTGCCCCAATATTTGTCAAGGTGCATGTAATCTTTCTGGAATAGTGGAGGCATTAACCTTTGCTAACTACTGCAGGGACTGAAACTCTTAAAAGACTGACAGAATAATTAAGGCAACATCTCGGGGTGAGTTTACTGCTCCTCAAACTCCATTAATTTTTATGACAGTGATGAATTTAAGTGCAGTAATAATTAGTTTTTCTCACTGTATGGAAAAGCATTCTGTGAATCACTGCTGTAAATTCTCTCTTTCCGAATCCAAAGACATCCAAACTCATCAATAATCCTGCAGTTATTTCCATGTCCTAATTAATTTGTGCCTATTGGAATGGCTAAGGTTCCCCAGGCTGGGACAGACAGCACAGCTGGATGTACAAACTCCTCCTGTTGCGACACCAACGAGGGAATTCTGAATGGCTTGGGATAGGCTGGGCTTTCCCTCTTGCATTTATACCCTGCTGGAGTTAATCCTGGCTGCTTATTAAATATTCAGGCCTTGAATAACGAGGGTGAGGCAGTGGGAAATAGATCCATCAGGAAAGGCTTGTTCAGCTCCTCTCTGCTCTCTTTGGGAACTGTTCTGATCAGCATTAAAAGCCAATTGTCACGTCCATGCAGTTAGTCCTCTCAGAGTCATGGAATCATGGAATAACCTGAGCTGGGAGGGCCCACAGGATTATGTGGTCCAGCTCCTGGCCCTGCACAGACACCCCAACCATCCCACTCTGTCCAGACACTCCTTGACACCTTCTGGGCTTACATCCTATTTAAATCCACATCTTTCCCTCCCGTTACTTTTGCTGGTGGCTTCCAAGCCTGTGTGAGGTGTGTGTTGGAAACAGAAGGGGATGGGTGGTGGGGAAGGAGGAATTTAAGACCTGTGGAGAGATTCTGTGTGTGGGCAGGCAGTGGGAGAGCCTCAGAGCTGCCACAGGTTGGAGCACACACCAGTGAGGGATTCTGCCTGCCTGGAGTATGCCTCTAAAGCTCCAAGGTGATGCAATGCAATTCCAGGTTGTATTTGTCAGTGGAAAGAATTCCTTGCTGATAAAATCCTATGGATCATGTACCTTGGCAAGAAGGGAGTGGATGACCCTGTTTTAAGACTTGTGCCTTGATGTTGTGCGGAGATTGTTTTATGTTTTGTGTTGAGAAATTTAGATTTGTGCTGGGAGAGGTGGGATTGTTCATCCTGGGGAAGAGAATGCCTGGGGCTGCCCCTGGATCCCTGGAAGTGTCCAAGGCCAGGTTGGATGGGGCTTGGAGCAGCCTGGCAGAGTGGAAGGTGTTTCCTTGGCAGGGGGTGGGATGAAGTGGGCGCTAAGGTCCCTTCCCACTCCAGCCTTTCCCTGCCCAATGATTTTTATATAATATAAACCCATACCATTTTGCCTGTGCAGCTCGTTTTTTTAAAAACAAGTTTCTTTTCCAATCTGAATTGCTTTTCTTAAACCCTCTGGAAAGCCTCTGTTTATAAAGTGGATATTAAAACAGGCTGAAAATTGTCTGGTCACAAAGTCAATGCTCTCAATTCCCATGCAAATGGTTCATTTTGTTCTTTAAACTGTTATTTACACACAGTGGTCTGTGAATGTTTATATGCAATGGAAATGCAACAAGTCCTGAGGAAAGAATTGGAATCCAAGAGGCTTCAGTAAAATTGTTGGTGCAGATTTCACAGTAGATTTGGTTAAAACCATTTTTCCCCATTTAGTTTGTCACTAATCGCTGCTTTCACTAATTACTTTTTTTGTCTTGAACAACTGCTTGGAACAGCTCCACAAAAGCCAATTTGTTGTGTTCATCATGCAAAATATGCCATGACCAATTAGACTGCATGAGCCCATATATTTAAAATACAATAAATCATCAGGACACAGACCAGACTTTGTTTCTCTGAGTGCACATGGAAATTAATCCATGATTTTCCTAAGGTGGTTTTATGGCCGTGCCAACTTCCTGTGCTGTAGCAGCATTTCCTGGTAAGGGGCAATGGATTCAGATTGAAAGGGAATGGGTTTAAATTGGATTTTGGGAAGGAATGGTTCCCTGGAAGGGTGCCCAGAGCAGCTGTGGCTGCCCCTGGATCCCTGGCAGTGCCCAAGGTCAGGTTGGGACAGTGGGAGGTGTCCCTGCCCATGGCAGGGGTGGCACTGGGTGGGCTTTGAGGTCCCTTCCAACCCAACCATTCTGGGATTCTGGGATTCTAAATCTGCTTGTGCCTTATATTTGCCACAGTGGGAATGGTGTCTTGTGAGACAACAGGAAAATGAAGATGTGAGAGGGAAAAAAAAGGAACAGAGAGAGTCCTGTGACTGATTCTGTTAATGAGAGATGAATTTTCCCTGTGCTCTGTGTCAAGGTTGCAACCCTGCCCCTGTAACAAACCCTCTCTGCATATGTGCAGATCTGTGCTTGCCTTCACGGCTTAATTCCTCAGCTTTGCATTCAGCAGCTTTCCCAGTGATTCCAGTGATTCATTTTAGGATGACAAACTCCATATTTTCAGCTGTTTTATCCCAGCTGCTGGGATAACTGCTGAGAGCAGAAGAGACTGCAGCCAGTGATGCACAAAGGAGGAGGAGCCCAACCTGGCTGCCAGACCCCCCCAGTGACTCTGATGGCTTTATGCTGTTAACAGATAAATTGCAAAATGATCCCAATGAGACAGGGCTGACTGGGGAGCCCCTGATACCAGGACAAACAATATCCTGGAGTGTTGGAGCTTGCCTGTTTTCATTTCTCCCTTTTACACTTTGTTTTAGCAGATTCTTTACTTGCCAGAGCATCTGGAGGCCTGCAGCTGATTTGGCATGTGATGGAAAGCCCAGTTTGTTTAGACAGAGGGTTATTTAGTTATTATTAGTTTATTTAGCTGTATCTGTCCTCCTGTTGGAGATGTGTGCATGAGAAGGAAGGAGTGGAAGACCTGGAGTCACAGGAGAGACCAAGCAGCTTTCTTCCCAAGGGCTTTCAGGAGAAGGCAGGGCAAGAGGCACTTATTTGTGGAGGAGACATAAATATGAGCCTTCTTCATACATTTAAGACAAGAGGCTCAAATCCTGGATAGGGGCGTGGCTCTGAATCCCCTTCAGAGATCAGCATTCCCCAGGGAATTGCTGCCTGTGGGCTCTGAGGGTCCCTGGTATGGGATGTGTGGAAATGATGGGAATGAGCCTCAGATCAGCCTCCCTGGTGGGGTGCTACAGCAGAATTACCACAAAGGTGGCATGGAGCAGAATTCCTGCTTCAGTTGGTGATGTCCCAGTGTCCCGATGGAATGTCCCAGCTTTGGCTCCCTGGCCACCCACGGGTCCCTCTGTGGCTTTGTCCTTGTGTTTGAGTGCAGCATCTGCCATGAGGAACACCAGAGGGATGGAGCAGCTCTGCTGGGACGAAAGGCTGGGAGTGTTCAGCCTGGAGAGGAGAAGCTCTGGGGTGACCTCACTGTGGCCTTGCAGGGCCTGAAGGAGCTGCAGGAAACATGGAGAGGGACTGGGGACAAGGGCTGGAGGGCCAGGACCCAGGGAATGGCTTCCCAGTGCCAGAGGGCAGGGCTGGATGGGATTTTGGGCAGGAATTGTTCCCTGGGAGGGTGGGCAGGCCCTGGCACAGGGTGCCCAGAGCAGCTGTGGCTGCCCCTGGATCCCTGGCAGTGCCCAAGGCCAGGCTGGACATTGGGGCTGGGAGCAGCCTGGGACAGTGGGAGGTGTCCCTGCCCATGGCAGGGGTGGCACTGGGTGGGCTTTGAGGTCCCTTCCAACCCAAACCATTCTGAGATTCCATGATGTTTCCTTGACTGAAGCCAGTGGTGAGTGACTGGGTGTCCCACTGGCCTCTGGTGACAATGTGACCCTGTGCTTGTGGCCCTGGGGACCAGGACAGAAGATCCACCCTGGAGCCACTTGATTTGCGTTGAGCTTCAGCCACTTCCTGTAGAATCCACTGATGCTGTTGACCCATGGTGGCCCATGGTGGTCCACAGGGATCTATGATGGTCCATGATGATCTGTGGTGATCCATGGTGGCCCATGATGATCCATGGTGCCCCAAGCTGTGGTGGCCTTTGGAAGCCCTGATCTTGCTGAGGGTTTGGGGACACAGGGAGAAGCAGATCCAGGACCTTCCTTGTTGAGACAGCTCTGTCCACCTTCCTGTGCTCACGTCAGTCTGGGAATTAAATTTCCGTAGGGAAAATAAGCAAAATTTCCATTCCTGTTCAATACATCTCCAGTGGCCTTGGTTCACCTGATTTCTTTTCCTTTTTTGCCTCAGCCATTTTAATCCTGCTCATTAAGTAGTTCATTAGTTGCACTGATCCCTCAGTTAATCTGGTATCAAAAAAAAGGTAATTGAATTTAACTTCCCATCACAACCCACCTTTAGATGGATAAAATTCCATGCTAATGACTTGGTTTGCTTCTACTAATTTTAAGAATTCTTGTAATTAAACTGAGAATATTCTTCCATTGACATGAGATCTAAAACATTGCTCTTCCCAGGGAAATGTTTTTCAGATAGTGCAAATTTGCTTGGTTTGAAGCCAGCTTGGGAAGATAAAGTATTTATGGAGTATTTTGGATGTTCCATCCCTATATTGCTGAGAAATAGGGTTGTTTTTAGAGTTTTTGCAGTAAAGGAAAATACAATAAGAGAATTCCCCCCAAACGGTTGCTTTCAGCAGTAAAAGGCTTTGGGAATGCACCAACCTCTGGTGTGGGGATTTTATACTTCAAAATATTCAAAGTATTTCCACTGCAGGCAGGTAACAACAGATAAGGGGTTTCTTATGAGTAAAAGTGTTGCTAAATGAGTGATGGGCTATTAATTAATGAGCAATTTTAACCCTGTGTTAGTTCCTAAGGGGTGACCCAGAGTATTTGGGGGAGAAGGCAAGAGGGGAGCAGGTCAGGATCCTGCAGCTTGGATTTCGTGGAGCTGTGTGGAGTTGTTTCACTAAGAACAACTGTTAAAAGTCCCTCACAAGCTGAATATTTGCAAATAATTTCAGCTTTCCAAGCAGCTGGCTGTTCAAATCCCTCATGGAAGCTTCAGAAAGCTCACTTAGGATATTTAGTGGTCTGTCCTGTAAAATCAGTGGAGTTGCACAGAATAGAACATGAAGTGCTGTATAATCCCTTCTGCTGTGGGGAGGACAAATCCCAAAGCCTAAAGCAGCCCAAATACAGACTTGGCTTCTTTTTGTTGTCTCCCATCTCCAATAAAAATTGCAATTTCTGTTCTGTCCCAAAATCTTGGGATAGTTTGGGTTAGAACTGACCTTAAAGCTCATCCAGTCCTACTCCCTGCTGTGAACAGGGACATTTTCCCCTATCCCAGGTTGCTCCAAACCCTTTCCAGCCTGGCCTTGAACGTTTTTTACGTTGGAAAGCAGATGGAAGGGAAGGGGGGAAAGCCTCCTGAAGCTTTTGTTAATTAATACAGGTTTTAATTCCCACTCCCAATGTGCTTTTCTCTTCCACAGTCTTTACAGGCATATCCCCCTGGATGGGCTTCCAGTTGTGTGCAGCACCCAGGGAATGGGAATCACATGCCATCCTAAATTTGATGGGTTTGCTCCATCTGCACCTGATGGTTTTTACAGGATAACTACAGTGTGGGGATTCCCCAGCTTTTCCAAGGTCACTGTTCTGACAGAACAAAAAGTCTCAGGAAGGACTTTTCCATGTAGGTTACTTATTTTTTGAAAATAAGAAGGCAGTGGTGAGGATGGGTCTTTGATTTCTGATTTCCCAGGAAGCAGATGGGTAAAATATTTCCTAAACCTGAAAGATGAACATTTCTGAAATGGAAGCAGTGCAGTAGGAAGGATGATCCTCGTATTTTTTGGCAAATAATCTGTATATTTTTGGGCAAATATCTCCTGGCTGCAGTTCATTCCAATGCCCTGGACAGGTATGGATGAGTCAAACCCTTACGTCAGAGATGGGCTTTAAAATGGAAAGGCAGCTTTGCCACAGGAATATCACCCTCAAAGGGAACGTTCCTTCTCCCTTTAGGAAATGAATCCCAAATTTAAAAAGCCCGCAGCAGAGCAAATGCACCACTGGTTTAGCACCCCTGGGCCATTGCAGCAGTGGTGGTGCAGAGCTATACTCATAAATCAGGATTTGCAGCAGGAAGTGCCAGGCTCAGATTGCAGCCATGCCTTTGTTCAGGTGGTGTTAGCAAGACACGGAATTCTCTGGTGGGGCTGGCACATCACAGCTCCTTTGTGCTGCTGGGGGACAAGTGCCACCTCTGCCCCACGTTCTGCCGTGGGCAGGGGCAGTGGCAGCAGCCCTGGGGACAGCTCCTTCCTCCCACAGCTTTGGAGTGCCAGGACCCAGGGAATGGCTTCCCAGTGCCAGAGGGCCGGGATGGATGGGATATTGGGCAGGAATTGTTCCCTGGCAGGGTGCCAGGCCCTGGCACAGGGTGCCCAGAGCAGCTGTGGCTGCCCCTGGATCCCTGGCAGTGTCCAAGGCCAGGCTGGACATTGGGGCTGGGAGCAGCCTGGGACAGTGGGAGGAACAGATGATCTTTAGTTCCCTTCCCACCCAAACCAGTGTGGGAGTCTCTGTTCCACCTTGAACACACCCAGGCTGTATTCATGGTCCTCCCAGGTGATATTATCCCTGTAACACTGAATAAAAAAAGGACTGATGGAAATTGTGGGATGTGAAGTAGGAAAAGCCTGTCTCTTTTTCCATTTTTGCTGGCACAGAGGCAGCTCCTGTCCCTGTCAGTGTCTTTCAGTCATCACTGGTGATAAATGCAATATTTGTGCCCTTCATGTAAAAATGGGATCATTCCCAGGGAGGTCTGGAGACTCTTTTATTAGAAAAGTGTCCTTTATTAGAAAGCCTATCGATAGGGGAATGGGGAATGGGAGGACATCTCTCTTTATATTATTCACTATTTTCTTTGATCATTAAATGCTCTGTAACTCCATCTCCATCCCTCTCAAGTGGCATCATAAAATTAATTGGTTACCTCTGGAAAGAGGCAGAGCTCAGGGTTTGACAGCTGGGATCACAAACGCAGCGCGAATGCAAAACAATTCTGCTTTCCATCCCCGTGCAGGCTCTGGGAGTGTGAGATCCATGAGGGATGTCAGGGATGCCAGCAGCCTCAGGAGGGGCTGAGGGAGCTGGGAAAGGGGCTCAGCCTGGAGCAAAGGAGGCTCAGGGGGGACCTTGTGGCTCTGCACAAGTCCCTGCCAGGAGGGGGCTCAGGGGGGGTCGGGCTCTGCTGCCAGGGAACAGGGACAGGACAAGGGGAAACGGCCTCAGGCTGGGCCAGGGGAGGCTCAGCTTGGACAGCAGCAGGAATTTCTCCATGGAAAGGGTGCTCAGGCCTTGGCAGGGGCTGCCCAGGGAGCTTTGGAGTCCCCATGCCTGGAGGTGTTCAAAGCCATGGGGATGTGGCACTTCAGCACGTGGCTTAGCTGTTGACTTGGCTGTGCTGGGATTGATTGTTGGACTCCATGACCTGGGGAGGCTTTTCCAACCTTCCTGATCCCGTGAAGACCATGGCACATCTGTGGCCTGTCTGCTGGGAATGATCCACACCTTTCCCTCCAAGAAATCCTGGAGGATCTCGCACTGAACCTATTAAAACAATCCAGCCTTGACCTAAAAGTGCCGTTCCCAGAGGTCAATGCCTTGGGGACTCTGTGCCAGCTGGTTCTGAACTGCGATGTTGATGTCACTATTAAACACTTCATTTCCTGCTCAGATCCAGCGTGTTCCCCTTCCCAGCAGCACCATGAAAGCAGGAGGCAGCTTTGCTGCTGGAAAAAGAGGGAAAAACACTCTCGTTGGCTATGGAAGATATGTCAGGAAACTATTCCTGAGTGGTTTGTTTTTCCTTTAAAAACATGTAATTTCCCCTGTTCCTTGTGGCACAGGGTGACCCCCCCTGCTCATATTAACAAATTAATTAGAGGAGCCCCAGTGATGCCACTGTCACAATTACACCGAGGAGTTTAAAACGTGCAAACCTCCCCACATGAACTGCAAAGCTACCTCATATGTGAGCAGCTCAGTTTAATCATTAACATAATAATTTTTGCTCCAACATTATTTCTTTGTTAAAAAGTGAGCCATTTTAATTGGATAATGAGGTGCCAGTGCCACTCAGGAATTGTGCATTCCCCAAGCTATGGGAAGGAAGGGAGATTATGTAAGGAGCAGGGCAGGAGACTAATTCATAGAAATAAAGAAGCCTCCATAACATGTTGGTGTCTGTTGGAAATATACTTGATTTCCAAACAGGAACTGTGCAATGCTGCCTGAAATGGGAGCTGCTTTTCCTCTGCCTTTGCTGTTGGATAATGCACCCCAAACCCACAGTGCTGCTGCACTGCTGGGATGGTTTTCTTCATACTGAAACATCAGGAGGGCCAAATAACCAGGTGGGAAGGCTGGGAACTGGGATTGTTCAGCCTGGAGAAGAGAAGCTCTGGGGTGGAATAATTGTGGCCTTGCAGTGCCTGAAGGAGCTACAGGAAAGATGGAGAGAAACTATTTGCAAGGGATGGAGGGACAGGACAAGGGACTTCAAACTGCCAGAGGGCAGGGCTGGATGGGATCTTGGGCAGGAATTGTTCCCTGGGAGGGTGGGCAGGCCCTGGCACAGGGTGCCCAGAGCAGCTGTGGCTGCCCCTGGATCCCTGGCAGTGCCCAAGGCCAGGCTGGGCATTGGGGCTGGGAGCAGCCTGGGACAGTGGGAGGTGTCCCTGCCATGGCAGGGGTGGCACTGGGTGGGCTTTGAGGTCCCTTCCAACCCAAACCATTCTGGAATTTCCCCTCCCCTCCAGAGGTTTGGAATTTGAGGTGTGACTGAATTCTTCCTTTCCTGCCCTGTGCTCCAGCTTCTCCTCTGCTTCTGTCTGCCCCAGCCCCTGCCTCATCCCATGCACTGCCACTCTCAGGCCCAGCCTCGCCTCCCCTGCTGCTCCTGGGTGCAATCCCTGCCCTCTGGAGCCCATGAGAAATGAGTAAATTAAGTGGGTAATTATTTCCCTGCATTGCAGCCCGTGTAGGTTAAATGGATGAACTCACTCCCTGAGCAAACTCCTCACATACCTGGTAATTGGAGAGGGATATCCACTCTCCTAACACATTCCCCCGTGGCTTTGTGTGCTCTTTTCTGGCAGCTCTTAACTCATTTTTATAGGAAATCAGCCCAAATCTGCAGCACGTCAGTGTACTGTTTGAGGTGGAGGAGCAGGAATCTCATGGACTTTATTAGGAGTTGAAGGGTTAAACAGGGCTTTAAAAAATATCCTGTGTCTTATCCTGGTGAATACCTGGATTGCTTTGGGCACCAGGCATGTGAGACAGGTGCTTTTGTAATCCCCATCCTTACACTTTGCTCTTGGAGGAGAAAAGGGAATATCAATGGAAAACGGTTTGTCTGTCGGCTGCTCACACTTAAAGAGTGGAAGAAATCAGGTTGGCATCGAATGCCCAAATCAGGGACCTCTCTGTGGTGTTGCCTATCAAATTTCAGCACCATTAATCCAAAACCTGCTATTTTTGTTGTGGAAAGAGAGATTTTCCAGGGTGCTTTTGGATTTCCCAGAGCCCCTGCAGTCACTCACACTCGGGTCAGCTGCAGCACAAGCAGGACATGCAGCATTTTGAGGTGGTTTAAGGTGATATTTTCTTGGTGTGGTTGTGTTTTCTTTCCCCTGACACCCTCAGTGGTTGTGTGCTCCCAGTCCTGCTCTCTTTGAGGAGCATCCTGCCCGCGATGCTCCGTGTGCCCTGGGACACGGGGTGGGCCATGTGTGATGTGCTTTATTATTTAATTTGCATAATAAACATGATATTACCCCAAACTCTCTGCTATCACCACGTCAGGGTTCTCCCCTGCACCGAGGCATCACTGCTGCAGCAGCAGCTTTGGTGCCTTTTCTCTTGTGCTGCCTTCACAGCATCTCTGCTCCTAATTAGAAACAGAGGCTGTTAATTAAATACATCCCCAGTGTTTAATTAAATATTTGTCCAGCTCCTGTGAGCCGAGTGTGAACCCGCTCTGAGATAACAGGGTTTGTTCTCGCCCAGTGGGACAGAGCTTGTATCTCCCCAGGAAACCTTGGAGAGTGTGGAAGCTCCTGCTCTGTGTGTGTGGAAAGCAGTTGGGCTGTGCACAAACGTGCAAAGGAGGGGGGTGTGAAGTCCAAAATCATCCCTGGGCTAAGATCAGTCAGTTCTGCTGGCAGGGAGCCACAGGGGGAGCCTGGAGCCCTTCTGTGGGGGTGGGCACAGGGACAGTATCCCCATGAGAGCTCCCACTCCTGGGAAATATCCTTCATTTCCCACTGCAAGGTGGATAGAGAGGAGCAAGAGGGAAGGGTGAGGTCTGCTGATCCCTCTGTGTCATCTCTGAAGGAATCCTCATTTCCATCTTTGGGATCACACAATCCCAGAATGGTTTAGGTGGGAAGGGACCTCAAAGCCCACCCAGTGCCACCCCTGCCATGGCAGGGACACCTCCCACTGTCCCAGGCTGCTCCCAGCCCCAATGTCCAGCCTGGCCTTGGGCACTGCCAGGGATCCAGGGGCAGCCACAGCTGCTCTGGGCACCCTGTGCCAGGGCCTGCCCACCCTCCCAGGGAACAATTCCTGCCCAAGATCCCATCCAGCCCTGCCCTCTGGCAGTGGGAAGCCATTCCCTGGGTCCTGGCCCTCCAGCCCTTGTCCCCAGTCCCTCTCCAGCTCTCCTGGAGCCTCTTTAGGCACTGGAAGGGGCTCTGAGGTCGCACTAGAGCCTTTTTCCAGGCTGAACACTCCCAGCTCTCCCAGCCTCTCCTCCCAGCAGAGCTGCTCCATCCCTCTGACCATCCTGGAGCCTCCTCTGGGCTCTCTCCAGCAGCTCCAGCTCCTGCCTGTGCTGGGCCCCAGGGCTGGGGCAGCTCTGCAGGTGGGGTCTCACCTGAGCACAGGGGCAGAGGGGCAGAACCCCCCCTGGTCTTGGTGGATTCTGTGCAATTCCCTCCTGTGCTGCTGCAGGACAGTTCTCAGGAGCTCTGGCATTGGGTTTGATCAGGTCTCCTGGAGAAAACAGGAAATTACAAATCCAGGCATTTCTCCCCCAAGGTGCTTATCCAGGGGGCTGAGCAGTCCAGAGTTCCCCCAAAACCCCCAAGCCATTTTCACTACTCCAATCCCCTCAGTATTTACTGCTTTGCTCCTTCATGCTGCCTTTCCAGATTTTTCCTGTTTTAGAATGGTTATTGAAGTTTAGCCACTGCTTTGCACACCAGATGGCTTTTTTTTTTGATTAATTCCAGTAATTTTGCTGTTGTTGCTCCTCACTGCTCTATTGCTGCCACACAACGCTTTTCTGGTGTTATTAAGTTTTGCAGAAAGAACAGTGGGGAGGAAATCCACAACTTAAGGAGTTGAAAATAAACCAAAAAACCCTCCAGCAAAATTAAAAACTCCAGAACATAATATTTTCTTTTCCATTAAAGTCCCATTTTTTAAAGTACTGCAGAAAAGGCTCCCTCTTCTCTTTCCTCTTCTGTGACTTCGTGGGTAAAGCTCTGACATACAAAATAAATTTGTATTTTCCCCTTTCTAATGAGAAGGGGTAATTGATTACCCAGGGGGCAGGACTTTGGTAGCACTGCTGGTGGTGGAAGTGTTTGGAAGGAGGGTTGGGATGTACAGTCCAAGGTCTCTCTGATGGTTTGCCTGGGGTGGCCTTTCTTGGGAGTCCTGGGAAGTGCTCGGCTCCCTGGCCCTGCCCAGCATCCCTTGGCCTGGAATGAAAAGGTCTTGGCTTGGACAAGGGAAAGCTTCTTAGACCTTTTGTCCTGCATCCCTAAATGAATTCCCCAACTGTTCCTGGGTTATCTCAAGTTTTTTACTGGTTGTAACTTAGGAAAAACAAAAAGAAATCTGATTTTGGAACATTTTCAAACAGCTCAAGGGTGCAGTGGCAGCAAGTTGAGCTTCCCATCTTGCTGAAGGTCCTGGAGCAGGAGGGAACGATTTTGGAATAGCTCAGTGGCAGTGACTGACTCACCTCTTCGGCTGTAAAACCATGTTTTGTACCTGAAATCCACGTGGATGCAGTGCTGGTGGGTTATTCTGCCATCTTTTAGGCAGCCAAGTGAGATGCCAGGGAGCTGGCTCCAGCTGCTGCCCCTGGCAGTGCTGGCTGGTGCTGGGGTGGGGCTCACTGGAGGAGTCAGGGCATCGTGCCTGGGTGCCTGTGGCTGATGCAGGTCAAAAACCCCCGTGGGGTTTGATGATTGTGGTATTTTTGTATATTCATCTCCAGAGGAGCTCTTTCCTCAGGCCATTTGTGATTTCTCCAGGGTGTGAAGATGGACTCAGCAGCGTGTCCCTCCTCTGCCTGCAAGGGAGCAAGGTGCTAAATGTCATTTTTGCCATGGCCCAGCTGCCAGGGGCTGTGTCTGTGGGGTCCCTGCTGTGGCTGCAGCTGCAGTCTCAGTGCTCTGTGTCTGTGTGTGACCCACACACCACAGCCTGGGCTCTCTCTGGGGCTCCTTCCTTTGCTCCCCTCCTCTGCCTCACGCTGGAGCTTCAGGAGCTCACAAATCAGTGTCACTGGGAGCATTCCTGCTCTCCAGCTCACTCCTGCCTGCTGCTGTTTCACCCAGGCATGGCTGGAGGCAGAGAGCAGCTTTTGGTCCGTAGCTCTGTGGCATTTTCAGAGCCATTCCTGGCTTTTTTCAGTCACCAGCTGCAGACCAAAGTTATGGGAATCATGGATGTGCTGAGCTGGAAGGGACCCCAGGGATCCCTGATCCAGCCCTGTCCCTGCCCAGACACCCCAACAACCCCACCCTGGGCATCCCTGGCAGCGCTGTCCCATCGCTCCTGGAGCTCTGGCAGCCTCGGGGCCGTGCCCATTCCCTGGGGAGCCTGGGCAGTGCCAGCACCCTCTGGGGGAAGAACCCTTCCCTAAAATCCATCCCAGTCCCTCGACACAGTTGCAGCCGCTCCGTGGGTGCTGTCCCTGCCCCAGGAAGCAGCAACCGGAGCTGCAGCCCCGGGTGAGTCTCCCCTCAGTCTCCCTCTGCTCCAGGGAGCTCAGTAAGAGCTCTTTTGGTACTCAAAAGTTTTTTTGTCCATGGAATAAGCTGGGATAGGTTATCCTTACAAGGCTCCCAGCACTCCTGGTGCAGCAGGAACACCTCTGGCAGTGCCTGGGGGATGAGCAGGGCAGAGGTGCAGCCCCACACCAGTTGCTGTGCCCTGGGCACAGGGCAGTTCTCATTCCTTATCTCCTGGCTCTGGTTGCCCAGAGGAGCTGTGGCTGCCCCTGGATCCCTGGAAGTGTGCAAGGACAGGCTGGATGGGCCTTGGAGCAGCCTGGGATAGTGGGAGGTGTCCCATGTTGGAATGTTGGAACAAGATGGGCTTTTAAGGTCCTTTTTAACCCAAACCCTCTGGGATTCCATGATCAGTTTAGCTTTGAAGAATTCCGAATGTCAGACAGTGACTGTGTCCTTACTCCTTCACTCCCTGTGTGAATTTTAGTGCCAAACCACAGACCTGGAGATATTTTTACAGAGCATGAGGCAGGAATTTACCTGGGAATGTGGTAGCTTTTAGTGGACCTCTTCCTGTGTGTATCCAAGCTTGGAAAATGCTGGCAGGAGGACTTTGCATGCTGGTGTTTTATTTGGGAGCAGCTTTCCAAGCAGTGATTCCTTACACAGTGATGAAGGATGATCCCTTGGACTGGATTTCAGCCTCTTAAGCTCCTCTCCTGGCTCTCACTGCGGTTGCCTTTGGCAAACCCCCTCCTTCCTGGGCTGTTTTGATAAAATGAGATAATTTGTCAGTGTTTGTACAGCGCTTCAGGGACTTCAATTTTCATGCTTTAGCAACTGGCTGAGGTGACTTCAGTCAAAAGTGGGTTTCTCTGAGGAGTGTTAAACTAAATTTGTCTCATTAAGCCCAGCCTTTCTCTTGTTTTCCCAAAAATGATGCTGGCAACTGCAGCTTTATCTCTTCACTGGTACAGGGCAATAATTGCTTTGGAAATGATACTTTCCCTCCTTTTAATGCCAGTTTCTTCATGATTTCTGGGAGAAATCCTTCCTCTTCTCCACATAATACCCTTCTCTGGTTCTACATGGAGCAGCCACTCCTGTTCCAGTCCACAAACCTCTCCCAGCAGTTTCTGTCCTGGGGAATCTTCCTTCCTTCCCACCAAGGCAGATGAAATTGTACTTTTTTCGATGTACAGGAGCCTTTCTCTGTTTTTCAAAGCTTCTTGCTGTCATTTGGGCAGACATTGGGAGGTATCCCAGAGAGGAAATGAAGATGCCAAGTCCTTCTGATAAAGTTTGAGTGCATTTTAAATAATTCAAATGCCAGCATTTGAGATGACAAATTCATTTTTTATTGGCAATGAGAGTCCCATTGTCTAAAACCTTCCTTAAAAAGATGGTGGCGATGGAGCTGAGTGGGAAAAAGGTGATTTTCCATAAATGGGGTAAAGAGAATCTTTCAAGTTTGATGTTTTTTGGGTTTCTTTTTGTTGGTTTTTTTGGGGTTTTTTTTTTGTGTGTTTGTTTTTTTGTTGTTTTTTTAAATGGTTTCGTTTTTAATCCATTAATTGTTTTTCAGAGTCAGAACCCAATATTTTGGGTTTGAAATATTTTTAAAGCCTCTGCCTTGATTTTGTTCCCAATTGCTGCTACTTTGAAACGCTTGTGGCCCTACATAAAAGGCTCCTGAAGGTGATGAAAGGGATTATCTGCACAAATGTGGTTATTGTTTTGGTAATTACGCTGTCATCAAAGCCTTTTCACGCCTGAGCAGGCCTGAATTCAAGGCACGTGTCCAGAACTCGTTGCTTTTCCCCTCATGCTTCGGGAGGGGGTGGTTATTATTTGGGGTGTCTCAGTGCTCATCTCCAGCCCTTCTGTCAGCAGGCCCTACAATGAAGGTGCAGGATTGGGGGGCTGCAGAGTCTGGGGTTGAGGGCAGGGCAGTTCCCAGCCCCAGATTTGATCTTCCCTGGGCAAGAAAACAAAAAGCTCCTTTTTGGCCATGGTGTCCTTCAAAATTTCAGTCACAAGACTTTGTTTTGTTGTTCAGCACCCAAACAGGACTGTCCTGTCCCCGTGGGAGCTCCTTAGGCCACCTCAGCCTCTCTTGTTGCCACCTCTGGAGATCTCCATCCCCAAGGATAACTCAGAGGGAGCACAAGATCCTTAACCCTTTGCCTGGCTCCTTGGGCCAGGAGATCCCACAGGAGATTTAAGGCACCGTGGGCTTTCCAGAAGGGGTTGTGAGGTGTTAAATCAGATATCAGGAAATATTTCTTCATGGAAAACGTAGTCAGACATCAGAAGGGGCTGCCCAGGGAGGTGGTGGAGTCCCCATCCCTGGAACTGTTCAGAATCCATGTGGATGTGGCACCTGGGGACATGGATTAGAGGTGGCCTTGGCAGTGCTGGTTGGACTTGGTGATCCCAGAGGGCTTTTCCATCCTAAAGGACTCCACAGCATGGTGAAGGTGTTTCTCCCATCTGAGCATCCCCCTGACTGAATTCTGAAGAGCTGAAGAAAATCCTGGGACGTTTTTGGCTCCTTAAAACCATCCTGCAACGGGATTTTTTAGGGAATGAATTTCTGTAGTTGGATGACAGATAATTCCCAGCAAGGGAGGATGGGGCAGGTAAGAAATCTTCATTAAAAATCCAGAGGGCTGAGATGGTTTTCAACTCCCAGGGCTTTCACTGAGTGCCTGGATACTTCATCACTGCATAAAAATTTATAGAATTTAGCACTCTTGTAATAACAATATGATTTGTGCCTCCTCCTAAATGGAAGCAGCAATTTATTCCTTGGGAGAAGGGGGGAACCAAACAAACCAGGAAGAAAATAACTGATTAAAGGCTGAAAATCATCTTTTCATGTGTATGAGCCTCAAACAGATGGGTTTATAACACGGTGTGATGCTCCATGGGCAGTTTTGCCCTGCAACTTCCACAGGATCAGCTGGGGCTGCCGTGGGCTCAGCAGCTGAAAATGCTGAGAAGCTCCAGGGCAGAAGTGAAGGGGGGAAAAGCAGATTACCACAATTATTTTTTTGAGTTAACACAAGATTAATCCTTGAACCCTCTGTTTTAATGTTGGATTTCAAAGGTGGGAATAACACAGCCACCCCTGGGAAGCAGCAAGAAACCCCTCAGCTTCATCCTTCTCTAAATGTCTTGGTTTTGATGGCATTTCTAAAACTGGTTATTCAAACAGAGGTAGATTTTTGCTGCCTTCACTTGAAACCTGTGGGGAATATTCAGTTTGGGGAATGTTGGGGGATCCATCTCTCCCAAAGGAGATGGTGCAACCCCAGCTGAGTCTGTGCACTCAGGTGCTTTACACCTTGGTTACCCAAAAATACAGAAGCAGCATCCTCTGAACAGTTTTCCAAATCAGGAAATTGTGGGATTTTGTTGAGGAAATTCCATTTGTAAATATGTCTAGCTCACATAATTGCCATAAATCTGCTTTTTTTCTCTCTGCTGCAAGTTGGTGAGTTTGTATCAGTAGAGAAAATTGCCTCAAAATCATCCTTGGTCTCTGGTGTGGTCTGTGTCAAATGCCAAATTAGTGGAGAAACCTAGTTATCCCTCTGCTCTAATTACATCAGCACAACTTCACATGTCCTGAGGAGCCAGCCTTCCAAATCCCCATCTCCAGGGCAAGTCTGGCAGCTGATCCAGGCTTTTGACACTGCCAGTGGGAATGGTAATTCCAGGAGATCTTTCACAGCTGAAGAGGTGAGGACAAACTGTCTGACATTAGAAACAAATAACACATTTAAAAATCAGCTTTTGATTTGTCCCAGTGGAGCAGGTTGGGATGTCCGTGTCTGCCAGAGCCATGAGAGCTTGGGTGGGAACAGGATGGCCTTTTGGGTCCCCTCATCCCAAACCATTCCGGCATCCTCTCCCTGAACCCATCTAAAGCTGCCATCAACGTCAGACCTCTTACTGATAATCCCCCATATAAATATATTATTATTCACATATTTTCATTCAGGTGATGATTTCCCAAGCTCCTGCAGGATTCTCCTTTCTGCTGCTGGCTTGTTCAGCCAACCCCACAGGTGCAAATCTCACCTGGCTTTGATGGTTGTTAATATTTGGGAGAAGGGGAGCGAGGCGAGTGCACCTGGAGTGGAAGTGAATGAATCTCTGGGATGGAAAGGGGAAGGTGTCAGCAGAGGTTGCCAGGATCTGGATTGTAGGGTCTGACAAGCCCCTGTGCTGGCAGGAAGCCCTTGTTTAGATAAAGGGAGCTGCAAAACCTCCAGATGTGGGGTCTGACAGGCCGCTGCCCTGGCAGGAAGGCCTGGAGA
>VYXG01008258.1:128215-157120 GCA_013397235.1 Lanius ludovicianus | reverse complement strand
TCCTCACGGGATCACCTCTGCAGAGGGCTCCTCACGGGATCATCTCTGGGCTGGCCACGGCTCCTTGGCTCTGAGCCCCAGACCCCAGCCAGCACAGGCCAGGCTACCCCCAGCATTATTACTTTACTGGATGAATTACCCAGCACTCAGTGATCTCTCAGCATTCCCTAAACTGGCTTGCAGAATTAACAGCAGCTTCAGATGAAAGTGGCTCTTTGAAATTAAGACAAATCTGGACTAAATATGCAAATAGGCTGGTGAGCCTACTTGCACATTAAAACAGCTGGCGAGACCTTTGTGGGGGCACTTCAGTGATGCTCAGAAATTCCTGCACATCTGGAGGAGGCTGTTTGGCAGATGGTATTGCTTCGAGCTCGGGAACAATTCCTGGCTAAAATAGTGGTGGTTTTATTTAATTCCCAGCTAAACCTAGTACAAAGCAGAGTGTGGGATCTACAGAGCGTGCTGAATGAGCAAAGGAATTGGGAAAAAGGAGGGAATACTGCACCCCACACAGGGCATGTGGGAAGTTTGGCACTCGAGCCACAGCACTTGGGTAAATTCCAAAGCAAAGCCAGCCCGTGGCTCAGGCAGGTGCCACCTCTGGAGTTCAATAATTAGATTTAATTAGAAATCAGGTTTTTATGGTCAGTCGTTAGTGCTGGGAATAAGATGGGGAGGAGTTCCTGTAGCCAAAGGAAAAACAGAGTGGCCAATCTTCTTGTATCACCTCCACACCCCCAAAAACCTTCCATCTCCAAAGTAATTCATGGAATCATGAAATATCCCAAACTGCAAGGGATCCACAGGGTCACCAGTCCAACCCCTGGCCTTGTGCAGGCACCCCAACAACCCCACCCTGTGCATCCCTGGGAGCGGTGGCCAAACTTCATTGCTCTGCATCTGAGTAACCAGGAGCATTGCAAATCAAAGGGATGAACCGTTTTAGCTTTCAAGTGCATATTCTGTCACCATTTCAACATCTTTGTTCCTGGAAAATGACTTTGTGGGGTTATCCCGCTCTTCAGAACCAGTAGCAATGAAAACATTCCTTGTGCAAGGCTAAAGATCCCTTGCCTTTCGTTGGGGAGGCAGGACGTGCCAGTGGAACTTTTAATTTCCTGTGCTAATGCCAAACTTTATCTGTCATTTGTTGGGTTTGGGTTGTCCAGGGACTTGGTAAGATTTTTAGGGACAGGGTGAAGTTTTTCAGTTGAGAACCACATGAAATTCCATGTTTAATTGATTAAATGAGTGTGATGCACGTGAAGACATTTGAATATTCATGAGTCTTTTATGATTTAATTACAAATCATTGCCCAGCTTCGTAGCTTGCAGTGAAATGAGAGGTTAAAGATATGAATGGTAAAAATTGGCAGAACAATATTTTATTATTCTTGTGAAAGAACAGCTACACCCAATTCAAGGATAATATTTATAACCTAAATAAATATTTATAACTTAATTAGGAGTGGACTGGGATAGGAAAATAATATAAGATAAATACTAAAATTAGAAATACACTCCTTTATGGTAAAATTGCTGTTCCATTTTAGGTGGTCCATCTTTTCTCCCCGTGGCAGAGCTTTTATTTTCCTTTCTCCTGTTGGCAAACACAGGTGGTTTGCACCTTGTGGAGTTTGTGTACAAAACCCTCCCCTGACTGCCTCATCAAGCAGGCCCATCCCTGCTTTCCATGCTCTTAATTCCTGTCTCACATCCCGGGCTGCATTTTGGGTCAGGATTTTGATTTGTCAGAGAAGAAAGCAAGGATTACTGGAAAGAGAAGCCTGTGAATCCTTTTAGCCTTGGGAAGATGTGGGATAACCCAGGAACAGGCTTTTCCTGTTATCTCCACAAGAACCTGGGGGTGGGATCCTTGCTCCCCTTATCTCTTCCTTGTGATGCAGCATCCATGGACAGGCACCCTCTGAGCTCCTCTTCACAGCTCCACAGGTCCTGGAAAGTGCATCTTAATTCCAACTTGGACAAAAGCAGAGGGAATAATAACTCCAATGCAATTTCTTCTCCCCCTTGGGAGTTGGGAATGGGAGCTGCTGGAACTCCTGCTTCTCCTGGCCAGCTCTAAATGAGATTTCCCTCCTCCAGCCCTGATTTTTGGATAAAACTGATGTCAGATATTGCTGGGAATGGCCAATGTCACAGCAACACCTGCACATGAGCTGCCCCTCTGGATGTTTTGGGGCTGGTGGGGTGTGAAAGGGGTGGGCCAGGCGTTTCCTGGTGTGCCCCTGTCCCTGCCAGGCCATGCTGCCCATCCCACAGGAGCACTCCACTCCAGCATCCCTTTCCCCTCACCCTCCCCGGGAGCTCAAGCACCACTCCAGCTCCGTGTGCAGCTCTCTCCTTTGGGGATGAAGTGGCCTTGATCCTGGAGAGGATTGAGTTCCAAGGGACCCAAAGGAATTTAACTCCTGGGAAGAGCTGCCACAGGCGGATGGGGCAGGGCTCAAAATGTCCTTGGCTCATGTAGAAAGTATGTGGGTTCTGCAGGACTCAGTGGGTTTGGGATGATCCCTACAGTTCAAGGCAGCTCCTGAAATGTGCAGTTTATTTGCAAGGGCTGTGGGTGCAGGAGCTCTGCTTGAGCTGCCACAGCTCAGAGCATGGCCCAGAGAGGGTGAGAGAGGGAGAGCAGGAGATAGAGAGGGAGAGAGAGCTAAAAGTCTGGTTCCATGATATTCTATCTCTTCCTATACTGAATATGGCAATGGTACAACATCCAATCAATAGAAGACAGAAATCCTTACAGAATTTACACACAACCTATCACAACTACTACATTACCATACTGTGGTACATTTTAACTCCTAAAAACTACTTTCTAAAACTACTTTTGTCTTCCCTGCCACGCTGGCAGGGTCTCTCTGACCCTTGGACTTCTCTGTTTGCTGAAGCATCCTCTTCTCTGCTAAAGCCACTGTTCAGTGCAGAGGGATTCTCCTTCAGCTGGCCAGCCCATTGTTTTTGGCTGTACAGGAACTCACAGCTCGGTATCTGATATCTCAAAGCCAGCTTTCATTTCTATTTCACTTACAGGTTTCAGAGTTTCAGAATCTTTTGCCAAGCAGTCATATTTATAAGGTTTCCCTATTTCATCCTCCCCAACAGGCTCAGTCCTTGGATGAGCACCCTGCTCCTTGCAGGCTTTGCAGAGACCTCCTCTTCTGTGTTTTGATGTCCTGGTCTGGCCCAAGTTTCTCTGTCAAAGAGATTTTCTCCCTAGGCCTGGCTGCCTGGAGCTCTTCCCTCTTCTCAATCCATCAGTTAATTCCTGCACTTTGAGGTGCGCTATTCAGTGGGCAGATGGAAGCAGCAGGAAGGTGGGAAGGCCCTTGGAATTCTTGGAGGAAGGCCCTTGGAGCCAGCCTTAGGGACAGAGGTGGCCGTGGATTGTGCTTATTTGGGTTATTTTGCTGTAGCAGGAGTGTGGAATTTGAGAGCAGGGGGTGCAATCCCAGGTGGGGTCACAGCAGAGCTTGAGCCATTAGAGAAGGAAAAACACCTTCTGTTTAATAAATCAGTTAGACATGGAAATAGTTTATGGTTTTTTTTTTTCTCACTGTGGTGGTAAAATTTATTTTCTTGGATTTGGAATGGCAAAGAAACCAACCCTAAGCCACTGCTTTGGGGTAACTTTGGGGTAATTTTGATACAGAGGGAGCTGGGAAAGGGGCTCAGCCTGGAGCAAAGGAGGCTCAGGGGGGACCTTGTGGCTCTGCACAAGTCCCTGCCAGGAGGGGGCTCAGGGGGGGTCGGGCTCTGCTGCCAGGGAACAGGGACAGGACAAGGGGAAACGGCCTCAGGCTGGGCCAGGGGAGGCTCAGCTTGGACAGCAGCAGGAATTTCTCCATGGAAAGGGTGCTCAGGCCTTGGCAGGGGCTGCCCAGGGAGCTTTGGAGTCCCCATGCCTGGAGGTGTTCAGAAGATGTGTGGATGTGGCACTTGGGGACAGTGGTGGCCTTGGCAGTGCTGGGTCAGTCGCTGATATCCTTGCAGGGCTTTTCCAGCCTCAGCAATTCCGTGATCCGTGGATTCTGTGGCAGCTGTGGGTGAGCCCTGGTCGCCTGTCCAGCTCCTGCCACCGCCTGGATCGGACACAGCCCCACGCACGGATCCTTCCGGCATTGTTCCTTTTCCCACCGTGAACTCCCTGAGGGAAGACAGCTGAGCAGCAGGAGCCGTTTGTCACCACGGGATGACGTGGAGATGAGCTGATCTGCCAAGGGAGGTGACTCAAACAAACCTCATCCCTCCTGTGATGTCCTTTGCGCTGGGACATCGTTTGCATTCCGGACGCCACCGGGCCGAGGAGGCTGGGACAGAAATGGGACGTGGTGAATCCATTAAACAGCAGCTCTGGCCACAGCTGCCAGGGAGTGATGAGCAATTAAGGGCAGGGCTCCTGTGGGAAGCTGCAGCCTGCTGGGAATGCTCAGGAACTCATCTGCTCTGGGGCTGTCTCCTCACGGGGATGGGAATGGGTTATTTCCCCTCCGGATGCTGTTTATCCACAAACAGCCATAAATGAGGATTGCTTCTCTCAGGAAGAAAACTCAAGGAGACGTTTCAGCATGAAAATGTGCTGGTGCTGTTGTTGTTGTAGGAATTATTAATGCATCTCAGTCTGGATGGGGCATTACCCCCCCTGTTTTCTCCATGATTTTGGGATGCAGAGCCTTTCCCTGTTGGAGGGACCAACACCAAAGTTAGGGGATCTTTGTGGGTTTCCCACGAGTGCCAGGGTGGTGATTCCTGAAGGAGATCAGCAGAATGATCAGGAGGTGGGCAGGCCCTGGCACAGGGTGCCCAGAGCAGCTGTGGCTGCCCCTGGATCCCTGGCAGTGCCCAAGGCCAGGCTGGACATTGGGGCTGGGAGCAGCCTGGGACAGTGGGAGGTGTCCCTGCCATGACAGGGGTGGCACTGGGTGGGCTTTGAGGTCCCTTCCAACCCAAACCTGGCATTCTGTGGTTCTGTGAATGTGATGTTGACCAAATTCCTACAACCCCCAAAATTTCAATAGCAACAAGCAGCAAATGGAGCTGGCCGAGACTCCCCATCCTAAACCTCAGCCTGGAATGATGGGAACACGCTGCCTTGCAGTGTTTCTTGGTTCTTCAAACAGCTTTAGAAATGCTTTGACAATATTTGCTCTGAATTACAGCCTTCAATGATTTGGACCATGAGACAAATTTAATTTAGAGGTTTTTTTTGTTTTTTCCTCCCAAGTTGCTTTATCCTAACAAGTTCTAGCAGTGAAGGGTTTTCCCTTTACATGACACTTTTCTTTTTCATTGAGTGCTCCCACTCTGCTGCTGCCTTCAGCAATCCTGAAATGTGCCAATAATGGTGTTTTATCCAAGTAATGAAAAGCAGATGAACAAAGGGGCTCGTGCAGGACACAGATCTGAGCAGCAGCAAAGGGATTGGGGTGGTATCAGTACCTTTTGTTGTCCTGGCACCACCAGAACAGGCTTTGTGTTCCTCTAAACATGTGCAGGTTGGGAATCAAAATAACCCAGAGGTCCCTGGGCCTTTTGAATTTGCACCTGCCCCAAAATTATACTCCGAATTAATTAATTAAACATCCCACTCAACTCCAGTTCATTACCAGAAGAATGGTTTGATACTCAGTGCAGTGTGGCTGCTGAAAAGCTGACTTGTGATGTGTACAAGAAGCTCTACACATGGGCTCCCAGAAGAAAATGTGGCATTGGAATAAATTCAGGAGAAGTCCTTCTCCCTGCCTGAAGTGAAGCCAGTGGCACAGATGGGATCCTGTGGCTCAGCCAGATGCTTTCTGCAGGAATACACAGCACCTCTCCTGCAGAATTCCCCCAAAACGGACATTTCTTTGATTTGATGGTATTTTCAGGGGAATAATGAGGCTGCTTCAAGCCCTTGCTTTCGTGCTCTCCGTAGCCAGTCTCTGAAATGCAAGGGAAAGTGGGTTTAGAAATAGAGATGGGAATGCAAAATTTACTTTTTGGCTCATGGAAAATGCAACAGAATGGGGTTTGCTAAATGATCCCCAACCAGGGGAGAACTGGGATTGTGCACCCAGAGGAGGGAAGGCTCCAGGGTGAGCTCAGAGCCCCTTTCAGGACCTAAAGGGGCTCCAGGAGAGCTGGAGAGGGACTGGGGATGAGGAATGGAGGGACAGGAGAGGGGGCAATGATGGCTTAGATGCAGGATGTGACCTCTTGGGCCCGAGTGTTCCTTGTCACTTCTTTCTCTTTTTAAATTCCGAAAAATACAGAGAATCAAAGAACCGTTTAGGCTGGAAAGAACCTCTCATCATCAAGTCCAACCATCCTCCAGCTCTGCCAAGGCCACCACTGACCCCTGTCCCCAAGTGCCACATCCACATGGCTTCTAAACCCCTCCAGGGATGGGGACACCACCACTGCCCTGGACAGCCCTCTCCAGGAGAAATTTCCTTAATATCCAATCTCTGGCACAACTGAGGCTGTTCCTCTTGTCCTCTCCCTCGTTCCCTGGGACAGCACAGTCTGCTCTCTGGGCAACACATTCCTTAAGAAGCTTCCCCAAAACTCCTCGAGGTTTATCATTTCCCAGAGGGATTTTGAGTTTTCCTCCCGTTTCTGGGGTGATGTCTGTGCTCATTTCCCCCTCCTGCAGCATGGCACCTCTGGCACCTCTGTGTCTGTAAGGCCCAAACACCAGGGAGGTGCTGGAATCGCTGCTGTTCCCTGCTTTGTATCCACATTCCCTCCCATCCCCTCGGAGAGCAGCAGCTTGCTGAGCACACAGATGGGTGCCAGCATCCTTAATGGTGGAGCTGCCGTGTAATTAGAGCTGCCTTTGGCCCCAGGAGCAGTGCCAGGCCTGGAAGTGTCAGCCCTGCTGGGGGAGCAGCCAGTTCCTCCTGGAGGGGCCGGGCAGCAGGGTGGGCACGGATGGTGGGGCCGTCCTGGCACTGCACCCACTCCTGGCACTGCACCCACTCCTGGCACTGCACCCACTCGTCAGCAGGGCTCAGGGAGTGACTCCAGCACTGCAGCACAAGGGCTGCTTTGTGCACATCTGGTTGGCTTTCCTTCTCCCCACAACGGGCTCTTCATATCCTGGGAAATGTGCAGGGTGGAGCCAGCTGGGGCCTTCCTGAAGGAAGATGGAGAAGGGACCATTTACAAAGCCTGGAGCACCAGGACACAGGGAATGGCTCTTCTGGAAAGAAGTGCATGGTTAGGTGGGGTATTGGGAAGGAATTCCTGGGTGTCAGGGTGGGCAGGCCCTGGCACAGGGTGCCCAGAGCAGCTGTGGCTGCCCCTGGATCCCTGGCAGTGCCCAAGGCCAGGCTGGACACTGGGGCTGGGAGCAGCCTGGCACAGTGGGAGGGGTCCCTGCCCATGCTGGAAGGTTGGAATGAGCTGAGCTTTAAGATCCCTTCCAACACAAACCATTCCACGATTCTGTGAAAATTTACTGTATTTTTGCAAGCCTTGAAGCTGCACTGCCTCTGTTTCCCCTGATTTTCCATACTTGGAAAATGTATTTCTAGGAACCCATGTTTCCAGACTAAAGCCTCTCTCATTTTTTGGGATTTCCACAGGCCCTACCAATATTTCTGCTGTTTTCTGGCTCTCCAAAATCACCTGATCTCCTCTTCACCTGTTGGCAGAAGGCTGAGCCGATTCATTGCTTTTGAGCATTGGTTAATTGTGCCCCCATTATTCCCAACAAAACGGGCTCTTTGGGATCCCTGGCTGTTTGGGAGGGCTGCAGGCAGGCCCTGAGCCTGCTTGGCTGTGCTTCCTTGGGAAAAGGGACCAAACCCAGAATTTACATTTCAAACAGCTCCAGGCAGTTGTGCTAATTTTAAACATTTTTAAATATCCATCAGTTCATGGAGTTAAATGGCTTTTTTTTCGGTCCTCACATACAGACAGGCACTGTGGCAGTTTTGGGGAATCTGCTGATGCTCAGTCCAAAGAAAGATGGGAAAATGATTGGAATTTGTGGAGAAAAAAGAAAGAACAACTGTGTAAAACCTTCCTTATTCCAGAGCCATCCCCAAACGAGCCCCCTGCATCACAAACTGAGACTGAAATTTTAGTAGAGATTCAGGGGAGTTTCAGGGAAGGGAAAAGTGAAGTTGCAAATAGCCTGGAAGTGTTACCGAGTCACCAGCAGCCATAAATCCCTGCCACTGCACTCCCTCTCCCCTCAGCATCAGGCACAGTTTGTATTCCTGATTTTCCCATCCTCCTGGACTGGGGAGTGGTTGCCATTTGACAGGATGAGGCTGCCACGGGAGGGAAGGTTATTCCCAGCCCTTTCAAAACCAGGATATGCAGGACTTTGGGGCACTGCTGTGATCTTTAGGATGCAGCGTTACAGTAAAATCCTGATTATAACTGACTGTTCTCCATCCAAAACGTGGGTCTGGCTGCTAAGTTTTCCCAGTGCTGGGATGACTCTGGAGGTCTCCAGCAGCACTTGGGAGCTGGTGGCACAGCCCCCCTTTCCCTGCGATCCACTCTCAGCCCACAGTCGAGTCCCACAAGTAATTGCTTTGTTAGATCACTGCCGGTGTTCCTTGTTTTGCCAAAAGGCAAAATGCTCCTTCCTTTTAATAAGAGCTCTCGTTATTATTTTGGGGTGTTTGTAAAAATGCAAAAGAGAAGGCTTTAAAAGCAATTACTGGGAACGTTTGTGTTGCTATAACGACGAGAGGCAGCTCTTGATGAGCCATCAGATCCTTAATGTTGTTAAAAAGTTTCGTTGCCACGACAACAGAACACAGTTTTTATTTTCAGGGACTGACACTTTTGCTTTTTTTCCCCTGGTTTTGGAGCAGCAGCCTGGGTTGGGTTTTTGGAGCGATACTTAACAGACACAAGCAGGAAATGGGAAGTGTAGTACCCAGGGATGGATCCTGTGCTTTCCCTTGGATTTTAAATCTGCCTTTTCGTAACTGCTGGGAACAGGGAAACTTCTGGGAGTCTTGGAGGAGACAGGCTTTGATCCCTGAAGATATTTTTTTAAATGCCAGGGATAGATGGGGTATTGGGAAGGAATCCTTCCCTGGGAGGGTGGGCAGGCCCTGGCACAGGGTGCCCAGAGCAGCTGTGGCTGCCCCTGGATCCCTGGCAGTGCCCAAGGCCAGGCTGGGCATTGGGGCTTGGAGCAGCCTGGGACAGTGGGAGGGGTCCCTGCCATGGCAGGGGTGGGATGGGATGTTTAGTTCAGAGTGAGAAAAGGGGAAAAGCAGATCCTGGGAGAATGGTCAGTGCTGCAGGAATGTTCGTGCCAGCCTTTCCCAGAGAAACCTGCAGCAAATAAATCAATAAGGCCAAGCAAATCATCTCTTCCAATTGCTTTTGTTTAATCCCCACCCGGAGCTGCTGCTGCATCCTCTGGGCCTGGCTGGTTTTTCCCATCACGTTCCTCCCAGCTCCCCTCCCTGCCAGGTCTCGTTTCCCAGGCCCCGCATCACGCCGGGCTCTGGCATTGCTGTGGCACCCAGGGAAGGATGCTCAGGCTTTTCCCTTAATGGGCTGTCACCCCTCATCACTGTTAGCTGGGAAACACAGGTTTTGGATGAGCCCTGGGGCTGGGGGGTGTCCCAAGGAGGGCTTGCTTGTCCTGGAATTTCAGCCTTCTCCTGGCAAGTGGAAAGCAGCTGGAATTAGAAAGGAGTTACTGAGCGAGGGAGATTCACTGGTGTAAAGAAAGAAATAAATATCAACTTCTATGTGCTTAAAGTAAAAATGGAGATGGGTAGATGCAATATTTTAATGTTATACTAGTGCAGAAATTTAAACACATATAAATGGAGAGAAGCTTTCGATAAAGGCCTGGAGGGCCAGGACCCAGGGAATGGCTTCCCAGTGCCAGAGGGAGGGATGGATGGGAGATTGGGCAGGAATTGTTCCCTGGGAGGGTGGGCAGGCCCTGGCACAGGGTGCCCAGAGAAGCTGTGGCTGCCCCTGGATCCCTGGCAGTGCCCAAGGCCAGGCAGAGCTGTTGGAATAAAGGCAAGGAATTAATGGAAAGAGATGAAAACAGCAGGAATTGCCCTTTGCTCTGCTCCAGTGACAGTTTGCACAGCAGCATCTGCATTTAAAAACCGCAGCCCTGAACTGTCTTTGCTGCTCTTCCTGATTTCCTGTTCCAAGTTTTGGAGAGCCCCATCCCTGCTCCCCCTGCCAAGAGCAGCAGGATTTTGCCAAAGCAAAGCCCAGAAGCTACAGAAGAGATTTTTTGGGATGTGTGGAAAGGAGCTTTGTGCAGCAAGGCCACAGGGGTGCGGGGGTGTCATCGACTCCTGGCCTGCTTTGAGCCAGCGGGGAACACTTTGGGGAGAGATCCCAAGGAAGACAAGGAACAGCACCATTATTCCATCTCAGCTCCGGGGGGAGGTCCTGCAGGGTGCAGATAACGGCCTTGGAGTTGTTCCTGAGTGATTCCAGCAGTGTAAGAACATCCCGGAGCTCCGGAGCCTGAGGAGATCCATCCCTATCTCCGGCTCCACGTGTGATGATCTGGGATGAGCTCAGGGAGGAGAGGCCCAGGAGCAGCTCTCCAGCCTCCCTTCCCAGCCTCTCCTGCAGCACAGGGTGATGGAATCTGGGAGATGAAGGTGGTTTGGAAATGAATCTGTTTAATTGCACGCGGCAGCTTGAGAATGCTCTGCTCATTAGCTCGGTGTCTATGATTAGTGCTTATTGCCCACACTTAATCCCCTCAGCCTTCTCCCTCTTTTTCCCTTTTTCCACCTGATTTCCTGGTAATTTGGGATATTGCTTTGTTTTATCAAAGCGCTGAGGAGAACAGAGAGGTGAGAGAGGATGAGCACATGTGAGTTGCCCAAAACCAAACCAGAACTTCTCCTGAAATTCAATTGCCAAAGTCCCAGCCCCACCTTTCCCAAAATGTAACGCTGTGGAACCCAGGAGCAGAGTGTCCAATGCCTGCACCCATCTCCTCTACCACTCAGGTGTGGGTTTTTAACAGCATTTTCTGCCATAAATTACACCCCAAAACAGCAGAACTCTCTCTATTTGCAGCTAGGCTTGAGATTTTTAATTCTTTTGCCTTCATAAAGTTATGTTCAGCTGGGTTTCAGGGTCTGTTTTGCATAGTAGAAATTATTTTAGGCATTTCTTTTTTCAGTATTTCCTCTCCAGCCTGTTTGCAAGTGAATGCTTTTACCTGTGTAAATTCTGATAGGGAAGTATTTTACCTCCACATGTAGATTTTGTTGAATTCAGCCTGGCTGCTTCATGGGTTGTTCCAAGAAATTTTCCAGGAGAGGAAAAGTTCATTTGTGCCTTTTTTTTTTTTTTTTTTGCTGTAGCTTGTTTAAATTGGGGAGTTTAGGAGTTATTCTTCTCATCCAGCTCCCAGCCAAGGAACTCACTGTCCCTGCTCGGTGTTTGCATTAATCAGACCATAACTGAGGTGTAAACGAGGCATTCCACAGTGATAATCCTCATTTTCTCATCCCTTGCTGGTGATCCTGAATTGCTGGTGGATCCATTGTGGCTTGTTGATGGAGCAGGACAGTGGGATTTAGGGAATGACCTGCAGCAGCCTCAAAAGCCCCCTGGGAATCACTGGCCAAGCTCCACCTGCATTTGTGATCACCCTCTGCACTTCAGCCCTGATAAATTCCAGCTGGGAATTTCCTCTCTGTCAGCACTTTGGTGCTCCTGTAGGAGCTGGAGAACAGGGATGAAGTGAGGGAGGTTGGGATGTACCCTGAGAAGCAGGAGTTCTGCCCAGAGGTGCAGTTTGTTCCCTCTGTGGCTGAGCTCATTTTGCTAAGTTCTGCCTCCTGTGCAAAGGTCACTCCCACAAGGAATGGTTTTCCATGATAACCTTTGGCTGCTGGAGATCTGTAGCAAACCCCCAGAGCTCTGGTCTTGGGGATAAACCCCTTGTCCTGCAGCTGATGTTTGATGCAGGGAACTTGTGGCTTCCTGAAGAGGCCAGTCTGGGTGAAATCCCTTCTCCACTTCCGGGCATTCCACTGAATTCTTCCTTCTGGAAGTGGGAACTGGTCAGTTCTCTTGGCAGTGGGAAAAAATTCCACACCAATTGGCCAAGGCATCGAGGGGCTGAGGGAGCTGGGAAAGGGGCTCAGCCTGGAGCAAAGGAGGCTCAGGGGGGACCTTGTGGCTCTGCACAAGTCCCTGCCAGGAGGGGGCTCAGGGAGGGTCGGGCTCTGCTGGCAGGGAACAGGGACAGGACAAGGGGAAACGGCCTCAGGCTGGGCCAGGGGAGGCTCAGCTTGGACAGCAGCAGGAATTTCTCCATGGAAAGGGTGCTCAGGCCTTGGCAGGGGCTGCCCAGGGAGCTTTGGGGTCCCCATGCCTGGAGGGGATGTGGCACTTGGGGACAGGGATCAGGGCTGGGCTGGGCAGGGATGGGGGAACAGTTGGACTTGATGGTCCTCAAGATCTTCCTTTTCCAAGGAAAAGCATTGCACCCTGTAATCAAAGGAAAAACAGGACCTTGAATTAAGAAGGAGTTTTTTTCCCCAAAAAAGGGTGTAATAATCTCAGATCAAAGAAGAACAAAGCTGTAGAGACAGTTTAGTGGAACTATCCCAGGATAAACCCAGGTGAGGAGCAGGGCATTCCCCCATCCCACCACTGCAGGAGCGACACCCCCCTGCTCCATCTGGGAATTGTGGCTTTTTTCTGCAGGGAATTTCTTCTCCCAGGCCCTTCCCAGGCTGCTGGGAACAGATGCTTGTCAACATCCCCCCTCTCTGCTGGCAGCTTGTCAGCAGATGTTCGTTTCCCCCCCCCACAATGATTCATTTTCATCTAAACAATATAAAAAAACTCCCAAGTAAAGCCTCGCTGGGTCCCATGAATTATTTAAAAATCATTTCAGATGTCAAAACTCCAGTTACAGTTCCTTGCAGCTCCCTAGTGACTCTGGAGTCATTGCTCTTGAAAAATAACCCAAATTATATTTAATAATTGAATAGCAGCTACTTTGGTGCTTCTCTAGCAACTCTTGGAGTGACATTTAATGCTTGTTAGAAGGTGCTTGGGGTTGTTTAATTCTCTATCATGCCAAGAGATCTGTTCAGGAACATGTTGATTTTAATTGCATTTAGAATTGATTACAAAAAAGCTGTAAATCACTCAGAAAGGGACCTATTGTTCCGTTTGGTCTCAAGCTGTTCTGCTTCTCACAGCAGATACTTTATGTGGAAATCTGGTTCTGTGTGGAAGGGGAGTTCTGAAACACAACTAATGCAAGGTGAAAATCCAGGCGGGTTTGTACAGTTTGTGACTGTGATGGAACATTTTCAGGGCAAATTGCAAAGTTAAACTTTTCTTTTCTTTTTTTTTTCCCTTTCATGACACAAAATACATCTTACCAAGCCCTTCTCAAAGTGTACCAAAAATGTACAAAAATATACCAAATCCCAGATTGGATGGATGGAAAATAATTCCTACATTCTCCTGTGTGAGTTTCTTCCCTTCCCCTTCTCCCTCTCTCACTCTCTGGGATTCAGCAGTGAAATGTTTTATTTTCAGCAGATTTGAGCCCGAACCTCAAATACTGCTTAATTGGGTGGAAATTAATGACCCAGAGAGGACCTGAGTGCCCTTTGCTGTTCTTCCCTGTGGGAATGGTGAGGCCCTGATGGATTTCCCAGAGCAGCTGTGGCTGCCCCTGGATCCCTGGCAGTGCCCAAGGCCAGGCTGGAGCAGCCTGGGACAGTGGGAGGTGTCCGTGCCCATGGCAGGGGTGGAATGGGATGAGCTTTGAGGTCCTTTCCATCCCCAAATCCCAGGCAAAATCCAGCATTTTCCAAGGTGAAGATGCCCCGAGAGCTCGAGCCTCAGGTGTGATCCTGGCATTTTATGTGCTGGTGTTTTGAGGGGTTTAGGATGCAGAGGAGCCGTGTAGGAATATGCATCATTCTGTAGTTCCTTTTATCTCTAGCAGAAGTTGAATTATTTAGGATTTCTGACATGAAACCCTTGCCTTTAGACCTTCCAGCTGAGAAAATAAAAAAGATTGCTTATAGTGAGTGTAAATCCCAGTACCAAACCAGGGTCGGGGAGGGGGGAGCAACTGGGAGTAACAGGGGCTGGAAATTCCCTGGAAATTCAGTTGTGTTTGGGCAGGGAGGTGCTTCATGGACTGCAAACTGGAAACAAAGAACTAGGACAACAAACCAGCTGTTTGCAATCAGTGCTGATCATATTTACCTTTAATCTTTCCAGCACTTTAATGGATTGGGGAGGTTTTGCAAGAAAGATTCCAGCTAATCCTGAACCTTCAGAAATGTGTTATTTTCAGTGCAGGGTTTTAATAAATCAGGATAGGTTTAGATCCATAAAATCTCAGAGTGGTTGGAGCTGGAGGGACCCTAAAGCCCATCCCATTCCATGGGCAGGGACACCTTCCCCTATCCCAGGGGGCTCTAAGCCCTGCCCAGGTTTGGGAATACGGGCATGGAGTTAAACAAGTGGCAGAGTTGAGCTGTGACAGTCACAGCAAGGCCTTGGCGTGGCCTCAGGGTGGGAAAACGCTGTTCCAACCACTTCTGTGCCCTAAATATCCCCCACTTTTTGCTGTCTGTGGGGCAGGTGGGATTCCCTTCTATCCTTTGTAGATTTGATGTGTTTGAGACCCTCAGAGTGGCTCTGAGGCCACCCTTTGTGCAGGGCTTTGGTTTTTGAAACCCTTTGGGAGCTGTGGGCTCCAGAGACACAGGGAGAGCAATCTGGGATTACGCTGGCAGAGCCTGGGGAGATGGAGCTGCTGGCCTGGAAAACAGGCTTGGATTAGGAAATGTCAGCTTGGGGGGTGTCCTAAAGGCAAAGGGAGAGGAAAATGGAGCTGTTGGATGGCAGCACAAACAGGGGGAGGATGGATCAATTTGGACTCTTTTGATTTGGAAAGGAAGGAGAATCAGGAGATCCGGGATGGGCATTCCTGGGATGAGGTGTGGGGAGAAAAGCTGTTCTTGTGATTAGAGAAGGCTGGGAATTGATACCCAGAAGGCACTCAAAAATCTCTTTATGTCCTGTATAAGTCCCAGGAAAGGGACTGGGATGGACAAAACCTTTGGTTATTTGGAGGCAGGAAAACGTGAGTCCTGAGAATTTTGTGTGAGGGAATTTTGGAGTCACTCTGAGTGGGTCTCCAGCCCAGCATGACCTCTCCTTGGAAGCTGGGATCAGTGAGAGGCTTGGCATTAAAATCAGATCATCAGGAAAGAGTGAGGGAAAGATTTTGGAATCATCTGTAGACATTCATTAAAAACCTCTTAAACAAAATTGAAATACAAACACAGAAGTAGAGGAGAGGGTGAGGCTGACTGAAAAATAGAATACATTTAACAAGGTGTAAAAATTCATTCATCATTTTGGTCATACCTTCACCTGCAGAACAGAGGAAAGCATAAGCAATTAATTACTTTCTATTTCCTGACTTAATTGGCTGTTGAGCACAAATTTCACCTTTAAAATGAGGAGGTCCAGAGAGTTGATTTTTAATTTTTTGTTGTTATTATTTTATAATCAACAATATCTGTTGATGGGCTGGGTTGAGGTTTGAGCCTTCAGCCCTGAGGTGTGGAAGAGGTGCCTGAGGGATCCAGCCCGGATTTGTCACGGATGCTTCAGGAGAGAGGCAGAGCCCTTGCTCTGATTTAAAGGAGTCTGTGCTACAATTGGATTACGAGTCCCATTTAAGTTAATAAAATCAGGGAAATGCAGAATTAAGGTGATTATTGGAATTGGTGGGTCTGCCTTACCACGAGAAGCACAATTCCTGGAGGAGGAGGTGAGCTCTGGGCTGAGCTGCCACGGGGAGCTGCTCAAACTGCCAGGATTTTATGGAAATAGATCCATGTTTTCTTCATGTACATATATAAATGTGTAACTAGATGGAGATAAAATATGAATTTCTGCTTCAAAGCCAGCTTGGATGGGGCTCTGAGCAGCCTGGTCTGGTGGAATCCCTGTCCAGGCAGAGGTTGGAACTGGGTGGAGAATTCCTGCTGGTGTTCTGGTTTTCCAGGATGTTGCACATCCTCATGGTCTCTGTGGTTACCCTGATCTCACTCCTGGGGTAAAATGCTCTCAGCAGGAAAAGAGTTGGGTTTATAGAGCCCAAATATGACATTGAATTACCTTTAATACTTCACAGATCAAATTTAAAGGTGCTTGAACTCCGTATTTCTTAGCTGAGGGTGAGGTTGTGGTGGGGTTGGAGATGTCAGGTGGTGAAAATTGGTGCCAGACACCAGGAAATCTCACCATTAAACCCTCCACTGCAGATAAAACCAGAACAGGGCCTTCCATCCAGAAGCAAAGAGATTTTTTCTGAATTTAGGTTGTCCCTAATTCCAGTCCATTAAATTATTGCCCGATTTTTGTGCCATCTGAAATCTCGTGTGGTCTTGGGTTCAAATCCCACAGAATTCAAAATCCATCCCCTGGACGTGCCCAACAAATGATATTTAGGATATTAACCACTGACATTGCAATAGATTAAAATCCTTCTGTATTAGCTGGGAATTGTGACTATTTTTGCTTGTAGCAGCATTTCCAGCAGGGAAAATGGTGCCAAGGTGTTGGATAGGCTGGAGGATCTGGAAGAACTGGGATCATCAGGGCTGAGGCAGAGCATCCTCCACCACAGCTGACTCAGAAAGCATCAAGAAGTGTTGGAACAACACAGGATTTTACCCTTGGGATGGCCACCTTTTCCAAAATTATCCTGGGGAATTACTCATCATGGAATCATGCTCTGGGTTGGAAAGGACCTGAACATTCATCCAGGTCCAGCCCCTGCCATGGGAGAGCTGGAGAGGGACTGGGGACAAGAGATGGAGGGACAGGACACAGGGAATGGCAATGGGATGGGATATTGGGCAGGAATTGTTCCCTGGGAGGGTGGGCAGGCCCTGGCACAGGTGCCCAGAGCAGCTGTGGCTGCCCCTGGATCCCTGGCAGTGCCCAAGGCCAGGCTGGACATTGGGGCTGGGAGCAGCCTGGGACAGTGGGAGGTGTCCCTGCCATGGCAGGGGTGGCACTGGGGGGGCTTTAAGGTCCCTTCCCACCCAAACCATTCTGGGATCCTGGGATTCAATGAGCTGTGCCTGTGTTTTGCCTGGAATTTGGAACAACTTGGACAAGTTTCCAAGCTGGGAATGAGCACCTTGGATATTTGTATGCTAATAATGAGGAATAAGCAATCTGTTGGAAGGCTGAGTATGCAATCAACGTTATGGCTTAATTACACCCTAGAGCTCGCTGGGATAATTTGCATTCCTGGGAAATTGATAGAGAAGGATGCAGCCTTTTGAGGAGAGCTGAGGAAAGGCTGACGTGTGGATTATGGAGGTTTTCCAAATCAGGCAGTGTGTGTGATATTTGGATACAAATCATGGAATCCCAGAAGGGTTTGGATTGGAAAGGCCTTGGGGGTCTCAGGTGCCACCCAGCCACTGAGGGATTCCTGTGGCACAACCTCTTGGGACATTTTGGGTCAGGTTCTGTAGGGATTTGGGATTTCATGTTATACCTGACAGAGTTTGGGGTCAGTCCAAACCCAGACTCCTGGCACCAGTAAGAAATTCAAGACCTTGGAGGGATTTTTGATTGATTCCCAGATTAGACCATCAGATGCTACACTGGCAAAAAGTAGTGACATGGCCTCAAGTCCATATCCTTTGTATTTGTAATGAGATTTGCATATCTGGCTGAATTCAAATGAGCTCAGGAAGAAGCAGTTCAGCTGCTCACAGCTATGGGTGGATTTGTACAAATGGAGCTTTTCCTTTAGGTGATGGAGCAACTTTATATATATCTTAATTTATGGATTTTCCAGCACTTGTGCCTGCAGTTGGTCCTGGCTCCACTCCGCACCTTTGTGTGATTGATTTAAACGCAGCCTCCTTTAAATGCTGGTTCATTTTTGCCTGTTTTTCCTGTCTTTTTAAGGCAGTGGAGTTTCCAAGCCCCTCATTCCTCTGGAATATTTAGTTCCAAATATATTTTTCCACTCTGGCAAGCTGTTCTTTGTTGTAGAACTCTGTAAGACAAAATCTTACTTTTTTTTTATGGAAAAGAAAGTCAGGGGAAAATACAATTCAAGCGCCAAATTAAAAGCAACTTCTCAAAACTCCCAGGCCTCAGTAAATGAACTGAAGCTGCCTTCAAGTCTGTGCTATTAAAACTCCATTAAAATCAGCTGGTTCCGCTGGAATTCCCACAGGAATTCCTATGGAGGATCCATGCTTAATAAGCCTTCCAGCTCCTCTCTCAAGAACACAAAAATCGAAGTTTCAAAGTGATAAAAATCAGTATTAAGGATGAAATTCTCCCTGGCCAAAATCACCGAGGCCCAATAGGCACCTGTTGTGGTGGATTCCCCTGGGCCTCCCCCCGGCCGGGTCCCTCCCATGTCACTGAGTCAGGGCTGCCTCAGGTTCCAGCCCCCCGGGCTCTGAGCTGGTGGGTGTTTGTCCCATCTCTGGGATCCCCTTTCCCCCTGTCTGGGATAAAACCAGCAGGACACAAAGCCCCCCCTCTCCCCTCGCTGACCCTGCCCAGGTCGGTGCTCTGTCCCCCCCCAGGACAGAGGGAATAAATGACTTAACATCAAAAGAGGTTTGAGCTCTATTTCTCTTCTCAACTTCTGCTCTGGGGGTGGCTGTCAACAAACACTGGCTTAAGTGGAGCTGCACAGTCGAGGGATATCCAGGCTGTTTGTGAATGGTCTCAGGATATTCCAAGACATAAAGAGGCAAGCTCGCCACAAAATTAAACAGTGGACAGCTGATAACCCCAAGATATGGCGCCCAATGTGGAGCTCAAACCCACGACCCTGAGATAAAGAGTCCCATGCTGGCACCCACCATATCCTAACAAAAGCGTGGGAAGGAATAAGTATGGAAAACCCCTTGGGTTTGGGATTGCTGCTGCTGCTCTGGCTGTGTCTCGTCTCAGTCTCATTTCATCCTTCATGTCAGAGCTGGCAGATTTGCAGAGAACAAATTATGCCTCACCAAAGGGCTCCTTCAATCTGTTCTGGATTATTTTGGTTTTAGGATCTGATCCACAGCCCAATGAATGCGTGCAATTGCAGGGAGCTGCGAGCACGCAAATAAAGCTGATGAAATCTGCTCCCTTGCTCTCTTTACCTCTTTTTGTATCTGTATATTCACTTTGGTGCTGCTTTGGAGCCTGTCCAGCACCTTCTGTGTCACACACAATCGAAGTCCTGGGGCATGAGCACCTTACAATGCCCCAGAGCAGGAGGAGTGAGTGAGTGAAACGTGGCCCCTGGGAGAGACTCGGTGTGCAACGAGAGGCAGAGTTGAATGTTAGTGCAGAAACCACACAGGAGGGTTTCAGCATGTAGGGAGGGTGAAATTCCTGTTTCCATAAGGGCTGCAGGCTGCTGAATCTGATTGCTGAAGGAGGTGTGTTGTCCCCTCTCTGTTTAAGAAGAGCTCCAAGGTTGTTAGGGGAGAAATTAATCCCAGGATCCCTGAGGCTGGAAAAGCCCTCCCAGCCCAGGGAGGCCAAGCTGTGCCCAATGCCCACCTTGGCCCCAGCCCAGAGCACTGAGTGCCACCTCCAGCCCTGCCTTGGACACCTCCAGGCATGGGGACTCCAAAGCTCCCTGGGCAGCCCCTGCCAAGGCCTGAGCACCCTTTCCATGGAGAAATTCCTGCTGCTGTCCAAGCTGAGCCTCCCCTGGCCCAGCCTGAGGCCGTTTCCCCTTGTCCTGTCCCTGTTCCCTGGCAGCAGAGCCCGACCCCCCCTGAGCCCCCTCCTGGCAGGGACTTGTGCAGAGCCACAAGGGCCCCCCTGAGCCTCCTTTGCTCCAGGCTGAGCCCCTTTCCCAGCTCCCTCAGCCCCTCCTGGGGCTCCAGCCCCTTCCCAGCTCCGTTCCCTGCCCTGGACACGCTCCAGCCCCTCCAGGGCTCTCCTGAAGTGTCCCCTGGCATTGCTCTGGCTCTGTGGCTGGATAGGCTGAGCTGCTTGGATTTCTGGAAAGGAGCTGTAAATGCCTTTCCCTGGGGACTGGGGGAGGAGATTCTCCTCAGTGTCCATCGTCTCCCTCTTCCATCTCCCATCCTGAAATCGGGGTAGGCACAGAACCATCACTGCCAGGTGCTGAAGTTCAGGGGCAAGGCCAGGTTGGACATTGGGGCTTGGAGCAGCCTGGGACAGTGGGAGGTGTCCCTGCCTGTGGCAGAGGTGGCACTGGATGGGCTTTGAGGCCCCTTTTAATCCAAACCATCCTGGCATTCTGGGATCCCATCTGCCATGGTCTCTCCTACCACTGCCTGTCCCAGGTTTACCTTAGTTTCTCCTAAACTTCCATCACGTTATCCTATTGTTCCTCTAAGCCTGGTTTTTGTGAGGGCCACCTCTCCTTTGCCTGCTCCTTCCCACCCTCTCCTTCCCAACCACCATCAATCAAATCCAGTGTGAATCCATATTTTAAACCTCCACACTTGTTAGCTCAGTCTCTCATGTCTGTTTTTCCCCCAACAGCTGAGCTCACTGCTGGCTCTCAAAAAACACGAGCTCCTGAACAGCAGCATTGGCACGTAATTTCCTCCAAACTCCATGAGCAAATTTTCCAGGGAGGGCAGATTTCAGTGCATTTTAGCTGCCTTTGGGATGCAGCAGCAAGCGTTGTGTGGATTATGGCAACTGGCTGCTGGCTGGGGACTGCAGACATTTCAAAATAATTAATAAATGCTATTATAGGAAGGAAAAGAGCTCCTCAGTATTCCGTTTCCAACGGGATTTCTGAGCCCTCCAGCTGAGACACCAACTACCAGTCAGTCTGCAGTTAACAGCGCTCTCCGTCCGAGTCAGAACCATCTGGAAGGATGGAACGATGCTTCTGCCTATCAGGAAGGGATTTTTATTTGATACACGTATTAATCAACAGCCAGGGTAGCTTTATGCCCCTGAACAACTTCTATAAACGCACGGGGAGTGTTTTTATTCCAGCTGTCCCTCGCAGCATTTGTTGAAACCTCACAAGTTTCCCTGATGGAATACACGGTGTTATTTCTGTTGGTATTAGGGATTTAATGGCTTGGAAAAACAGCTCCTCATGAATGCCATTAAACACTCTGCCAGCCAGGGGAATCCAGCCTCCACCTGCGCTGCTCGTGGGGTGGTTTGAGGAGCAAGCTCTGGGGGCTCAGGACAACGGGGCAGCATTTTTCCTCAAGTTGATGTGCTCCTACCTCTGAGGGAAGGATTGGGATCCACTCTTCCAGGCAGGCCGGTGGGATCTGCGTATCTGAGCTGGAAGGGATCATGGATCCAGCTCCTGGCCCTGCACAGACACCCCAGCGATCCCCGCTGTGCATCCCTTGGAGCGGTGTCCGAGCGCTCCTGGAGCTCTGGCAGCCTCAGTGGTGCCTTTGGTGGTGTTGTGGGAATAAAGGTGGAAACCTCCCTGTGCTGCCGTGGCACAGGGACTGAGCCCACCCCAGCATTTTGGGGGGAATTCATCTCCCAGAGGAGACAAATCAGGTGAAAAAAGGAATTTCCAATTCCTTCTGTGCACCCTGGGGCTGCTCCTGTTTTCCCAGCCCTGGGAGTAGTGCATGGCAGAAACCCACTGCAACAAATGGTGCCCTAATTTCTTGATATCCCCCTTACCCTCTGCAGAGAAATTCCTGATATTTATCCTTTTTTTTGCTCTTCCTGCCCATAAACAGCTGGATTCCATCTGGATTCCAGCAAGCTTTGTGCCTTTTGCACTGCCAGTGACTCTGTTTAGTGGTTGGTTTAGTGGTGGATCTGGGTTCATGGCTGGACTCGATGGTCCTCGAGGTCTTCTCCAGCCTTAGTGATTCCTGATCCTATTAATTTAGGATCCTGTGTGCCTCCCAGTTGGGGTTGGAGCAGCAGCCTGATGTTGCTGGGAGTCCCTTGCTTGTCCCCACTGGCCCTGTGTTGCTTTGCCACAGCACAGAGGATTTGCCCCACACCAACCAGTTTGGTTTTGGTGGAGAAACACCTCCCAGAGATCTCACCACGTGTGATCCAAGTGCTGCTGGATCCAGATCTGCTCCTGCCACCTTCCCATGGGTCTTCCCATGCTGACTTCTGGAGCAGACACCTCAAAAAGGCTCTGCAGTGACAGGATTGTTCCTGTGCCACCCCAGTGCCTCTGAACAGTTCCCTCCTGGGCTATTTTAAAATTGCCCTTCTCCCTTTCCCTGCTCCTCAGGAACTGCTGCTGCTGCTGCTGCTCTCTGGGGTGCTCCCCAGGTGTCCAAGAGCAGGAGCAAGGATAATCCCATAGGTCAGCTCATTCCAGGGAGAGAGAGGCACTGAGTTGGGAAGAAAAGCCAGTGGGCTAAAACACAGCTGGACATTAACTCTGCCACGATATGGAGGCTACACAGGAGCAGTATTGAATTAGAATTGTGGAATCCTTCAGGTTGGAGAAAACCTCTAAGCTGTAAGTGTCCAAGGCCGGGCTGGATGGGGCTGGGAGCACCCTGGGATAGTGGGAGCTGTCCCTGCCCATGGAGGTGTGGGATGGGATGGGATTTAAGATCCCTTCCAATCAAAACTATTCCGTGATGTACATCCCAGTATATCTGATGCCTGGGAATGGTGGTGGGCAGGAGAAGCCCTGGAGGACCCTGTGTCCAGGTTATTTGGAATGATTCAATCTTTGGTCTTTTGTTGTTGTGATCAGCAGTGGAGAGGGAGAAAAGATTCACTGGAGAGGAGAATCCTGTTTTTTCCTCCCAGTTATCCAGTGCAGCTGGATTTGGAAGCAGCCCCTCCTTTTACCCAAGCCAGCACACAACTAACATGCTGCCCGTTTTTGATCTCCTTCAACTTCCGTGGAGTTTATCCACAGGGATAAAGCCTTGCTGGTGGGCTGTGCTCCCACAGCACCACTTTGCTTGGGATGAGAGGTCCTGGAGGTGCCTCCCACCTCCCTGGTTGTGTCAGAGGCAGCCAGGAAAATCCCAGTGGGAATAACCAAATTTAAACCAGCACCGGAGGAAGGAGCAGCAGAAGGATCCCACTGCAGTTACCACTGGGAAGTCTGGGCATGAGGAGGAAGCAATCCCCTGGAAGGACATTTTAGAGGTGATTGCAGGTGTCAGGTGTCTGTTTTAATAGGGAATGCTTTGGGATCTGAGTGTGGATGCTCAGGGCTGGACTCCATTTTTTCCCAAATCCCGTTTTCTGAAAGAAGCTGAGCCCTTTTTTGGAATTATGAGTTTATCAGGGAGACAGCGATTTGCTGAGGAATTACATCCCAAAATATTAACTCTGGATTTGCATGAAATGGAATACAGACTCCTGAATGGGACTGCTTGTGGAGTAAACGTGCTGTAGGAATGGGCACGTGGAGAAGGAGCTGGAGCAAGGGGATTTGTGGAAGCGGCAGCACCTTTCAGTGACATGCACAGCCTGCCCCAAAAATCCACACTGCATGCCAGGACACAGGGAATGGCTTCCCAGTGCCAGAGGGCAGGGATAGATGGGATATGGGGGAGGAATTGTTCCCTGGGAGGGTGGGCAGGCCCTGGCACAGGGTGCCCAGAGCAGCTGTGGCTGCCCCTGGATCCCTGGCAGTGCCCAAGGCCAAGTTGGACACTGGGGCTTGGAGCAGCCTGGGATGGTGGAAGGTGTCCCTGCCCATGGCAGGGGGTAGAATGGGATGAGATTCCATATTCCAGTCCAACCATTCTGGGATTCTGTGATGATCTTGATACCCCAGATGTCCTGTGGGTATGGGATTTCCTTGGATTTGGGATTTGTTTGATAGATGAAGTCCCCCAAACCCGAGCTTTTCCCAAGGGCACACACAAACCCTGGGCAGTGGATGTGGCAGGGGATTACTGCAGCCCCTGCTCTGCACCTCCTCCATTCTATTTTGGCCCAGCCAAACCTCTAGGACAGACCTTTCCTACCCAGGGAGAACAGCACAGGGATTTTACCGCATGGGACACGTTTCTACCCAGTGTGGAAAACAGGGAGTGCTCAGGAGGGAAAAATCTGGCCATGGGTTATTAAATCGTTGTGTAGGGAATACTGCTCTTGGGAAATAAGAGTTGAAACACCTGGAATTACTGCAAAGTTCCTTTAACAAAGTGCCTCTTTCCAGTCATGCAGACAGCAGCGTTTGCGTCGTTGGGGTTTCGAGCTCCTTCATGTTCCCGGTTTAACTGCTCAGGATTTCTCCAAACGTTGGGATTGCAGCCCAAAGCTGGAAGTTTGGCTTTGTTTGCAGATGGCAGCAGTGGAGTGGTTCTGTTTGCTGCCACACTGCAGGGCGAGGGGCAGCACTTTGCAGGAGATGTGCAGCTGAGTGCGGGCCCAGGGGACAAAACCGTCGCTCCTGCTGCTGTGCTCCCAGTGGTTGTGCTGCAGTTCATTCCAGACTGGTTTGGGCTGGGAGCTTCAATCCCACCCAGTGCCACCCCTGCCATGGCAGGGACACCTCCCACTGTCCCAGGCTGCTCCCAGCCCCAATGTCCAGCCTGGCCTTGGGCACTGCCAGGGATCCAGGGGCAGCCACAGCTGCTCTGGGCACCCTGTGCCAGGGCCTGCCCACCCTCCCAGGGAAGGATTTCTCCCTCATATCTCATCTAAATCTGGTTTATGTGAGCAGTTCTTAGAAACTTGGGTGAATTTTGATTTAAATGGAGAAAAGGTCTCATTTATACAACAACATTTCAGGCTCGGAGAGAAAATAGAAGGTCAAGGAGAAAGGTGTCACTAAGAATTTGAGTAGTTGGGTTTAGAACATGCCACAGCTTTGTGGTGAAATTATTTTCCTTGGAGCCTCTGAAGGGCTGGTGGCTTTTCCCTGTGCCCCTTTTCCTCAGTGTCTTTTTCCTGGTGAAACCAAATCCCAGCTGGAGAAGGGGAGCCCCAGCCCTGGAGCCTCTTGGACAAGGGACAAGGAATTTTCCTTGAGATGTACAAGTATCTCAGTGTTTTGATTATTTCCATTCTCTCCCTGTCATTTCTGCGGAGGGGATTGTGGGGTTCAGCTTCACCAGTTGCACAGTTCCAGAATAATTCATTACACTGCTTTATTTTCTGTTATTCAGTCCAAAACTCATTTCTCTGCATGTCCTTTTGCTCAGCAGAATAATTCTGCTCAAAACATCCTGTAAAAAGAGATCCTTCACGTTGCCTTACACCCAGACAGCTGCAGTTCAGCTTTCCTTTTCTATTCTAGCATTTTTGGGGCCAGCACTTCTGAGTACATTTCAATCTTGTCCCATCCAAAGCCCAGGGAGCTCCAGCAGTGGAATAAATTCAAGCCATGCAGTTGAACTAGAAAAGAAGTGAAGAAACTTGGCAAAACCCATCTGTAAAAGCTCCAGAGCAGCTCTAAAATCAGAGGTGCCATCTTCCCTTTGCAAACTGCAGAGCTGAATGGGGAGTGCTGCTCCTCAGGGCCAGCCCAGGGGTGGCTGCACTGCAGGGGAGGATCCCTGCAGAGGGAGTGGGACCCTGGGGATCCCACCAGCTCCTGCAGGAAACTCGCTGTGCTCAGGGTTGGGATTATCTCTGGCATGTTTGGGACTGGTTATGTAGGGAAAACAAACTGCACTTCTCCTCCTGCTGCTGCCTCTCCTCCTCCTGCTGCTACTTTTTCTGCTCTTCTGCTGCTGCTGCTCCTGCTTCTTCTGCTGTGTCTGCTTCTGCTACTTCTGCTGCTTCCTCTCCTGCTGCTGCTTCCTCTTCTTCTCCTACATCCTCTGTTCTTTTTCTTCTGCTTCTACTGCTGCTTTTTCTGCTGCTGCTGCTTCTGCTAATCCTACTTCTGCTTTTTCTGCTCTTTCTTCTTTTTGCCTCTTCTCCTTCTGCTTCTTCTTCTGTTTGCTGCTGCTTCTTCTGCTCCTCCTGCTTCTTCTTCTTCTCTTTCTGCTTCTCCTATCACTTCTTGTTCTGCTTCAGCAGCTTTTTCTGCTGCTTGTTTTTCTGCTCCTGCTTCTTCTGCCTCTTCTCCCTCTGCTGCCTCTGCTTCTTCTGCTGCTTCTTCTGCATCTTCTGTTCTTTTTTCTTCTGCTTCTGCTGCTTCTGTAGCCTTTTCTGATGCTGATTCTGCTTCTCCTCCTTCTGCTCTTTCTGCTCCTCCTCCTCCTTCTCCTTCTCCTTCTCCTCCTTCTCCTTCTCCTTCTCCTCCTTCTCCTTCTCCTTCTCCTCCTTCTCCTTCTCCTTCTCCTCCTTCTCCTTCTCCTTCTCCTCCTTCTCCTTCTCCTTCTCCTCCTTCTCCTTCTCCTTCTCCTCCTTCTCCTTCTCCTTCTCCTCCTTCTCCTTCTCCTTCTCCTCCTTCTCCTTCTCCTTCTCCTCCTTCTCTTCCTCTATTCCAAGTGCCATTTTAATCAAACTTTTCAATAACTAAACCCCACCATGCTGGAGAGGTGTCCCAGGTCAATTATTTGTACCCAGTGCAGGTATTTATGGCAATTTCCTCATTCTCATGGTTGTTACTCCTGATTTAGAGCACCCAGCAGTGCAGAATTATAAATGAGAACGTCTGGCTGGGAAAATGGATTTCCACCTGGCTTCCTGCTGCTCTCCCTGCTCCACTGAGCTTTATGGGAAGTGGGCCACCAGAACCACTTCTGTAGCTAAACAGCCCAGGAGCACCAGGAGATGAAGGGAGAAAAAGGCATTAAAATATTGGTTTGTTACTTTGGAGAACTTACCAATAGTTTTGCTGCATGTGAGCAGCTCTTTAAAAAAACCCTTCTGGGTAACTCAGAGCTGGGAATAGATTTCCTGGAGCTGGGTGATGTTGTCCCTTAGGGAAAAATCAATGGGAGAGGGTGACCTGCATATTTTAGATCCTTTGGTTTCAGGATCTGTTGTGGAGCTCTGTGAGAGACCCTGGGGAAGGACAGAGGGAAGGGTCTCACCATGTGGGCAGTCCTGCTCCGGGGTCCTCAGAACAAGGAGGACATGGAGGTGTTGGAATGAATCCAGAGGAGGCCACGGAGCTGCCCCAGGGCTGGAGCCCCTCTGCTCTGGAGTCAGACTGGGAGAGCTGGGGGGGCTCACCTGGACAGGAGAAGGCTCCAGGGAGAGCTCAGAGCCCCTTCCAGGGCCTGAAGGGGCTCCAGGAGAGCTGGAGAAGGACTGGGGACAAGGGCTGGAGGGCCAGGACCCAGGGAATGGCTTCCCAGTGCCAGAGGGCAGGGCTGGATGGGATCTTGGGCAGGAATTGTTCCCTGGGAGGGTGGGCAGGCCCTGGCACAGGGTGCCCAGAGCAGCTGTGGCTGCCCCTGGATCCCTGGCAGTGCCCAAGGCCAGGCTGGACATTGGGGCTGGGAGCAGCCTGGGACAGTGGGAGGTGTCCCTGTGTGGGACTGGGTGGGCTTTGAGGTCCCTTCCCACCCAAACCATTTTGGGATTCTTTGATTCACAAGGAACCAAGCAACCTGCAGATATTTGGATCTTCCCAGAACCTTTCAGAAGGCTCTGGCCACTGTTCCTGCTCAGATTCCGGCCCCTCAGGTACAGCCACCTGGAATTTTTGGTTGCTTTTAGGACCTCTTTTTTCCCTCACTACCACAAAGTCCCCTGCAATTCTTCCTGCCTTTCCTTCTGTGCAAGGGGCAGAGCAATTCCTGCCTTCCCAGATCCCAGAGCCCTGCCTGCATTCCAGGACTCTGGTTTCCATGTTGGGATTCTCTCTGAGCTATTTTTCAGTTGCCTTTTTAGTGCTGTTGTTCCTGTTCCCTGTTTAATGACCTCCCACATCATTTATCAACATCCACCCTTCCAACCAAGGGCTGTGTTAAGATCCCTCCTTTAATTGGGAATATTAATTTTCCTTGGGATTGGGGCTCATTTAGGCAACGAGCTAGGACAGATTTGTGGTCTCTTTAAAACATGAATTTATTCCTTTCCTCATTCCCCTTTCCTGGTGCTGCTTCCATGACCCTGGAATGCCAGTGAGCTGATTTATCCTAGGCTGAATCTCCACCTGCCAGGAGAGATTTGGGTTGTTTTCCCCTTTTCTTTCCCCAAATAACTGGAGACATTTTCCCTCACTCCATCTTGCATCCAGTGAACTAAATGAGTTCTTTAATTCGAGATTCTGACCTGCCCAAGAGCCTTTTTGGCTTTCCATCCATCCCCCCTCACACACATCGCTCTCCATCACACTCCAGATAGGATTTGGGAGTATTTCTTGTGGCTTCCAACTTGTTCTTCCTGAATTATTTCAGCTTTCAGTGTTCAGGACTGAAGCAAAGATTTCTGAAGTGACTGGGAGCTCGTGCTCGTACAAGGGTTAATTAAAAACCTGGAGAAGCCTCTGTGTTGTAGGAATGTGAGAAGAGCAGGGCTCCCTTGGAGGAAAGGGGTGACATGGAAAGGTTATGGAAAATAACAGTCTGAAAAGAGCAAATCAGGACAGGTAATTAGCAGGGCTTGTAGTACAAGTGGCTTGAAATTCCAAGGAAAATACCTGGTGTAATTGAATACTCCCTTAATTAATCCCTGCCACCACTTCTCATTAAGGCTGAGGAGAGGCTGCAAAAGAGGATGGGGAGATTTGGGGGAGACGGCAGAGATTGGGAATGATGTGAGAGAAAGACAAATGTCAGTGAAACATCAGGGGCCTTCAGCTGATCAGCTCCCCCTGGGTGAGGTTATTGCTGAATATTTCAGCAGGAGTTTTCTGTGAAATGTTGGGACAGGGGGTTGGATTACTCCAAGAAAATTCTGAGGATCCTACCCAGTACCTGCTCCAGCTGATTGTGCTTAGGACTGGCTGATAGATGTTGTCAGATCTGTTTAACTGCTCAATTTAATAGCTTCAGGGGCCTTTTAAAAACCCTATTTGTTTATATATATAAATATATTTCATATATTTATATATTATAT
>VYXG01008258.1:93028-127961 GCA_013397235.1 Lanius ludovicianus | reverse complement strand
TTTATTTCAATATTTATTTTAATATTATTTTATATTCACATTCATATTTATTTTAATATGTATTTTTATTTTATTTATATTTACACATACATTTACATTTAACACTCCAGGTGGTTTTGTTCAGGAGCAGAGTTTGGTAAGAACAATCTCCTTCCACTTCTTTCCTTGGTTTGATTCGATCTTATCCAGGCATGTGCCGTTCCTAAGCAAAACTTCCACACTTCTGTGGAACCTCGGGGTTTCTGCAGTTGGGTGGAGTGAAAGCAGAGCTCCTGAAGGTCCCACGTCCTTCCTGCTTCATTTCCTCCTCACAAAACCTGGATTTATTATTTGTCCCCTCTGAACAGCAGCCCAAACTTTCCAGGGATCCAGGGGCCTTGGGCACTGCCAGGGATCCAGGGGCAGCCCCAGCTGCTCTGGGCACCCTGTGCCAGGGCCTGCCCACCCTCCCAGGGAACAATTCCTGCCCAAGATCCCATCCAGCCCTGCCCTCTGGCACTGGGAGGTTTTCTCTGGCTCTTCATTTATCCTCAGGGAAAATTAAAGTTACTCCTTCCTTACTGATAAAGCTTCCCTGGGGAATATTGGGGAAGGACCTGCTGGAAAATGGGATATCAGGGTGGATCATCCTTGTCCCAGGGCTGTTTTAGAAATCTGGGATGGAAACATCTGGGACTGAAGGATTTCATTCCTGCTCCAGCCACTGGATGCATCCTCTCCATCGCTGCATGCTGAGTCCTGGAGTCTGCTGGAGCCTCTCTCTTGATTCCCGGTGTGTTTGGCAGGGTAAAACAATGCCATGTGCTCCTCCTGTTTGGGTAAATGTGCTTTTCAGCATCATCATTTCATACCTTAACCAGCACAAGCAGAAATAGCTGGAAATGGCTGTGTTTTCCCCCTTGGGAATTCCCACAGTATTTCCACAATAAAGACCCAACCCAGGCAGGAGGCTGGTTAAATAGGAATGGAAATTTGATGTTTTGTCTGCCCAAAAAGCCCCGAGGACAACAAAGCTGTGGCTGTTTCTTCGCCTGAGGGCAGAGAAACAAACACTTATTGGGATAAAACAGCCCCAAAACCAAAGGGAGCTGACGAATTCCAGCTTGGGGTACGAGGGAATCATAATTTTCAGGTCTGAGAACGCTGCCAACAGCACTTGGGCTGAGGCTGATTCACCTGGTGATCCTTGAAAAAACTTGGGAAGGCTTCAGTAAGCACATGAAAACTCAGGAAGATGCTCAGAGAATGTGGGGCTATGTGAATATTGCACTGCATTTCAGAAATAATGCCCCTGCTGGCTGCTCTGCTTCCAAGGATTTGTGAATATTCAGGACTTCCCCACCTATCTAACATGAAATAGATCATATTAAATAACATAAAGAACATTTTTGTTGCTCTTCTGTAAATGTTTAATTAAAGGCTTTGCATTTCCCCCCTTGTTTCACCACCTTTGCACAGGGAGGAAGGGAAAAAGGAGCTGATGATCTTCAGCCACTGGGTCCACAAGAAGAAAAAGAAGGAAAACAACCCAAACTTGCTCCTGCAGCAGGCTTGGAAGTATTGAAAATAAAGAGAATTAAAGCCTAGAGAGGTTAAAGCATGAATAATCCCTGTTATTTAAAGGTTTAGGGCTGTTCAGCCTGGAGAAGAGAAGGCTCTGGACATGGATAAGCCATGAATGTATCCCAGATTTTGGGCTGGACTCTGCAGGCCTCTGTTCACCCCTTTAAATTGGGATCTGTTTTCATGGGTCCCCAGGTAAATCAACAGGAAGGAAAGTTCGGGAAAAGTTCTTTTTGGAAAAGGAGTATGACATTGTTTATTGAGTTTGTTGATTTGCTTTAATCAGGGATGTTGGTGGAGAGAGGGGCTTGACTGAAATCATTGATTTGGATCATTTCAGGCAGCTTCAATCAGAAATTAGGGTTTAACCATGGCAAGCATTTCAAATTTAAACTTTAATGATAACACCTCCACCCCCATCCAGTTCTGACCCAAGAAATCCTGATTTTTCTGCCTCAGCTCTTCCCTGTTTCTCCAGCAGCACTTGCTTTGTCTTCAGCCCTTGAACCATAGCAGAAATCTGTCATATACAATCATAAATCATACTTCCCATCAATCTGTTCTGCAAATCAAATATCCTGCAGTGCCCAAAATCCTCACCTGGAGAGCTCCTACAGCTGCAGCCACAGAGAAATCCCAGGTTTGGGCACCCCTGTCCAAACTCCCCAACTCCTGGTGGCTTTTGGATGAGCAGCGATTTTGTTCTGTGCTGTCCCAAAGAGCAAAGGGAGCCCCAGCTGTGGCATTTTGCTGGGGAAAAGTGCAAAAGAGGCAGTAAACTTGAGTTGTGGCATCACTGCTCTGCTTGCAGGGTGGTGGTTTAGATTATTGAGTAAGGAAACTCCTGTTGCAGACGCATCTGCTGCAATAATTTTGTTCCCCATGTTCCTTTTGTGCCTCCTGCAGTCAGAGAATGGGATATTTTGTATTTTACCTCCAGCATCCAACAGAGGCTCTGTGGAAAAGGATGGACCAGGAAATCTCTGTGCCTGTTCAACTCTTCATTCCCAGTGGATGTCCCAGTGCTGATTTGTGGGACACATCCCATGGATATTTTTAATCTCAGGGCACTCCTAAATAGATAACTTTGAAGTCATTAATGGCATCAAATCCCACAGAATTCCCCTGCTGACAGGGGGGTTTCAGCACCACAGGAGATGATGCTCATGCTGATTAGAAGGGTCCTGCTGACATTTAAATCTCTCCCCTGATTAGCCTTCAGTAAAGCGTCTGTTTAGCACTGAGGCAGGGTGGATGGGATGCAAGGTGTGATTAGTGGTTTAATTAATCCAGGAGTGCACTGTCTGCTCTTCACTCAGTGCCTGAGCTGCCTGAACCTTCGAGGCCGGGCTGGTGGGTGTGATTAGGGAGTGTAGGGATGGATTTATCAGATATTTAGGATATAGCAGGGTGTTAGGTGTAAAATGAGAGAGTTCCACTTCTGCACAAGTCCCTGCCAGGAGGGGGCTCAGGGGGGGTCGGGCTCTGCTGCCAGGGAACAGGGACAGGACAAGGGGAAACGGCCTCAGGCTGGGCCAGGGGAGGCTCAGCTTGGACAGCAGCAGGAATTTCTGCCTGGAAAGGGTGCTCAGGCCTTGGCAGGGGCTGCCCAGGGAGCTTTGGAGTCCCCATGGGTGGAGGAGGTGTAGCTTTGATTATAAAATTAAAAATGCTTCTCCAAAAGAGAAGTTTCTGTGTTGAAAATGAGAAGAGGCTTTGAAGGCTCTTCTGCTGTGTAATTCAAGAGGAAATCTTTGAGTTTGCACTTGGAAGGTTTTCCATCCTGCAAATGCAGTTAGGGATAAAAACTCATTAAGGAGGAGGTTTGGGAGCTGAAGGACCAGCAAATCAAAGCACATTCATTTCGTGGATCTTATCAGTGAGAATATTTGTAAATATTTTGCTGAAAGTCTCTTTGCTCTGTGCTGTTTCCTGCAGTCAAATGGGGGCGTGGGGATGGAATTTATTGCATTTACTCTCTGATAAAAAAAGCAATTAATACAAGTGTAGAGGTCTTGGGAATAGTTTTAATCAAACTGTTTCTCTAAGGAGAATCTGCATTAAAAACTGTACAAACCCAAGCATTTATGGTTGATGCAAACGTCTAAGCCACAGCTGAGATGAAACCCAGACTTTTTGGGGTTCTTTTCTCTCCTCTATGCCCTGCTTCTCCCTGTTTTTACAATGCAATTTTGCCTCTGAAGAATGGGACGTGATGTTTGGTGTGTAACTCAGAAGTCTTGGAATTTAGCAGGGACCTGAAAACTAAAGCTGGGAAGGAATGACTCAAAACCTCCCTGGCTGGGAAGTGTTTCATTATCAGGGTGTAACGAGCTTGGGGCTGGAAATTTCCTTGAGGTCAAAGAGGAATTGTCTGATTTGGGAGCAGGGTGAAACCTCAATGGATTTTGCTGGATAATGCACTAAAAATATCCCGAAATCGCTCAGGTTGGGACGAACTGACCCCAAATCCTCGCTCTCCTTCAACCTCCCTTGCTTTCCCCCCTCCTCTCACAGCTGCTTTCAGGCCATCTTTCCTTCCTCCAACCCCCAAACCAGGATTTCCCTGCTCCTTTCCATGCATGCTCAGCCCTTGGCCACAGCTGACTTCCCTGGTTGGCAGCACTCCCCATTCCCAATTTTCTCACCAATGACATCGTTTTCCTCTGCAGTTCACAACAGGAATTTGGACATTTTTTGCTAATCTCATTTTCCCCTTGTCTTGTTTTTTTTTTTTCCAGCTCTCGTAAATGTGAAACTTTGGGCTATTGATCGGCAATGTTTTCAAACAATAATGATGAGGACTGGCCTCATCAAGCATACTGAGTATATGGAATTTTTAAAAAGGTATGGCACTTGTTTATTTATCCAAAACTCCCACGGAACTGCCGTCCTCTCTTGCCTTTTTTTTTTTTTTTTTTTGTGAGTGCAGTATTTGATTTGTTTTCTTCTCATCTCTTTTGGTTTGATTTATTATTATGATTATTATTATTACTATTATTCTGATGGGGTTTCTTTGCTGTTTGCCTGTCCTCCTCAGAGGAGGGGGAGCTTTGCTGTGGGGGAGTTTCATTCCTGTTGTGAGTTATTCATTGGCAAAGAGTCCCAGAGCCAGGGGGTGAGAGACAAGCTTTCATGTGAGTCATTCAGAGTGTGGCAGAAAAGACACATTTTTACAGAAACACACCCTTTCAAGGGGAAAATCTGTGGTTTAAGCTTGTTCAGATCCATTCAGAGTGTGTTCTTGTGCTTCTGAAGCAACATGGGAGTTTCTAGAGAAGAAAAGGTTCAGGTTGCTGTAAAATGAAAGTTGGATCAGTAACATAAAGACAGAAAAACAAATTTTTTTCTCAATAAATTTGATTTTCCCAGAGGTTCCTTCAGTTCCTTCAGAGATTTAAGCTTTGGAGAGGTTCAATAATGAATAATCCCTATTATTGAGAGAGCTGGGGGTGCTCACCTGGAGAGGAGAAGGCTCCAGGGAGAGCTCAGAGCCCCTTGCAGGGCCTAAAGGGGCTCCAGGAGAGCTGGAGAGGGACTGGGGACAAGGGCTGGAGGGCCAGGACACAGGGAATGGCTTCCCAGTGCCAGAGGGCAGGGCTGGGTGGGATATTGGGCAGGAATTGTTCCCTGGGAGGGTGGGCAGGCCCTGGCACAGGGTGCCCAGAGCAGCTGTGGCTGCCCCTGGATCCCTGGCAGTGCCCAAGGCCAGGCTGGACATTGGGGCTGGGAGCAGCCTGGGACAGTGGGAGGTGTCCCTGCCATGGCAGGGGTGGCACTGGGTGGGCTCTGAGGTCCCTTCCCACCCAAACCATCCTGGGATTCCATGAAATCTGGTGCCACAGCAGTGAGGAATTGGTTGTGTTTCATGTCACCAAAATGATCCCAAAGAGAAGGAGATGTCCCCAAATTTTAGGGACAGGGAAGGTCCAGTTCCCTGTGATGCTTTCAGCCATCCCAGTGCTACTCAGACATTACTAAGACGTTCCTACACCAGGCTTGGCCCAGTTAGTATTGGAGAAGAAAGGCACTCAGGGAAAAGTGAATAATAATAACAACAATATTATTAATACTAAATGTTAGTGCTGCCATTAGGAACAAAATATTAGTTTATACAAATAGATGATATTTAAAATGTGTGTCATATGCCATATATAATGTAAATATAGATATAAAAATAACAGAGAGGTGATTCACAGGAGCTTTTGGGTTGGAAAAGCCCTCTGAGATCATCATCAAGCCCACCCATCTCCCAGCACTGCCAAGGCCCCCACTGACCGTGTCCCCAAGTGCTACACCCACATGGCTTTAAATCCCTCCAGGCCTGGGGACTCCACCAGACCCCTGGACAGCCCCTTCCAACAGCTGTCCAGCCTTTCCTGGAGGAATTGTTCCCAGTATCCCCTCTGGAGCTCTCCTGGCACAGCCCGAGCCTGTTCCTGGTGCCCTTGCCCTCCTTCCCTGGGCACAGGGACCTGGAAGCAGGAAGGTGATCCCACGGGCCTGATGCCCTGGCATGAGGGTGGCTGTGGCACAGCTCAGCCACAGCCAAGGCCAGGGAATTAATCCAAGCTGGAATTTGGTCTGGGAGGAGAGTCCTGCCCAACTCACCCCCCCAGGCCTTGGCTGGGTGGAGATCCCAACCCCTCCCTGTGGGCTGGGATCCCACTGGGCTCTGCCAGGAGTGCCAATGCTCCTGGGGACATCACAAAGCTCAGGTGCTTGGCCAGGCTTTCCCCAGAGAGGGCCAGGAGCTCCAGGGGAGATGTCCCACGGCTGGAAAGTGTGGCCAGCAAAGCTGAGCTTTTTCCAGGTGTCTCCATTGAGGATTGCCAACAAAGGAGAGCAAACAGGACCTGCTGGTTTATTTTAGGGGTTTAGACCCCATCAATTCCAGCATTTAACAAACCTGGGAGTGGGTGTGGGATCAGCTCTGGGGTGGGAGCTGCCAGAGCAGGCCCCGTGCTCACAAGAAGCTTTTAAGCTCTGAGCTTTAATAGAGATTTTCCGGAAGATTGTCAAGATTAATTTGGATTCAGGTCCTGCAGAGCCTGCTCAGCTTTAATTCTAAAGCAAACAATGTGAGGAGGAAACCAAGGAGTGTTCCCTCACAGTGGCTGAGCTGCTTGAACACGACCTGGGGCTCATTGGAAAGGTCTAAGGCAAGCAAATAAATATTTATTTTTAAAAATGTTACAGTTTGAATTTAGCAAAAGGATTTCTTCCATTTGGAGCACCTGTAGGAGGGTCCTTAAAAAATATTGCTTCCCACTGGGTCTTCCACTTGGGCTCTGGGCATCTTTAGCTGCCTCAAACTCAGTTGCAATCCCATATGGAACATTAAATGCTCATTTTTAGATCCCATTTGCTACATTAAATGCTCATTTTAAAATCCCATTTGCTACATTAAGAGCTCATTTTTAAAGATGCTTTCCTTCAAAATGTTTCTGAGGAAAAACAGGATAAATCCTGAAGTGAAGGAGCTTGTCAATTGTTGTCTTTGTTCTTTGCTTTTTGTGGGTTTGGGGGCTTTTTTTTTGTTCTTTCCTGCATTAATGCATGAATGCAAATGCTCGTGTTAAGAAATAAATGGAATAAAAAGAAATCTTTAAATGGTGGCTGCCCACAGAAAAGTCAGTGGGGTTGGACAGGATTTTTTCCTGCTGATATTGGTCTAAAAATTCCCTCTCTAATTGTGCCATTGTCTCAATAACATAATTATCACTGTCTCCAACAACAGATTTTCACGTGTGAGCAAAGCACAGCATCAGTTAAGCTTTTGGGGGTGAAACGAGGCTGTTTGTTTATGTTTTTTTTATTTATTCTCATTCATCCTGCTGAAAATCCAGCTGTATTTCCAGGGCTCCCTGGGAATGTCACCCCAGCAGTGCTGTGGGTTTGCCAGGGTTTTCCCCAGCAGGATCATCCCTCTGGCACAGGGCAGCTGCTCCCTGGGGCCACCCTTGGCTGTCCAGTCCTTTCTTCTGAAAATCATAAAGCCAGGAAAAATCCCATTTCCTGGCTAGGAGATCTGGGAGTGCCTTCCCAACGTTTCCCAGGCCAGAATGCTGTATCCTGCCTTGCTCTGAGGAGTGGCAGACTAAGAAAAGTTGGGAGAACTCCTTTGGCTGATACAAAAGTTCTCTTCTGGAGCAAGCAGCGAGTGAATTTCCTCTTTTTCCTTGTTTTACTGAGGAACCAGTCCGTGTCTCCCTTCCCAAACTAGCACATGATCCCTTGTGGGATCAAAAGCTGCCCTAATTCCCTGGAGGGGCTGGAAAAGTCGTCTGGTTTTGATCCCTGTGTGTATCTGCAAGGCAAATGCCAGCAGTGATTCCCGTGGACACAGATTTTTGGTGGCTCATTGTGTCACTGAACTGATGTTAGACCAAAGTGGTTCCCAGAGCAGCCAGCAGTGAAAAGGGAAATGGGATTTTGTGGTGTAGGTTTAGTAACTCCTGATGGTACAGGGGGTTTTGGTGGGATTTGTCTGTAGTTTTTGGCCCAAATTGTGTTTTTTGGTGTGTAATTGGATACATTTGCCCTTCCACGAGTGCAGTGAGGCCGCAGCTGTGCTAAACTCCACTGTACCTCTCACTGCAGTGTTCAGTGTTCCAGCCTCACAATGGTTTCTTTCTCAAGCCAGTCCTAAAAACCATTCCATTTAATTAAAATCAGAATATTTCGGTTAAGAAAACAAGTATTTATTCAATAAATTTGTCCAAGGAATAAAAGATGGGGAAGAGCCTTGTGCTGTGGCAAGAATTTCCTGTGAAATCATAAGAGTTTTAAGACCTGAACACCTTGAAAGAGTAAATGTTGTGTTTTCTCCTCCCTAAAAAAGGCTTCCTAGATGTAAAAAGCTTCTTTAAATGAAAGAGGCAGCAGGTTCTGGTCCGTGGTGCAAACTGCAGTTCCTCCAGGGCCCTGGAAGGAGTCAGGAGAGCTGGTGAGGGATGTTTGGATTCACCTTGGAGGCAGGATTGAGCTTTAGGGGTGGATTTTGGGGACAAGTTCCCACTTATGCTCACAGCCTTGAATCCTAGGAATGAAAAAATTCCATGGGCAGGCATGGAGAGGGTTCTAAGGGGCCTTGATGTGAGAAGCTGCAGAGGGTGGGGATCCCCATGGTGCCCACAGGAGCTCTCTGGACATCCTTGCACCTCCTGGGCTCATCCCTAAAGAGTGAACCCAGCCTGCCATCCAGGATTTGGGGGGATTTCAGTCCCCCTGCATGGAAAAAAAGCTCTGGGAACAGCCCCACCTCTTGTCTGCCTGGTGTGTTTGGGTTTTTGACCACATGATTTGCAATTCAGGCTGTGCTGGGGACACTTGAGGGCATGGCCAGGGCTGAGAGGGAGCAGCAGCATTTGCTGGTCAGGGTGCAGGGGAAGGCGCTGGAGCAGAACTGAAGGGATGCTCCACGGGATCCACTGACCATTCCTTCTGCCCTTTAACAGGAAAACTGTCTTGTCTCGTGGAGCAGGCCAGGGTCAGGTTTTGCTTGACATGCTTTTTGCAGTGAATTGTGTCAGCAGCCCCAGTTCAGTCTGCACAACCCCTTGTGAAGGCTGGGAATGGACAGGAAGGGGCTGGGGCAGATCCTGCCCAGTGACAGAGGTTTCACCTTGTCCATACATGTTTTAAAATGAGGAAAATCCTTATTGGAGGCAATGCACCCCAGGGAAAAGGGAGGGGAAGAGAAAACAAGGCAGAAGGGTCTCTATTCAGAGTGTGATGGAAGGGGAGGATGAATTCCTTCAGTTTGGGTGCCAGCTGGGTTTGAAACGTTGGTTAATATGCATTGGAGTAAGTCAGTATCTCGTTTTAATGTTGCTGATTCATGGAATTGAAGAACAGGTTGGGTTGGAAGGGACCTTGAAGATCAACTCATCCCACCCCTGCCATGGCAGAGACACCTCCCACTGTCCCAGGCTGCTCCCAGCCCCAATGTCCAGCCTGGCCTTGGGCACTGCCAGGGATCCAGGGGCAGCCACAGCTGCTCTGGGCACCCTGTGCCAGGGCCTGCCCACCCTCCCAGGGAACAATTCCTTCCTCACACCCAATCCAAGCCCCTGCTCCCTGTACAGAGCTGTTCCTTGGCACACAGAGGGACACTCCCAGGGTGACTCCATGGGATGTGCTGGATTGGCACATCCTGTAGGATCTGCAGGTTGGCACAGAATCATTTCCCCCAGGCAGGTCACAGGCAGTGCCTTCGCTGCCACCCTGCATCCCTGGGGTCTCAGCTCAGGGGGGTTCAACTCCCTGCCAGGAGGGGGCTCAGGGGGGGTCGGGCTCTGCTGCCAGGGAACAGGGACAGGACAAGGGGAAACGGCCTCAGGCTGGGCCAGGGGAGGCTCAGCTTGGACAGCAGCAGGAATTTCTCCATGGAAAGGGTGCTCAGGCCTTGGCAGGGGCTGCCCAGGGAGCTTTGGAGTGCCCATGCCTGGAGGTGTCCAAGGCAGGGCTGGAGGGGGCACTCAGCGCTCTGGGCTGGGGCCAAGGTGGGCATTGGGCACAGCTTGGCCTCCGTGGGCTGGGAGGGCTTTTCCAGCCTCAGGGATCCTGGGATTCTGTGGGGCAAATTTGGCCTGTGCAGGATTGCTGAATTGCCACCTGCAGTGGGAAGGAGGTGACTGCAGGGAGCAGGGGGTGCAGCACTGGATGCCCTGGGGAATAAGACCTGGATCCCTGAGGATTCAGCAGTGTTGGACCTGCTTTTGTTTTTTTTTTTTTCCTTTCATTCACCTCAGAGTTTACTTGATGAGGTAAATTCTAATTTGCTGGCAGGATTGCTGTGCTCTGTGAGATGATGTCTTTACATTTCCAAGGCAACCAAAACCACAAATGTCCTTTCCCCACCTTTTTGACTCTGTCAGCGAGGAGAAACACCCTCAGAGACCCACTCATGATCTGCAGAGGCACAAGGCCTGCTTTGGGGTTAAGTTGCTGTCTTTTACATTATTCTGTTGTAGTGGTTCTACTGAGAATTTGAAAAGGCAATACCAGGAATTAAATCTTGGACTTTTTCTTCTGTTTTTTTAGCCTTTAAAAATAATGATGTTTATTTTTACCTGTTATTTTTGATTTCCAAATCCCCCCCCCCTTTTTTTTTTCTTGCCATCAGTTATTATTTCTCCCAACAATGAGAATAAGATTTTACTTTCCTACACCTGCAGAGTTGAAAGGTGCAGGTGTCAGGTGCAGATGGATCAGCAGGGTGGAATCACTGCTAACCCAAGTGCTCCATGGTTTTATCCTGGTGCAAACAGGTCCAGAATCCAATCCTCTGTCACCAGTGAGGGGCTTCAGAGCCTTCAGGGGTGGTTCCATCCCACGTCCTGCCTGTTCAGGGAAAGAAAACTCCTCTTGTCAGGAATTTTGCATCAAGCCAAGCCCAATGCTGGCTCCTGGCCCAGGAGGACAGTGGAATTCTGAGCTGCAGAGCAAAGCAGGCTGTGACAGGACTTCAGATTGTGTTTTCTGAAGCTGCAGCTCTTCACAGCTCAGTGCAGAACATTAGGCACAACTGGAGATTTATTGAGGTGTTAGGGTTTGTTTGAAGTCATTCATCCTTTCCAAATGATCATCTGGGATTGAAGTATTGATGGTTGTGCATAGCAAGAGGATTGTTTTGTGGTGCTTGCTGAAATGCAGGGAAGAGTGGAGTGAAGGGAGGGATTGGAGTGAAAGATGGGGACTTTTTACTGCCAGTTTTAAAGCAGATGCAATTATTAAATATTTTGATCCCATTATGGTGTGACTTGAGCTACAGGGCTCTGAAAGGAGATGGGATCTCTGAGTCAGGACCTGCAGCTCCACCCTGCATGGCTTCCCTGAGGTTTCTCTCAGCAGGGAGAGGAGGCAGCCCAAAATAATGGGGCAAGGCTTGTTTGGGTGTTCTGTTGCTGATTTTGGTGAGAATCTCTGGATCTGTGACCCGTCAGCTTTAGGAAGAGCCCAGGGCAGTTGTTCACTCCCTTGCTGGGGCAGAGAGGAACAGCCATGCTTGGTATCTAAGCATTAAAAATTATGGATTGCAGGGAGTTGCAAAGGATGAGACATCTGGAGGTGGAATACAACAGGTTTCATAACCTTAATTTATAAACCAATCCTGGAACTTCTGGAAGATGTCAAGGGGTTTGATGTTCATCCCTGTCCCTCTCTGTTATGGCCACAGGTGTCCCCAGCTTGTTGTGCTCTCCTTGTGCCTCACACCCAATGTCCCTCAGGGTGTCACCAGGGTGCCTGAAGAGTTAAAGACCTTCACCTCCTTCTCAGTGCTCATGATTGGATTGTAAATAATTTGTCAATGGATTGGAAATCAAGGTGGAAGTGTAAGCTCAGATTTAGGACTTCACCTGACACCCTCAGCAAGGGATGCTCACCTCGGACATGATCAACATGATTTGGAGATCCGGATCTGCTCCTTACCCTTCTTTTTGAAGTTTCCCCTGCCCCATTAAACTCTCCTTCCTCTGCTCCAGAGCTGTTTTGGGAGCCCTGGGACAGTGCACAGCCATTTGATAATCATGGATATTTCCAAGCTCGTCCTCGTGCCTGACACTTCTCACAAAAAACCATTCCCCCCTATCCAGCCTGGTATCACCCAGCCAGAGCCTGTTCTTGTGTCCATTTTCATGCTCAGATAATGAACAGATCCCTCCCAAAGCAGCTGACAGTCTCCTCTCCTCAAAGGAGAAGGATTTCAGCAGAGCCAGGAGTCTTCTTGGAAGTATTTTGCTTTTTAATCAGGCCAAGTGAGGAACTCTTCATACAGGGGCAGAAATGCAGCTGGACCCTCCCAAACTCCATTTCCTTTTGCCTGGCTCCCAATCACATCGGCTCTTGTGTGATAAGAGGATTCTTGTCTTTATCATTAGCATTATTTTTCAAATGAAGGAGGAACCTGAGCATTTCCTGACAGGTTCCAGGCTGAAGTTTAGCTTCTCTCTTGTGTCTTTCCATCTCTTCTAAGGAGAAACGCCTGAATCCAGCCTGGATCTTACTAACTATGGAAGTCCATGGAAAAGAAGTGCTCCCATGGGAATGTTGGGTCTGCCCGGGTCAGAGATGCCTTTGGGTGGTGTTTGTTGGGATTTCTTCTCCTTGCAAAAATGTTCATCACCTTGGGTTGATAATTGGAAAACCGGCTGAGGTCTCCAATATAGTATTTTAGAGAATTCCAAAGGAAACTGTGCTAAAATATGTTAAAATCCATGGAATGTTGGGGAGAGAAAGTCATGGGAACAGGGCCTTTTTCTGCACAGCTGCTTGGGAAGTTTGAGTACAGCCTAATTACGAGGAGGATGTCTCAGGCTTTGTGTTTGAAAACTGTCTCCAAACTGCCTTTGGAGCCTAATGAAAACTCCAGAGTCTGCTGCAAATCCACAATGCCAAGCAAAGTGTTCTGGAGGAGCGTTAATTTGATGGAAAACGCAGCTTTGGGGCTGAAGAAATTGTTGCCAGAATGCTTCAGAAATGAGGGATATCCTCTCTCTGGGTGCTGGGTTCCTCGCAGGGTGAAGAGGCTCTGAGGAAGAGGGCAGAGCAGCGGGTGGGGTTGGGGTCAGACAGGCTGGGGGAGGCTGAGGAGGGATGGGATGGATGGTTAAATGGGCTGGAGTTTGGCAGGCCTGGAGAGAGGTTGTTGACAGCTTTGGTGTTTAACTGGTGCCAGGGCAAAGCAGAGGGTAGTGGGGCTGGTGTGAGATGGTCCACATCTCCTCTCACGCTCCTCCAAGCCACACTTTGAGGGCTCTGTCCAGTTCTGGGCCCCTCCAGCTCCCTCCTGGGGCTGCAGCCCCTTCCCCAGCTCCATTCCCTTCCCAGGAAAGGCTCCAGCCCTTTGTCATGAAGACCCCAAAATTTAACTTCCAAGGGATGCTCTTGAGGACCTCACAGTGCCAGCAGTAGTGAAGGTTTAATGTTTGAGGAGTTTCTCAGCTGGCCCCTCTAGCTGGCCCCTGAGTTCCTGCCCGTGATCACAGCATTCCCAAACCCTCCAAGCCTCGGGTTTGAGTGGAGGTGGAAAACCTCAGGTGCCATTGAGATTGAAACATCCTGGCAGGAACTGTGGTGTCCATAAGTGCTTGGCAGTGCCTTAACTGGGAGTCCTCCTGCTTTCATGAAGGATTCATTGAAGTTTGGATTTGCTGTGAAGCTCTTTAGGATTTCCTAAGTGGGTTTTTAGTGCAGAGACCCAGCATTTTGCACATCCAAAGCTTGCTGAGAACAGGCTCTGCCATGGCTGCCTTCTCCTGGCACCAATTCCCAGGGAGTTCTCTGGTGGTGGCTAAAAACACACTCTGGGTTCTGTTAGAAAGGAGGATTCAGAAACACAGCTCTGAAATGAATTCCCTGGCCTGAAAGATGGGTGGGAGTTCAATTGCCATGGCTGGGGAAGAGAGTAAAACTTGGGAGGGCTGGAATTGTGCCCACAGAGTAATGGAGTGCTTGGGTGGTGCCAGTTTTTTTAAGAAATAAGTGGCTGTGGGATAAGAAGGGCAACTCCTTCACTGGCCATGGCCACCTTCCAGCCATGGGCTTAGTAACAAACATTGTGGCAACCCTGGATTCTGAGAATTTCAGTTTCTCAGTGCTGGCTAGCTGCAGTCCTCAGAAACACACTGTATTTGACCCGAAACCCTGGGGAAAAACTCCCTAAATTGTGTGATAACACTGAGATTGTTGCTGTGCAATTAAAACTTACATATATGTGGAATATGTAGAAAATTAGGTTTAGGGGATGGGTAGTAATAGGTTACAATATGGAGGATTTGGGGTATGGATTTATGTCTTCTTTGTCTTCTTTCTTCTTCATAAATCTGAGTGTTCTGATATTGGTTCAAAAGTCCTGCACCTCAGGGACATGAACAGCTAGTTATTGGATTTTAAGTAAAAACATATTACTTAGCATTCCATAATTGGTGAATTTAGACTTTAAGAAGCTTTGGAAGTTAGAACTCAAGGCCTTTTTTCCACCTTGGGGGTTCTCTGTGCAGCTGTACTGCTGATAAGATATAATAAACAACCAAGTCCGAGCAAGAATTCTCCATCTCCTGCATCTTAATTCAAACTCTGAGTAAAAAAACTCAAAGTAGCAGTAAAAAAGAAAATTAATAACTGGTGCCCTGTGTGAGGATCAAACTCATGACCTTCAGACTGTGAGACTGAGAGGTGTTAGTTCTTGCCAGGGTCTAATTGGTGTTAATTGGCTGGAAATCAGAAAGCTCCAGTGCAGATTTGGTGCTGTCACTTAAATCCACGTAGATTAGGCAGAGGTGGGGTTTTCTCCCTGCTGGAAAAGGCTGTGTGGGAATTCTGGAGAGAAGCACAGGGAGTAACCCAACCCAGCAGCGTGGTTTGTAATCCAAAGTGAATATCCAAGGCTGCAGCCTTCATTCCGTGTTTCCTTAAGGATGGCTGACACTTATCCCATTGCCCAGCCACCCCAGCTGGGGGGGGAGCAGCAAACTGATGCAAAACCAGAAACTGAAATATTTCTGTTTTTTATTTTATTATGATAAAGCCTCGCGACAAATGCATTTCAACCAGAACAAAGATTTCATCAGGGATCTGAGGAAATCTGTCACTTCACTCTGAACAAACACAGAGCCCTCAAGATGTGTGTTGGGATGAGGATGGTGTGATCCTGGTGTCCTGAGAGGAATCCTCCAGGGAGGGAGACATGGCCAAGCCTCTGTTTGTTCAGGCAAAGCCAAAACAGCCCTGAGGAGTTTTGAAATAAAGGGATTTATTGCCTCCCCTGCATTGGGAGTGTAAAACACGTGAATTCATCCAGACCCCTCTGACAGAGGGGTTTTAATATTTGTCAGTGATCTGGGTGAAGCAGTTGCTGAGTGCAGCCAAATCGTGTCCCACATGCAAGCCTAAAAAACCCCAAAATTGAGAGGAAGAATAGGGACAAACCTTTGGATGCTCCTTGTTGCAATGCAGAACTCAGGAGCACATTTGCACTGTGGAGTGTGTGAGTCTAAAGGCCAAATCAAGTAAAGATCTGGGCACAATTCCAAACTAAAAGCTCATTAACTCCAGCCCTGCATTGGCTTGACCTCTGGGATGTGTGTGAGGACACCCCTGGACGCTCCTTGGCAGGGAATTGGGAGCTAATTTTGGCCTTGACATTACAAAATGACACTGCTGGAGACAAAGCCCCAGGGCCGTGCCAGGTGTGAGGGAAATACTGTGGCAATATTTCCTTACATTCACGGGATAGCAGCGGTGATCCACGAGGAAACTGGATAGGTCCTGTTTTTAGGGGGTATTTAGGGTGTATTTAGGGTGTATTTAGAATGTGCAGGCTGGAGGATGTGTGAATGTGGGATTAGTGCAGTGGGTTGGTGGTTGTGCAATTTATCCCCTCCGTGTTGCTGTATTGGAATGATTTGTTTTGCATGCCTGCAGCTTGGGGAGCTCATCAGTGGCCAATCTGGCAAGTAAACCAAGAAATTTGGCTTAAACCAGTATTTTCAATGATTCCTAAGGTGCTTTATGGAGCTTTTCATCTTTCTTTTCTCAGAGTGGCAGGTTCTTTCCTGTTTTTTTTTTTTTTTTTTCCTGGAGAAAACCTCTACAACCATCTGTAATTACTGGTGGAGCAAAGGGACTGTGTCAGATCATTCCTGATGGGGTTTTTTCCCTTTCAGGGTTTAATTATCACTGCTTTTCGTTATCTGCTCTCTCTGAATCCCACTGGGGTTACCTCTGTGCTGTGCCAGGGTTGCACCCAGCTGGGTGAGGGCAGTGAGGATGTGGTGGATGTGGTTTTAGAGGTGGTGGTGGCTCCTCCAGCTTCTCCTCCCTGGCCAACTGTTGGATTGGCTTTTGGATCCCTCTGTGATTTACATCATTCCCAGTATTCCACCTATCCTCTGGAAGCTGGGACAAGGTGAGCAATAAGTGAAGGTGATGGAGTTTGTTCTCCTTAAATGACTCAGGGCGTGAAACTGAACTTGGATGTAAAAAGGCAGAAAACTCCCAGTTTGCAATTTGTTCCAGCATGAAGCTGTAGCCTTTACCAGGAAGAAATTCCACAGGGAATGTTGTAAAAAATAGGATTTACATCTGTTTTATCCAAAAGCTGTCATTTCCAAACCAGAACCAACCCATGCTTTCGTTAAAACCCACCAAGAGTTGCTCAGGAAAGCCAGGAATATTGGTTTCAATATTTATTACAACAGAGCTGTGTGGTTTTGGCCATTCCAAAACTCCTCTTTGCTGCTCCCACAGTTTGCCAGGTGGGTTTGTTAGGAAGATAAATTGGGTAAAGTCTTGTTTCTGTGCTTGAAGACTAGAAATGGTGCAGTGTGTGCACATGTCCCGAGTGAAGCACACCTCCTTTACCTGGTAATTGTTGTGTTTTGTCTCAGCAGAGCCTGGGAGAGATTGAGCACAAAGCCTTTGTGATTACAAAGAGCTCTTTAGATGTGCATCCCATTGTGTGGAATGGCTGGAGGCCTTCCCCACACAAGCAGGGCTTTCCCCTCATGAAGATACAGAAATATTGATCCAGAGATAGGCAATAATTAGCACAAAAGAAAATGTCACAGGAAGTAGCCCCTGGCACTGTCAATAGGGGATCTTGTTCAGGAGCTGTTGCTGAGCATGAAATCCCCACTGAGTGAAATGAACTGATTTGATTGCTAAATGCCCACAGATTATAAACTGGGTAATTGGATTATTTACACTTTTGTGCCCCTAACTCACAGTGGCTCTCGCTGCAGGAAATTCTCAGTGATGGGAGCCACCATGCCTGGGGCAGGAGGAGTTTGGTTCAGGAGCTGACCAGGGCAAGGGAAGGGCTTTTACTCATTGGCATTTTCCCCTTTGTTGCATGGGAAGTGTCAAATTCATGTTGATTTGAGGAAAATAGGGAATGTGGCTCCTCTTTGGGAGCTTCCATCTGAACTCAAATCGGGAGGGAGTGCAGGAACCTTCACCAAAGTGGAGAGGAATGGAGCTCTGCTCTTTTTTCCATCTGTTTTGAGCCAAAAAATTAGGGACTCATGTCTGGGAGGTCAAGATCAAGTTCTTTTCTCACTCTTGAGCTGCCCTGAACCTGCTGCTCGGGGTGGAATGGCTGGAATCCCTGGAAATGCTCAAGGCCAGGTTGGACATTGGGGCTGGGAGCAGCCTGGGACAGTGGGAGGTGTCCCTGCCCATGGCAGGGGTGGCACTGGGTGGGCTTTGAGGTCCCTTCCAACCCAAACTACTCCATGGATTTCTGATTCCATGACCAGAGATGGACCCCAGGACTGTGGTAACCAAAATCAGTCAATTCCAAGGTCAGAAAAGGAGGAATTTGTAATATTTTCCCCCCTATGAAAAATTAATCTGTGTGAGCAAAAGATGGATTTTAATTTCTACATCTGGACTCAATTTGGAGAAGCCTCCTGGGAATGTGGAGAGGAGTTAATCACTCACAATGTGCTTAATTACCTGTAAAGTTACTCTGTGCTGAGCAGACAGAAAGGAAGAGTTGGGCAGAGCACGATGAAAGTTCTTTAGCCAAGAAAAAAATGAAAGAGGAGGGGAAAAAGCACTGGTGTCAGTGATAATTCCAGAAAAAAAGGTGGATTTGCATAGAATCATGGAATCTCAGAATGAATTGAATTGGAAGAGACCTTAAAAATGCCCATTTCCACCCCCTGCCATGGGCAGGGACACCTCCCACCATCCCAGGCTGCTCCCAGCCCCAATGTCCAGCCTGGCCTTGGGCACTGCCAGGGATCCAGGGGCAGCCACAGCTGCTCTGGGCACCCTGTGCCAGGGCCTGCCCACCCTCCCAGGGAACAATTCCTGCCCAATCTCCCATCCAGCCCTGCCCTCTGGCACTGGGAAGCCTTTAGAAGGTAAAGGAACAGGGCAGCCGCTCCCTTGGATGGAGAAGTCAGGGATGAGTTTCTGGGCCATAAATAAGTGTGGAAGTTCTGTCCTGAGTGGGAAGAGATTTGAAACGCTCCTGGTCTCCCCTCTGGCATAAATGCTCCTGAGAAAAGGAGTCACTTGGATAATGTGCTGCCTGGGCAGGATCACCAACATGGAATGGGGCCTTCGGGTTGTTTTTATTTCAGGGAATTAATTGGGCTCTCACACAGGAGCCGCGCTGTTAACACTGGTATAAAGCCCATGTTTGAAGCAAGCCTTAGTCATGCTACTAATGGGGAGCATTTTCTCTTCAGCCCCTTTAAAAGTTCCCTAAATGGCCCCATTTGTGCTCTGATCTCTTAATGTTTTTCTGGCCACGCAGAGACCGGTCTGGTTTTCCTGCACCGAGTCCATTTGCACATCATAACGATCATTTTATGCATTTGTCCTCTCCTTGCATGGGATGAATTTTTAATGTGCAGGCAGAGGGTGACATTTTTATTGCTTTTACGAGCATCAGGAATGCATTTTAAATTCAATTAGGTACTGTCTGTGGAAATACCACACAAGTGACTTGCCAATAAATACATCTCGTGGATTACTGGAAACTAACAGGGACGGTAATCACTGGAATGACTTCACTGGGCCAATTTTCGTGGCTCCAAAAAATACAAGTTAATGCATATTAGGAGGAATAATTCAAGCTTCATATAGACACTGATAAACCAGCATAATTATTTCTGGAAGGAGATGAAAAGCATTTCTGCAGCTCCAACGGAGACAAACTCACTGGGTACCCCAGCAGCTCGCAATGCAATTAGAAATCTGTGTTTTAAAGGGTAGGGGAAGTCAGAAAAGGGCATCCCATGCACTGAATACGAGCTCAAAGAACTCACAGGATTTGTGCTGTTGAATTCAGCTGGAGATGAAGACAAATCAGGCTTAGGCTGAAGTGTCCTCAGAGGGATGGTAAGAAATCCTGAAGTTGTTAATAATTGAGCAAATTGCAGCTGACCTGCCGTGAATCACTGTTCTGTTAAGCTGCTGACAAGGAGTGGGAGCAGAACCAGCTGGCCAGAGCACACCAGGAATCAATCAGAATCTGGTTTAACAAGAAAATCCAAACCGCTGGAAAACTGGGAAGATAAAATTCAAAGCAAATTGGGATCCTCATGTGCAGGCACTCACATCCATCGGCAGGGGAGTGCCATGGGGAGATAAAGGGTGGCATCGAAAATAAATCACTGTCACTTGAAACAAGTAAATAAAGTGTGAATCCTTATCCAGAGGTGGTAAATGCAGGAGGAATCAGTGTTTGCTCCCAGGGCCTGGAATACCAGAGTGGTTCCTGTTTGCAGGGATCATCTCCAAACCCTGCTTTGAAACAGCTGAGCTTGAGCTGACCCCAGCAGCCCAGAGAAACCTGGAGGGAGCAGATGCCCTGTCCAGCACAGCCTCTACTCCCCTGCAGCTGTAGCATGGCAGTTGCTCAGCAGCTTCTGCATCCTTCGAGGAAACCTGGATTGCAATCCATGAGCCGGATTTTCCTGTCCAGGCTAATGGGACTTACCCTTCCCAATGACACCAGAGATCCAGGACCTTCTGTTCCCCCAGAGTTTTAGTTTCCAGGTTAAACTGAATGTTTCAGTAAATCCCAGTCCTTCACAAAGGGTTCCCAGCACTGTCTCCGAGAGGCCCTGGATCTAAGGGACAATGGATGAGGGACAATGGATGAGGGACATTGTCCCTGGGCCTCTGAGCTCCACTACAGCCCCCACCGAGTTCTGACTGTAGAAAGGAAAAAGCACCTCTTGATAAGAAAACATCCAGCCTTGTGTCCTTGGCTCCCTCTTGGACGGAGTTCTTTCCCACGTGGTGCTGTCCCAATCCTTTCCTTCCTGCTGGAAATGGAGGAATGAGACAAACAACTCAGTTTGCAGGAGTTCTGCATCCACTGGACTTTGCCTTCCTTCACCTGCAGAGGATCTTTGCCATCTGATCTTCCTCCCACGTGGGTAATAACCACTCTGAATCCATGTTAAGTGGCAAATGTGTTATTCCAAGAACACTTAATGGGATTTTGGGGGGGATGTTATTTGGGATAACCCGGCTACTGTGTTTTAAATCAATCCTTGTGTGCCCACCCTGGTGCTGCTGCCCTGATCTCCATGCCTGGCCCAAAACTGAGCTGTTGAACATGTGTGGGCCACTAAAAGGAATTTTGTTAGACATTAGTCACCCCAGAGGGGTAAACTGAGTCATCTGCAAACTTGTGGAACGATCATCAATAAATCAGGAATGACAGGAACCCAGGAAGGGATTTATGGAAGTGCCTTCAACACCTGTTGCTGTCTCCTTTTAATGGTATTTTGATATCTGTCAATGAGTCAGATTTTAATCTGAAGTGTTTCCTTCCAGACACATTGAATGGTGGTTTTAATCGAGATGAAATGTAGCCTGGCATAAATCAATGTTCAGAAAAGAAAATCTGCCAGCCAGTCATAATCATGTCGTGATGACCTTCTTGCAATGAAAAAATGAAATAAAATAAAGCTGACGGGCATAAATTATATTTTAAAATCATTTGTGATGGGCTGGTGGAGCCACTGTTGGATGAGGACAGGCTCTGGGCATAGCCAGGCTCAGAGGATGCTGCTCTGGGAAAAGGGGCAGGGTGGGATATCCTGGATTACAGCGCTCAGGGCAAAAATTTAGCACCAAATCTGGGTTCATTCCTTTTGGATCCATCTTCCCTGTCCTTTCCCCTTCCCTGACCTCCTCGTGGGCTAATCTGGGGTCAGGTTGCCCTTGTGTTTGCTTCATGTCTGCTGCAGAAATCCTGGAATTCTGTCCTGCCTTTTATTATTTCTCTGTCCAAATATCAACCAGGGAGCCCACAGATATTCCCAACCACTGCAGTTTTAGGAATGTCTTCATCACTTTTGGAACAGGACAGGTGGAAAAGGTTTGGAGCTTCAACCATGGGCCGAGGGAATGACAGAGCTGGCTGCCAGCAGAATTCCCATCCTAGGATACAGAGGCATCCCTGTCACCTGCTGACCTTTTGTCATCTGCTGAACAGCAATTAATTAAACAAATTGGTGGAATCCAGTGAATCTGTCAAGTTGCAGCAGAGAAAATAATGGAAAAGAGGAAATGCTGGATAGAGCAAAATGAAACATCTGTTGGGATTCAAGTGGGGCTGGATCCAATGTGTGCTGGATCCAAAGGAAAAGTCCCCAGGAATTTCCCTCTAATGGCAGGAGAGGGGCTGTTCCATGGATCAAGTGACCTGTGGCTGGTCAGTCTTGCTGGTGACCACTGACCAGGAGGTTCCTCCCCTTTTTTGAAGTGCTTCAGCCCTGGAATGCAGCCCTTTCCCCTCATGGATCATCCAACCCTAAGATGCTCCAGCTGGAAGCTTGGGTGCCACCCTCCCAACAGGACTGGGATGAGCCAGCAGGATCAAGAACCAAAGGACTGGATTTGGGATCACCACTCCCAGATGGGCTGTGCTGGGAAAGGAAGCCAGGACTGGGATGAGCCTGGGTGTAGGATCAAGATTCAGGATCGGTTTTGGGATCACCACTCCCAGATGGGCTGTGCTGGGAGAGGAAACCAGGACTGGGATGAGCCAGTAGGATCAAGAATTGAGGGTTGGATTTGGGATCAGCAGCCTGGGAGAGGAAGCCAAGAGGGTTTGACAGCAGCAGAACAGAATGGCTTCCCAGCACAGAGGGGTTTTTTTGTTTATTTTGGATTTTTTATTGCCCATTATGTCGCTTGCCTGCCTCTAATATTCCCGAGATTATGTTTTTGTAAACAATTGGATTTTCGAGCCGTGTGTAGAATCTGTCAGGCTTTATTTGATTATTTCTCCAATACAATCTGAGCCCCTTGAAAATCCTCGACCCTTAATTCATTTCCAGCTGCAGAGGCTCTGCTGTGCATAGGAAATTTTAGACTCCAAGGTGTAAAGGGAGAGAATCAACCAGGATTAAATCCTCCTTCTCCTTTCTTTAATTCAATAAAGGACTCAGGCTTATCCTGGAGAAAGAGGGGTGTCCCAGCTATGGCTTTAGAGGCCCTTTAAAGGTATTTGGGATTCTGTGCAGGTTATAAATCATGAGGAAGGGAGCTGTGCCCATTCATGGGTTGGGATCCCAGAACTGACTGGTTGGGATGTCCAGGGGGTCTTGGTAATGATCCCTGGGGTTGGCATAGCACTCCTTGTTTCTGGGAAGGTCTCAAATGCCTCTGAGGTGGATTTCCACAGGGCCAATCCCAGGATTTCATCCCAGCGTGGTTGTGCTGGGTTTTCACAATGAAAGAAACAAAATTCTTTGGACTTTGGTGCCATTTTTGTGGCTTATTTCTTTGGGGGTAACTAAGTCATTTTTGGAAGTCTGTTCTCAGTGGTGATCTCAGAAGTGATCCTCTGGTGATCACTCAGAAGGGATTTTCTTTGCAGTTGTCCCTCCCTAAATCATCTCAGACTATCAGCCAGAGTGAGGAGCTCAAGGTTGCTCCCAGACCCAGTTCTGCTGCTTTTTGCCGTGTCTGGGATTTGGTGATGCTGCCAACCATGGGGTCACCCCTGCTAACTCCCAGCCTAGGAATGTGTTGGGCAGGACATCCATGGTTTTTAATCCTTGCTATAGTAATTAACAACAAAAAAAGGTAGGTATTTAGGTGTTTTAATGCTTTGTGAATTGAGGGGATTCACCCAACACCTGTGTCGGGGAGCAATTTTGAAAAAGAAACCCTAAATATTACACAGAATCCCAGGTTGGGGCAGGAACCCCAGAGGGCACCTGGTGGCCCCTGGGTGCTGCAGCAGGGCCATCCCAGAGCACAGGCACAGCATTGTGTGCACACAGCTCTGGAACAGCCCCAGGGAGGAGAGCCCAGAGCCTCTCTGGACAATGTGCTCAGGGCTGGGCACTGCCCAGGGCAGCAGTTGTGCCTCCTGGGCAGGGGAATTGCTGGGCTCAGGCCCTGCCCGTGGCTCTGGTGCCATTGCTGGGCCCCGGAGCAGAGCCCGGGCCCTGCTCGGAGCCCTCCCTGCAGCCAGGGACACCCAGGGCTGAGGGCCCCTCTCAGCTGGGGCTCCTCTGGAGGCTGAGCAGCCCCAGCTCCCTCAGCCTGGCCTGGGCACCGAGATGCTCCAGGCCCTTCCTCAGCTACGCAGCCTCCGCCGGCCCCGCTCCAGGAGCTCCCTGGCCCTGCTGTGCTGAGGAGCCAGGGCTGGACACGGCACCCAGAGGTGCCTCCAGGGCTGCCCAGGAGAACGTGAAAATGTGGTGATTCAGAGGATGTTAAAAACATTTACAGTTTATCTTTCTTTTGTGTACCTGTAACTCCTGAAAATGATGCTGCTCTCCATGATGCGTTCATTTAGTGGGGGTGGTTAAAAGGAGGACGCAGCATTGGCAGCAAACAGGGCTTGGAAAGGCTGTCAGTGGCTCCGTGAAAAAGAGAGGATTATGACAATTTGCTGTCAAGAGCAGCAGAGATCTCTTGGAGACACAACTCCTGCCTTCATTCGGTCTTGGAGACGTGATAAGTACCCAGTTTGGAGGAAAGGGACACAACAGACCGTGCATGCAAATGCCACTTATCCCTTATTTACACTCACTGTGGGTTTGGAGCACTGACTGGTGTTAAGGATCTCTTTTGAGGCACACCATGAGAATCAGTCCCAAAAATCTTTTGTTTTCTCCCTTGTGTGAGGTAATGGTCTTGGTTGGACTTCATTCTGGTGCCCCAGGGTGGCGAGGCCAGGCAGGCTTGGAGCAGCCTGGGACAGTGGAAGGTGTCCCTGCCCATGGCAGGGGTGGCACTGGATGAGCTGTCAGGTCCCTCCCAACCCAAAACATTTGGGGATTCTGTGGTTCAGTCAAGAACCAGAAATTTGGCTTGGTGCACCCACCCTGGGTCTGTCCAGAGGCTGAAGGGTGAGGGTTCATTTCTCATGAAATCCCTCAGACAAAGGGGAAAAATGCAGGAGAGAAAATCCTTGACAGCAAACTGATTTGAAAAGGTAATTACAGTGCAAGGCAAAGACAATTTAATTTCAGCTGTATTGCAAATGCAGGATTGTAAAAAATCAGTGTTCAGGGCTGTGAGGCTTTGCATGACAGCTTTTATCTTTAATCACCAGTGAGTTTGTATCAAACACAGTGTGGCCAGATGGACCAGGGCAGTGATTGACCCTCTGGGCTGGCCCTGCTGAGGGACCTCGAGGGCTGTGTCCAGTTCTGGGCCCTCCTGGCCAGAGAGCCCTGGAGGGGCTGGAGCGTGTCCAGGGCAGGGAACGGAGCTGGGAAGGGGCTGGAGCCCCAGGAGGGGCTGAGGGAGCTGGGAAAGGGGCTCAGCCTGGAGCAAAGGAGGCTCAGGGGGGACCTTGTGGCTCTGCACAAGTCCCTGCCAGGAGGGGGCTCAGGGGGGGTCGGGCTCTGCTGCCAGGGAACAGGGACAGGACAAGGGGAAACGGCCTCAGGCTGGGCCAGGGGAGGCTCAGCTTGGACAGCAGCAGGAATTTCTGCCTGGAAAGGGTGCTCAGGCCTTGGCAGGGGCTGCCCAGGGAGCTTTGGAGTCCCCATGCCTGGAGGTGTCCAAGGAAGGGCTGGAGGTGGCACTCAGTGCTCTGGGCTGGGGCCAAGGTGGGCATCGGGCACAGCTTGGCCTCCCTGGGCTGGGAGGGCTTTTCCAACCTCAGGGATCCTGGGATTCTGTGATACAACAGTGATGGAAAAGCTGAGTGAGTGGAAGGTAGAAAAGCTCAGCTTTGGGACTGCAGGTGGAATTTGATTTGCAAATATGAAGAAATGCCACCTGCTAGATCCAAAATCATCCCATAACATCCTCCAAAGATTCCAGCAGGAGCAGGTTCCCCCTGTGAGGTGGCTCAGGAGCAGCAGAGTGAACGCTATGCCTCGAAATGAGCAACCAGAACTGTGCCTGCCCAAACTTCACTGCTGTCCCCAGAGTGGCTGCTGAGCCTTAGTAGCTCCCAGGGAGCAATTGTCCTTTTCCAGATGAATCATCCCGAGTGAATTCATGTGGAATGGGAGGAGAGGGTTCACATACCTGCTAATTGCTCTCCCTCCCTCTCGTGCTGACAGCAACAATTGAACTTTTCTTTTAAATCAGTCCCATCTCCCCAGCGGCTGCCAAAGGAGATGAGGTAGGAGGGCTCTGTGTGATAATGAACCCCTGTCAGGGAGAGGCTGGGACTGACAGCAGCAAGGCAAAACACTCCTCCGGAGTTCCTGATCTGCCTATTGAACACAAACAGAGCCCGGGCCCAAAGAGGGTCCCTGCAAGTGTTCAAAACCTACCCAGGTGTGGTGGTTTAGTGGTGGACATGGCAGTGTTGGACTCTGGTCATGGAGGGCTTTCCAGCCTCAGTGATTCGGATCCTTTTGAGATCATTTCGCGTTCCCCTCAGGGAAATTTGGCCTCGTGATATCAGCAGATCCCTTGGTATCCCTGGTATCCTTTCAGCAGGAGAGGGAAAAATGCAGTTCTTGGCACTTGCTTTACTTCAGTACTTGCTCATCAGGGATAAGATCAGTTCTGCTTCTCTCCCATTTTCCTGTGTGTAGCTTGGCTCAGATATAACCAGATCTCTGAAAACAAATGCCCACAACCTCATTTCAGGACTTCATTTCCCTGATAAGGGCTGTGTAATGAGTGGCAGAGCGTTCAAACTGTGGCTGTTCCATTATCACCCTCTCCAAAATGAGTAATTGTGAATTGTTTACTGCCTGTGTGGCTTCAGCACAGCAAACAAAGCATCTGCAGCACCTGCGGAACAAATCTGTTCTCTCTTCCTGACACTTCTGCTCCATGAGGTGCTTCCAAGGCCACCCCAAAGTGAAATTAATGGGAATGTGAGTGGCTGTTACCCTCCCTGTCCCATTCCAGGGCAGGGAACGGAGCTGGGAAGGGGCTGGAGCCCCAGGAGGGGCTGAGGGAGCTGGGAAAGGGGCTCAGCCTGGAGCAAAGGAGGCTCAGGGGGGACCTTGTGGCTCTGCACAAGTCCCTGCCAGGAGGGGGCTCAGGGGGGGTCGGGCTCTGCTGCCAGGGAACAGGGACAGGACAAGGGGAAACGGCCTCAGGCTGGGCCAGGGGAGGCTCAGCTTGGACAGCAGCAGGAATTTCTCCATGCAAAGGGTGCTCAGGCCTTGGCAGGGGCTGCCCAGGGAGCTTTGGAGTCCCCATGCCTGGAGGTGTCCAAGGAAGGGCTGGAAGTGGCACTCAGTGCTCTGGGCTGGGGCCAAGGTGGGCATCGGGCACAGCTTGGCCTCCGTGGGCTGGGAGGGCTTTTCCAGCCTCAGTGGTTCCATGAATCCAAGCAAAGTATTTGAAAAACAGCTACAGGAAATTCAGCCTTGCTGTAGCAATTACCTGTGTGACTGGGGAAGGACCGAGATTTTTGCAGAAATAAATACACCTTTCCTGAAATTAATTTCAGCCACTTCTCTTGTGGCTGCTATGAATGCAAATAACCAGCAGCTGATCCTGCAAATAATATTTATTAACCTGACAGAAAATAGGAGTTCTCTTTTGATGCAACAATGTGCAACATAGAAGGAATTGTTCCCTGGGAGGGTGGGCAGGCCCTGGCCCAGGGTGCCCAGAGCAGCTGTGGCTGCCCCTGGATCCCTGGCAGTGCCCAAGGCCAGGCTGGACATTGGGGCTGGGAGCAGCCTGGGACAGTGGGAGGTGTCCCTGCCCATGGCAGGGGTGGCACTGGGTGGGCTTTGAGGTCCCTCCAACCCCAGCCACTCTGATTCCATGGAATGCTGCCAGGACCATGATCCCAATGGAGCCAGCATTCCCTCCCTCACACAACTGGGAGGCTGTGTGTACCGCTTGAGTTGTCCAAACCTCCATTTTTTGGTGATATCCCAAATCAAGGATCAGCTTGAGCTGATCAGATGTAGCCGCGGTTCTTTTGGAGCCTCGACAGAGCTGTGAGAGCATCCCAAGTGTGCTAAGGAAGAACATTTGCATTTTCCAGCCTTCATTTCAGTTGCGTGCCAAAAAAAAAGTTTCAGGGAACTCAGACAGCCTTAATTTCCTTTCACTGGAGTGCTGGAGTTTGGAACTCTGCTTGCCCAAGGCACAGAGCAGTGACAACAACTCCAATTGTGGCCGTGCCAAGCAGCAATGAAAGAGAGAGGTTTTGTTCCAGGCTTAACCCAGGAGAAACATCTGCCACTGACCTGGATGAGCACCCTCACTGAACACCCTTCAAAAGTTTGGGAATGCATCCTGAAAGGGATTTCGAGAGTGAATGGTGGCTTTTATAAGCTGGAGGCAGAGGCGAGCCAAGAGCCCCTGGAGGCTGTGGTGTGTGTCACAAGATAAATGTCCTGTCAGAGCTGGCAGCTGCCACCGAGCAGCTCTGGGGCTGTGAACAACACCTTGGGCCACAGCCAGCGGTGCTTGGAAGCCCCTGCTGCTTCCTGCAGGAGCCATCCCCTGGGATGAATCACAGGGATGAAGCAAAGCGTGGCTAACGGGGATGTTGCCACTACCTGGAAGTTGAAAGCGGCTTGGCAGCTGCATCCCCAGGGATGGAGCCATGACCTTTCCCACCTCCTCAGGGTTGGGCATATCCCTGCTCCTCCACAGGGACAGGGATTCAATGCAGGGATGTTTTAGTACAGCTGCTTCCCCCGAGTTTGGCAGCTGGTGCTGGGCACGTTGAGCTCTCTGGGGAAACGGGTCACGTTCGGAGCCAGGCGGGATCGCTCCGGTCAGGGCGCAGTTCCCCGTGGGGAATTCTCCCGAGTGCTGCCACCCCCACCCCTGCACGATGTTCCGTGGCTGAGCAGTGGGTAACACAGCTGGGGAAGTGTCACCTCCCCTCCTGCCCCTGCTCCCAGGCCAGGGTGTAGGGGCAGCAGGGCTGGAGAAGGTCAGGGAATGTTCCTCATCCTCTTCCCTGCAATGGCAGTCGCAGTCTCCTGATAAAATCCTGTTTGTGGAGAGATTAAAATTATCCAGTTTGTGGCATTTGCTGTTAAAACTCCCTGGATTTAGGGGTCTGCTTTGCCTCCTTGTGTGCTGCCTCCTTTGGGTGGTCTGGACCCTCCTGGGGATCCTGGGCTGTACTTTTGCCAGGGGATCCCATCAAACAGGAATAAATCCTTCTCCATCCATGCTTTTTAACACTCATCTCACCCTCCAGAACCTGGAGGAGCAAAGAGGGGCTGCAGGTGAGCAGGAGGTCAGCTGTGGATAGCTCTATTCCACACCCAGCTGGATTCCATAACCTCATCCAGGGAGTGGATTCAGGCCAGGTGGAGCAGTTACTCCTCATTAAATGGAGTAAGAAGGAGCTGGAGAAATTCTCTTACAAGGACTGGCTGAGAAGAGTAGAAGGGGTCACATCTCGCTGGGAGAGGCTGAGGGAGCTGCTCCTGGTCCTTCTGTGATGGAATTACAATCATTCAGCTGGAAAAAATGCCCAGGATCATCCAGTCCAGCTTTTCCTGGGCAAAGTGGGAGATGGTTGTGGGAAAGGAGGAAGGAATGAAGTCTCTCACATGTGCTGCAGGTAGGGAGAAGAGTCACAAGTTTTGAGCTTTGCTGGGGACTTTCAGTGTTAGATACCAGAGTATCTGGTTTTCCAGCTGTAGCATTGTTACTGTTAAGAGGAGATGATGGGGGGGTTAAAAATCTTCATTTTTGATGGGATTTAAGGAGCAGTGGGAGAAGAACTTGTTGGAGCAAGTCTGGCTTTGTTCAACCCTGCTTTGTTGGGCAGAACAATCGTTCCTTGAACAGCTGGAGCAGCGTTTACTGCCCCTTTTTCTACCCTAAATACACCCCAACTCGAGGGCTGAATGTTTGCCCTTCCCTAGCTCCAGCCTTTCTCATGCTGTTGAGGAAAGGGAAATACAATTTTCCTGCCCTGTCCTGTGGTGATTGGAGCTTCCCTGGGAGGTTTCTGCTCCCGTTTAGCTCCCTCCCCTGTGTTTTCCCACTTGGAGCAATTTGCAGCTCAGTGTTTTGCTCGAGGCTCTCCCTGGAGAGCTGAGGCTCAGTTTGCCTTTCGGGGCAGGGACCCACCTGGAAATAATCATGGAAACACTCCTGTTGTGCACAGCTCCTTCATTAATCCAGGCAGTTCTTGGAAGGAATCAGGGATCTGCTTTATGACTCTATTTAATATCAGCCTGTGGAGAGCAGAGGGGGATTTTTGCTGACCTGGGCAATCAAGTCTTGCTCTCTTCTTACCAAGGAAACTCCAATATTTGGCTGTTTTGTCGCTTCTGGCTGCTCCAGGATGATTCTGGCCTGCCATGAACCCCTCCAAATCTAGGATGTTAACAGTGTAAATTACATGATGTGCTGCAGTTGGAGTTTGTTTTGTCAACAAATTGCTTTTCCTGATACCTGCTTTATTGCAGAGTTCAAGTTTTAGGCTTTTCTCAGGGTAAGATTAAGAATTTTAGAACTCAGGAGCTATTTCCCTGGGGTTTTTTTATGGATTTGGTTTAGAATAGATGTCTTTCACTACCCTCCCTTGGATTGCACAGGCATAATTATCCATAAAAAATACCCCCTGGTGGATTCTCCCCCAGTTTGGGAGTTTTAGGGTGCAATCACACTAAAATCTGACCACTTCTCTAGGGGTGTTATCTCCTCCTGTAAGTTTATTCCTCATTTGGGAATGCTGGAATTGGAATAATGACCTTCCATTTTATGCTTGGGTCATCCCAGAATTCCTGTCCAGTTGTTTGTTTGCTCCTGTTCCAATGGGCCCGCGTGCTCCCAGGAATAAAAGTGCTCTTCCTTAGGGAAAAAAAAGCTGTTGTTGAGAGCATGAAAGGTGATGTTTTTCTGCATTTATCTGGCTGGGTTTGTCTTGTTATCATTAAATAGATTCAGCTGAAACTCCCCTTTTTTTTTAATTAAAAAGAAGGGTAAATAATCAGAGAATAATTTAGGTTGGAAAAGACCTTTAAGGTCGAGTCCAGCTGTTCCTTCAGCGCTTTTAGGTCAAGGCCGGATTGTTTTAACAGGTTCAGTGCAAGATCCTCCAGGATTTCTTGGAGGGAAAGGTGTGGATCATTCCCAGCAGACAGGCCACAGATGTGCTGTGGTCTTCATGGGATCAGGAAGGTTGGAAAAGCCTCCCTGGGTCATGGAGTCCAACAATCAATCCCAGCACGGCCAAGTCAACAGCTAAGCCACGTGCTCAGGTGCCACATCCCCATGGCTTTGAACACCTCCAGCCATGGGGACTCCAAAGCTCCCTGGGCAGCCCCTGCCAAGGCCTGAGCACCCTTTCCATGGAGAAATTCCTGCTGCTGTCCAAGCTGAGCCTCCCCTGGCCCAGCCTGAGGCCGTTTCCCCTTGTCCTGTCCCTGTTCCCTGGCAGCAGAGCCCGACCCCCCCTGAGCCCCCTCCTGGCAGGGACTTGTGCAGAGCCACAAGGTCCCCCCTGAGCCTCCTTTGCTCCTTAAATCCCACCCAGTGCCACCCCTGCCATGGGCAGAGAACCCTTCCACCATCCCAGGCTGCTCCAAGCCCTCTCCAACCTGGCCTTCCAGGGATGCAGGGCAGCCACAGCTCGTGTATTTTGGGTTGAATTTACCTCATGTCTGTGTTTCCTTCAGCATCTCCCGGCAGTATTGAGGGAGCTCAAGCCTGCATGGAAAGCAGAGGATGAGACACCACATCACAGGCTGGTTGAGGGTGGGAGGGACATCTGGAGCTCCTCTGCTCCTGCCCCCACACCTGTTCAGGTTGCCCTGGACCATGTCCTGGTGGCTTTTGGGTCTCTCCAAGGAGAGGACAATTCCACAGTCTCCCTGAGTGTATCTTCCTGTGAGGCAGTGGAGATCCAGCTTCAAAGCCAGGATACTCCCTGCAGCTTTGGACATGCAAATTCATGTCCCTCCCCTGCTCCAGACTGGTTTAGGCTCAGTCCTGTGGACCCTGGTTTGGGGGCTCTTTATGGCTGCATCACCCTCTTGTCTCAGCCTTTGCTGGGGGAATTGCTGCCAAACAAGTGACAAAGTTGCCTTTTTTGGCCAAAGAAAAACCACAAATTTGTCTGTAAAAGTGCCAGGGAAGTCTTCAGAAACAACCTGAGGGTGCTGTGAGCTCCATGCTCTGCCCTCCATCCATCCAGGTGTGGTTTCACTCCTTTATCCGGGGCTGCTTGGAGCTGCTGTCCCCTGCCCTTTCTGGTGCTGAGTTTCATTTCTGGGGGGCTGAAGCAGAGCAGGAGGCAGGAATGTGACTGAGCAGGTTTGTGGCACACAGGAATTCCAGAGGATCCTCACTGGATCCCTTGCTGATTACCAGCCTTAGGGGTGGCTCTCCAGAGGTTTATTCCCCATGTCTCCTGTAACCACCAAACCCATCCTGGCTGCCAGAGAAGGAGCAGCTTTCCATCAGATCTCTTTCCTGTTCAGAGCACGAAGGAAAAATATCTCAGGAAGACAGAGGGGAGGAAAGCAGCTGGATCTGTGTCCTGTGGGAAGGGATCCATTAATCGAGGTTTCTCTTGCATTGCAGCGTTCCCACATTCCAGAGCCTTCCCGAGGAGATCCTCAGTAAGCTTGCAGATGTCCTGGAAGAGGTAAGTGCCTTAAACATTGGGATTTCATGAGCTTGGAACCTTCTGCTGGCAATATCCAGCCTCTTCCTGTTTTCCAAAGAGCAGCTCCCCAGTGGTGGCAGCACAGCGAGGCCACGAGAGGAGCTGTGGGGAAAAGGAATCCAATTTTAACGGGGTTTATATATTTTTTTAAATTGGATTTTTATCCAGTTGGGGAGGGAATCAATCATTTCCTGTGGTGTCCAGAAGGGAATGAGCTTCTCCAGCCCCTGGGTGAGCCGTGGGGAGGAGGGGAATGTGAAAACCTGGTCTGATGTGAGATTTGATGGGACTCTTCTGTTGGAGGGTATTTGAAAGGTATCATGGAAAAGGTGCTCCGGGAAGAGTCCCAGCAGTGTGGAGATATTGGGATGGGGTTGGGCTTTGCCTGCCTGGCTTTCACTGGGGTCTCCTTAGGGTCAGGCTTTTAATACATTTTTAATAAAAAACAACAAAGAAATGACCCACAAAACACCAAACTAAAAAAAAAAAAAAACCTCCAAAAAAAACCCCCCAAAATGTACTACCCTCCCCAAAAAACACAGGAAAGCCCAACCTGCACCCTACCCCCAAAAAAACCCCAACCCCCCCAACCTAGCCCTGTAAGTGGATGTATAATGGGTGTAAAATATTTGGGTTGCATCACAGTCCCTCCCCCTTCCCCCCGTATTTTATTCCCACAACGTTCCCCTCTGGACCTGAGGAATGTGAGGTGGTTCAATATCCCAGAAAGTCATTACTAAACCCTTCCCAAAGGTGATTTAAGTGCAGGAAATGTGTGTGTGGCAGTAATTGATTTCATTCTTGCTCACTTTTCCTCACCCCTGCCTCTCCATCAGGGAAGATGTTCCCGTGGATTTGGGGGAAGGGCGCTGCTGACGTTGGAGTTGATTTGAATTCCTTTTTTCCCCGAGCTTTGCTGGGGCATTGTTCCTTCTTATTTAGTGCCCAGATAAATTCTGTGGCTCCAACAGATCAGCTGTTTGTCACCACGGATAATTGCATATTCACAGATAAGCTTTATTCCCTTTACTGCCAGGGAATGCTCTGATTTAGGGGAAAAAAGGGGGCTGTGAAATCCCTCTGCGGTAAATTCCATTTGCCTATCTCAAAACCCCACTCCCAACCAGAATTTGCTTTGATCACATCACCAGTATTAAGCTCCTTATCAAGACTTAAGAGGAGAATAAAATCCATAAAACTTTTCCAGGGACACTTAAAGTTTCATGGCAGGGGGAAAAAGGATTGTTAATAATTATCAGTGAAAAAATGAGGTATGAGAGCAGCATTTGTGGGGAAAAATCTGAGTTTTTAGGGTTGGATGCTCCCAATTTTCTCCTTGGAATCAGCCAGATTTCCTCTGGGTTTGTCTTGGGTTGAATAGGCTGTGTTTTACATGAATTAAAAAGGAAAAGTCACTCTCAGTATATTTACACACTATATATATATATATATATACACTGTCTGTATATTTACATCTAAATTCCCACCTGGCTACAGCCTCCTTTCTATAGGTTACACCCCTGAAGTGTTGAAAAACCCCTCTGGACCATGGAATTATTAATATTACATGGAAAAAAATGTGCATGTAGGGATAATGCCTGTGTGGCACCAACATTGCCAATAATTTCAGTCTTTCTGGATAATTTCCTTTAGCAAATGGAATTAAAATCCTGGAGGGAGTAGGATGAGGATTCTGTTCCTGTGGGATGAGCCTTTGGTGGGCATGGGCAGCACTCACAGATCTGGGCTGGCTTCTCCTTCTCTCCCTCTTATTTTTTTCTTCTTCTTCCTTATTTTTTTGTGGCACAAAATTGGGATTTCTTTCCTGCCCTTCAGTTGCTTCACATCCTGTCAGTGTTTTTAATGTTGTTGCCTGTGCCATCCCAATGGAGGGTTTATATCCTTGTGGGATTTCCATCTCACATCAGGGGGTCAGGTACCAAAGGTGTCATTAAGGTTCCTCAACCTCTTCTTCTCCAAAGCCACTTCCAAGTGCTCGTGATTTTATGGCTTTTCCATTTATCTCAGGTTCTTCGCTGTGCCTACAGCTGATTCTTCTAAATTTTGTTCCCCAACTCCGAACTCCTACTCCTGTTTCAAAGAAGGATCCCTTTGCTGGGGTATCAGGGATGGAGCTGTCACCTGCCTGGGCACCTGTGCCAGCTCCATGGAGTCAGGAGGGGTTTTCAAGGAAGAAGGCAGGAATTCTGAGAGCCTGGGGTAGCTAATCCCACACTGGTTTGGGTTGGAAGGGACATTAAGGATCAGCTCATCCCAGGGACCCCTCCCACTGTCCCAGGCTGCTCCCAGCCCCAATGTCCAGCCTGGCCTTGGGCACTGCCAGGGATCCAGGGGCAGCCACAGCTGCTCTGGGCACCCTGTGCCAGGGCCTGCCCACCCTGCCAGGGAACAATTCCTGCCCAATCTCCCATCCAGCCCTGCCCTCTGGCACTGGGAAGCCATTCCCTGGGTCCTGTCGCTCCAGCCCTTGTCCCCAGCCCCTCTCCAGCTCTCCTGGAGCCCCTTCAGGCCCTGCAAGGGGCTCTGAGCTCTCCTGGAGCCTTCTCCTCTCCAGGTGAGCCCCCCCAGCCTGGCTCCAGAGGGGCTCCAGCCCTGGGCCAGCTCCGGGCTCCTCTGGGTCTCTCCAGCTGCTGTCACTGTCGGTGCCCCAGCCAGAACCGTGCGACATTTACAGGCTCAGCGGTTACAGCTGCACACGAGGGGCTCGGATCAGGGTCTCGGTGCCGTTTTCACCTCCGGCATTCCCTCATCCCGAGCCCTGGATGTTCTTTCCTCTCTGGGATTTCTCCTGGCGCTGTGAGGGAAGGCGAGCGCCGGGGG
>VYXG01008258.1:0-92013 GCA_013397235.1 Lanius ludovicianus | reverse complement strand
TTTTTTAATTTTTTACCTTTTTTAATTTTTTACCTTTTTTAATTTTTTACCTTTTTAATTTTTTAGCTTTTTTTCACCTTCTTTTATACTTTTTACCTTTTTTATTTTTTACCTTTTTTTTTATATTGCTATATTTTAATTTTTTAAAAAATATTTTTGTCTATTTTTTTACTGCATGTATAGAAATGTTAAGTGTTCCAGGCCAGACTGGCCAGGGCTTGGAGCACCCTGGCAATAGTGGAAGTTGTCCTGGCCCATGGCACAAAGATGGATTTCCGCGTCCCTTCCAACCCAAACCATTCCGTGATGCTCTGATAACACTTTGTAACACACTGAAATATTGAATATTTCTATACCACAGCTGCAGTGTAAATAGATATTCAAATATAAACGTGGCTAATTGCCCCACATCCAGCTGCAAACCACTAACTCGTGCTGGGTTAACAGGAAACCAGTTACAGCCTGGGAGCACTGGGAGTGCCATTCTCCCATCTCCCCGTGTGCACTGGGAGAATTCTCTCACTGCAGGGATTAATATTCATTTTTTTGCTGATGTGAGGGCCCTGCTGAGGTCTGGGTGCCCCTGATGTGCCTCCTGCAGCCCCTGGCAGCCTGCCCTTGGCTCCCAGAGCGTCCCTGGAGCAACAGCAGAGCCAGGAAGATGTGCTGAAGCCCAGGGGCACAGGGTGCCAGGGGTGGAAACTGTTCCTGCAGCTCTGGGGGCTGAAATTTGGGATCCCAGCTCCTGCCTGCAGCCCCTTCAGCAGCTCCCTTCATATCCCAAGTGAGGCTTGCCAGCCTTTGTCTCTTCCTTCTTTCAAAATCCCAATTAAAGGCTGAATTCCCAAAGGCACAAATGGTAAAAAAAATAAAAAACCACACCAAAATTCTTCCCTGTTGCTTGTGGAGCTCCTTCTGTTGTGGCTCCTGGTGGAGAGTGGGGATCTTGGGGGAGATTTCATGGCTTAATTCAGCTTTAAAAGCTGTCCTGGGCCTTCCTGCAGGGATGCCAAGCATCCTTCCCGCTCCACACTGCCCAATTAGTATGGATCAGAAGGCCTTGGGATGCCTCTGGTTAATTAACAGAGGCTGAGCACAGTCCTGCTTTTGTGGGCTCATGTGGCAGCAGTGAATGGAAGAGGGAAAATGTACAAAATTAATGAGCTTTTCATAGAATTAGTGGTTTTTAGGCTTATTTAGAAGTGAAGATAAAAGGGAACCTGGTCCATCCTGCAGGATCTGCCAGCACCAAAGCTAATGTTGATCTGCTGCCGAGCCATAAATCAGATTTGAGGGGGAATTCAAAATAAGGAAGAGTTAAAGGGTTTGGGGAAGAAAAAATATTTTAATGTTATTATTTATCTTTTTATTTTTTTTTAATCCAAGGAAGCACTCTGGGGTGTATCCACTGGAGGAACTGGGGGACAGAGTAAGGAAATGCTGCCTGTGGGGGCATCAAAACTGCTTCAGTCATGGCTGTCTCCATCACCAATGGACAGCATTTTGACTGGAGTTGTACTTCCATTAATTTTTCAGATGATGCTCATGAGAACACAGCTTTGGGTTTGTGGGTGCACCAGGAAATAAAAGGGGCTTGGGGGGAAAAAAAAGCATCAGGAAATAAAATGCAGCTGGAAATACTGGGGCACAGGGATACTGTGGAGTTGGTGGCAGGAGCTGATTTGTACTAAAAGGGGTTGTTTGGAGCTGAGTTTTCCTTTGGATTTTCCTTAATGTGGGCCCAGAGCCTGTGAAGGGAATTGTAAATAAGCTCCTGCTTGTGTTACCTTAGGAAAGGAGTTCAGCATTCCCTGGTTTCTGGGGAGTCTTGTTGGGAGTGTGGTCATCCCTGTTGTGTTTATTGCCCATCCCCTGGTCTCCTGCTGCAGTAGAAATGGGGCAGGATTTGGGGTTTTTCTTCCACTCAGTTCTGCAAACCTTATTGTTAGAGAGGGATGCTAGCAGAGAAAACTTTGGGACTGATTCCTTTCCAATATCCCACCCAGCCCTGCCCTCTGGCACTGGGAAGCCATTCCCTGGGTCCTGGCCCTCCATGCCTTGTCCCCAGTCCCTCTGCAGCTCTCCTGGAGCCCCTTCAGGCCCTGCAAGGGGCTCTGAGCTCTCCCTGGAGCCTTCTCCTCTCCAGGTGAGCCCCCCCAGCTCTCCCAGCCTGGCTCCAGAGGGGCTCCAGCCCTGGGAGCAGCTCTGTGGCCCCCTCTGGATTCACTCCCACAGACACCCACTGCAGGTGGGGTCTCACCAGAGGGGTGGAAAATCTGTTGCCATTCCTTCCCACTTGATTTAACATCAAACTCCTCTTTTCTTTCCTTGTGCTGAGCACCTGGGAATGCGTTTCTGGAGTTCTGTGCCTTTGGCACACGGGGGAACTTCAGGCCTTCTCCTGGTGGGCCCTGTGGGATGCTGTCAGGTGCAAGGAGTGCCTCTGCCAAATGCACTTTTCAGGCAGGGAATGATGTTCTCTTTTTAAATGAGATTGCTGAAATGAATTTTGAAACCTCTCAAGAAGCAGCTTCTGTTTAGGCTGAAAATCCCAGTGGGATCAGAGGGATCTTTGTCCAGAGGCTTTCCAAGGGAAGCTGGATTCCTCTGGAGACCGGGGGAATTTATTAATATCTCATTTACTGTCAGGAGTCCCCCTGCCCTTGTCTCTGGGCTCTTTTGCTAAACGCCAAGCAGAGGAGCTGGGTTGTTGGTTTTTCTTTGAGTGTGTGTTGTCAAATCCACTGGAGTTGGGCCAGAGCACCCCAGCTGGGGAATTCCATCTCCTCTGGCTGTCCAAAGTGGGTGGATTCATGGAAACCTCCATGAGAATCCCAAAGGACACTCAGAGGGATGGGAGGTGGGCGTTGGAAGGGGATTTTCTCAGCTGTCAGGGCAGGAATTGTTCCCTGGGAGGGTGGGCAGGCCCTGGCACAGGGTGCCCAGAGCAGCTGTGGCTGCCCCTGGATCCCTGGCAGTGCCCAAGGCCAGGCTGGACATTGGGGCTGGGAGCAGCCTGGGACAGTGGGAGGTGTCCCTGCCATGGCAGGGGGGGGATGAGCTGATCCTTAATGTCCCTTCAAACCCAGATGGTGCCTCCTCCAAGAGAGTTCTGTAGTTCCCTGTTTTCCAGCTGCCTCTTGAACAGCATCGTAATTTCCAGCACATTTCCAGCTTTTACCCCTTCTTTGGGCGCCTCCTTCTCCTCAATCAACCTCCCAGTGGTGGGAAAAGCCACTCCAGCAGTGCCAGCAGGACAAGTGGCAAAGGCAGCATCAAACAGAAGAAAACTTGCCCAAATTTGCTTCATCCTGGGATTTTCTTGCTTTAATTTATTGTTACTATTTTTGGCAACGGGGCATTGAGTGGATGATCAGGTTTTCAGGAGGTCACTGATAAAATGTCAATTTATAAAGGTTATGCAGGTGCTGGGATTTAAATATTCCCTGTTTCCCCTTGGATTAAACCTCTCTGGGAGATATTTTTATGCTAAGTGGATTTTCCAGCTGACCCAGCTTTTCCAGCAAGGAAATGAAAGAAAAAAGCAAAACAAAACATTTTTTGCTGTAATCTTAGATGTTTTCCAGGGTTTCACAGATATGAAAAGAAAGGATTTAAGCAAATCCATAATTTATTGTTTGTCCTGGTGGATTTGCAGGCTCTGTTAGAGACACACAGGATGGGTGTGGATTTTCTGATGGCACCTGGGACAAAAGAGAGGTCATGGGGACAGCTCAGGAGCTCTGAGTTGTCTCTTCCCTGATCCAACCTTGTTCCTAAATTCCCATTATCTGTTTGTTTACTGACCCCAGTTTTCAGAGGAGTTGCAGCACTGCTGGGGGCAGGAACCCATGGAATCTGCTCTTCAGGTGTTTTCTTTGCTGCAGACGGGTTGGGACCAATGGGTTGGTGGCTGTCCTTTGCCTCCTGGGTGGAGGAAATCCAATCATTTAATTCTGCTTGAAATTTAATTAACATTTGGGCATTGGTGGAGGTGGGGGGGGTTGCTGTGGTGGAGGTGGCACAGCTCAAGACACTTCTCAAACAGTGCTCCTGACATCCCTGATTTTTAGGATAGATTTCCCCATGGATGAGGTTCCTGTCTTGGGCTGAGGGCTTTGCTTTCTGTGCTGGGTCCTTTGGGATAAGCTTGGAAGGAGAGCGTGCAGATCTCTGGCCTTTTGGGCATCTCCTCCTGGGAATTCCTTCAGCAGTTTCCAAAATTCCCTAATTCTCACCCACATCTCCCTACTTACAGATAGGTATGGGTGTGGGAATGAACCACAGAAAGAAAACCCAACGTGGTGCTTACTTGAAAATATTCCATTATTTCCACCCTCCAGCCCTGGAGAAGTGAACGCAGACAATGCCTTTGGATCTGTAAAAACAGGGAAAAAATACAATCGGCAATGACATTCAGGAAAAACCCAAATATTAATTACCCTGAGGGGTGTTTTCCCTTTGATTCCAACATTTCCCCTGCTGGATTTTCCCATAGCATTGCCCACAGTGACACCTGCTGGAATCTGGGACAAGGTTGGCTTGAGGGTGGGCCCTCCTGAGCAAGTCCTGCCCGGGATTAATTAGGAAAAAGGAATGAAGGGAACAGTCCTTGTGGTCATGGAGACATCTGTGGCCACCCAAGGAATGACCACCAGGCTGGGAATGCTGGGATGATCAGCTGGAGACCCTCCAGCAATGGGATCAGTCATTAAAACCCAGCTTTAAAGCAAAGGTGAAAGTGGGGAGATCCTCTTCCCATCCCCAGATCTCCTCAAAATACGGCTGTGTCCTTTCCCAGGGAGTTTATATCCCTTGGGAAATGGGATTGCTCACACTTGAGGGGTTGTGCCTCTCTGGTTTTAAACATCCCCTCAGAGGCCTTGGGGGATACACTTGAAATCCCCTTCCTTGGGGTGATGTTTGCAGTGTCTGGGTTGTAATCCTAGGAATGGAAAATTGTCCTCATGATAGCAAAAGCCATTTTTTAACCCATGGGATTATCCAGGAGGCTCTGGATACCCTAAAATACAACCACGAGCCCGAGGCAGGGAGGAGCATTCGGACTGGAGTTACTGGTGAGGTGAAATGGGAGTGGTTTTATCTCCATGCAGCAGAGCACAGGGCAGAGAGGATTTATTTATATTTTTAACACCTTGTAGCTCTTGTCCTTCATAGGGAATATCCCATGAAGCTTTCCAAGTGAATTCCTCACTGTAGGGTCAGATCCTGTGGGTCAGGTGAGGTGCTGGGGGGTTGCAGGGGTCCCTCTGGTGCAGACAGCTCTGTCCCCTTCCCCTGCTCCTTCCTGGTGGAAAAGGGATCTTGTTCTGCTGGAGAAGCTTTAGGTGTGACTGGGAATGAGGATAAAGGGGATTTGGGGTTTGCTTTTGTGTTTCTGAGGATTAATTGATCTGGATGGTTCCTCCTGCCCCTCAAATGGTAGGAAATTCAAGAAGTCCTGATTTTCAGAGCTTCCTGGGAGTTGAACACACATGGAACTTCTCCTTCTCATTGGAAGTTTTTGGGGATTATGGAAAGAAGAGCAGGGGACTGCCCTGATTTCCCATCCCTGGCAGTGCCCAAGGCCAGGTTGGACATTGGGGCTTGGAGCAGCCTGGGACAGTGGGAGGTGTCCCTGCCCATGGAACTGGGTGAGCTTTAAGGTCCTTCCAAGCCAAGCCATCCTGGGATTCTGTGGCTGGGAGTCACCCGGGATTTGGGGGTCAAACAGAGTTTTGGGTGCAGAAGTAGACCAGGGATGGAAGTTTCCATCTCAGAACATCCTCCCTGAGGCATCCATTGGTGTAACTCCAGCATGGAGGGGACCTTTGGTGTCTTTTTTGGAGCATCCCCATAAGAGATGTGGGTTTCCCTTGGAGCAAGGATTGGACTGGGGCTGATTCCCAGCAGATCCTGACCAGTGTTGTGGAGGTGAAGGAAGGACCAGTTCCGTGCCCATTGGAATTGGTGATGGATATCTGATGGAAATCGAGGGGCGAGCTTCCCTCAGGAAAATCCCGTGGTCAAAATGTAGGGAAATTAAAGAGGATCACAGAGAATCCACCTCTAAAATGGGACTGGGATCAGGAAGGGTTCATTTCTCCAAGGTCTTTCCGACCTCAAGACTGAGTCTGGGTTCCTGCACCCTCTGCTACAACTTTAAGCAGCCTAATAACCATTTAGGTGATGGGAGTTGCTGCAATAGCCCATATCCTATGGATAATACAGCATTAGGAACTGGGACTGGCATGGTTTAACCCTGTGCTACCCATGGTTGCTTTGGGGCTGGAAAAGGGGATGGCAAATCCTGGTTTTGGAGCCAGAAAGGGCACGCTGAGAGCTCCAGGTGGGATTTACAGGTGTGAAGGCCTCAGGTCCCTTCCTTGTGTCCTGTTGGGTGGAAATACTGAAAATATTCCAACTCACCATGGTTATTCCCATTTTAGAAAGGGAGAGTTTTGAGGGGTCTGTGAAGAGACGGCAAAGGAAATCAAGTATTTTGGTGAAAATTCCTATTTTTTCCCATAATTTCCTTGTGGTCAGCTCTCAGAGGTGTGATGTGGGCTGGGACACAGCCCAGCTCTGCCAGGGGGATGCTCCATATCCCTGGTTTTTTCCCAGCAGATGGAATGGGAGGGGGTCAGGGCAGCATCTCCCCAAACCCCCTGCCCGAGGCACTCAGGAGCACTTGGATCCCTTTCCCAACTCCTTTGTGTTTCCAGCTGTGCCAGATGTGCCCCAGATGTCTGGAGTGAAACATGAGCTGCTGTCACCCTGCCGTGGCACACTGGGGCTCCCAGTTCATCCCCCCAGTTCTCCCAGTGCATCCCAGTGCTCAGCTGGGTGCTGGGAGCTCACCCATGCCCAGCACAGCTCGGTTTTCCTCCCAAAAAAGAAGGGGAAATCCCTTCCAAAGCCAAATCTATTCTGAAACTCTGTGGATATCTTGGGATGAGCCAAGTCTGTGGTTCTTCACCTGAAAGTCACAGAAAACAGAGATCTTTGGGCTTCAGGTGCTCTTCCTGCGTTCAACCTGAATCTTGTGCTGCAAAAAAAAAGGCTTTAAGACCTCAAAATGAGCAGGAAATGGAAATGAGTGACTCTGGTCAATTCAGAGACAAATGAGGGGGAAACAACTCCTTGCTGGGAAAACTTAGGGTGCTGCTGGAGGGGTAAAGGGCATTCCTCAGTCAGGGGAGGGATGAGCTCTGCTCCTCCCATCCTGTGATTTCTGTCCCCTGGGAGAGGTGGGAAATGGGAATAACGTGGCTGTTGCCAGCTTTAAGCTGCTGCTGTGCCAGGATTTTCCCTGGCTGTGTGCAATGGGATCCCATCTCTGCTGGGGTCACACTCCTGTGCTTGTAAATCCAAATAGCCATTTCCCAAATTCCTGCAGGGAAAGCCACACAAAGTAGAATTTGGAGTTTAAAAAAAAGCCCTGGTGAAGGAATTTCAGGATCATTTCCTTACCCTTGTCTGCTGTGGAAAGGGTCAGCTGTACCTCGTGCCAAAAATCTGACCTAGATTACATTGCCTGGCCTTGCCCTGGTTTTCTTTTCAGGACTGATTTAAGAGATGCTCCCCAAAAAATCTGCTTTAAAGCACAAAATAGGTGGGAAAAGTCCAATATTTCTAAGTGGGGTCATTGCAGGAGAGATGGATGGAGGTGTTGCTGCTGCAGGGTCAGTTCCTGATGTGCTTCATCCGTCAGAAATCTCAACTTTCACCATCTTCTGGATTCAGAATGGGATTTATTTTTCTCCTCCTGCCTTCCTCTTTAGTTACCACTTGTCTGAAATCCTGAAACAAGTTGGAGGCACTGGAAAGCTCCCATAAAATTTTCCTCCAAGCAAAGCTGAAATAGGCTCATGCAGCTCCAGCCATGTCAATTTTAGCAGCAGAAAGTCTATTAAACAGTAAAAAATACTAATTTCTGCCTTTAGGGAGAAGAGATTTTGCATTTCTATTGTAAAATACAGGTTTTATCCCCATTTTCTAAGTTCTGTTGTGAGGGAGACAGTGGCAAACCAGGTGAGGGGCTTCAGGCAGCTTTGTTTTCCATTGGGAAAAGTTGCTATTGATGTTTAAAAAAATGGAGATTTTGTCTTTTCCTGTTTTATACACAAAGTTTACCTGCTGCTTTAATAAATATGTTTGGGGCAAATATTTGATCTTTTGGAGGTGTGATTCCCTTGCAGAATTCCTTGTTGGGCAGACTGGGAATAGAGGCTGAGTTTGTATTGTGTGGGGTGATAAAACTCTGCCTTTTTTGTACCTTTTGGGGAGCTGATGAGAGAAATCAAGGGAAAAGGAGGAGATTTTCCAGCAGCAGCTTGAATCTGTGGGGATAAAACAGGGAATATGAATTGAGTGTTTAATTCCTCTGCCAAACTCAGGATTGGGTGTCACCTGCAAGAGCCCTCTAACTGGAAGCAACTGGTGAATTCAGGGGTTTCAACTGGGAAAATGACCTGTTCCTGTCAGAGTCTGTAGGGGATGGATAAATGCAATGCTTTCCATGATTTCCCTTCCAGTAAAGTTGGTTTCCAGTGATAATTTGAGGTGCATTTGCATACGGAGATGTAGAGTCTCCTCTTTGGTGTAGACCACAAAAAGAAAATACATTTCACAGCAGGTGACTGGAAAAGTGGCTGAATATATTGAATTAATGTGCATTTTTTCATTCCTCCTGATGGATTCTGGAATGGATTGGGATCCTCGTGGTAATGCAAATACCTGGGGTGAATAAGCATACAAAATGCAGAGGAAATGAAGGAAAAGAAATGAAACAAATCTGCTGATTTAAGTTGTTTACTTCCAGTTTCATTTTGGCAAGGAATTGAATCCCATTCTAATAACTATGGAACAGACCTGTGGATTTAAGGAGGGCAATTGGATTCCCACATGCATTCTTCCATCACGAGGAGGAAAACTAAAATCAGAGCTATTTGGGGAAGGATTGAAGAGCAGCTCTTTTCTTGCATTTCAGTGAAATTTAATTAAACCCCCGTGGACTGGAGCTGCTGGGGATTGGAGCGAGGTTTTGTGGTGCGATGCCATCCTGGGGTTCTGGTTCTGCTTGGATTTCCTCTGAGTTCCTGGGTGTTAATGTCCAAAGGATGTCGTGGAATTAGAGAGATTTCAATCCTACAAAAGCTTAAAATTCCATGTATGTGACTGGCCCAGGGCACACAAACCTTTTCAATTTATGTTTAAACTGTACTTTTATTTTTGCTGAATTTTACTGTTTGCTAGATTTTACTCAGGGTGACTGATGAATTAATTCCTCTCTGTTGCCTGGGGATCCATTTTCTAATTACTGATTCTCAGCTAATTCTCCACATTTCACAGTCATTATCTGTGAATCTGGTATTATTTGAATTCCCAAGCAAAGCTTTTTGGGGTTTTGACCCCAATTTGTGGCTTGATCTGTGGCCTAATACCACTATTGCCTTGTACCCAGCTAGTTTGTTCTCTCTTATCTCTCCTGGGAATAAATCCTGGGGTTTTTGCCATATCAGTTCATCTTGTTTTCCTGGAAAATCTTGTTGCTGAAGCTCCTCTCCCATTTCTCCTGACCCCGTGCTGCTCTCACCCTCTGTCATCTCTCTGCGCTCTTAATCCTTGAACTCTTTGAGTTCTCCCTCTTGATCTTTGAGGTTGGCCTTGACCTTTTGCCTGCTTCATCTCCATTTGCATCTCTGAACTTCCCAGCTTTTCCAGCATCCTCTCCTTCCCAAATTCCCGTTTCTTTTCAGAAGATGGTCCTTACAACAGAGAAGAGCTTGAAACACAACCAATCCTCACCCCCATGGGCCAGCTCCTGCTCTCCAGCCATCCAAGGGCATTCCAGGAATGGCAGAAGGAAAGGGCTGGGAGCTCCTTCCCTTTGGAAGGCAGGAACCTGGGCCAGCATTTGCCAAACATGGTCCCATCCCTACCTCGTTGCCTTTTAGGTATCCCTGCAGATGGAGCTCTGTGGGAGCTGGGTTGAAGTCCACTGGAACAGAAAAGGAAGGGGATAAAATCCCAGCCACAAGGACGATGCCTAGAGGATGGTTTATCCCTAGTTCATGTCCTTTCCCTTGGTGCTGCTTGGTTTAGGGGGCTTCTGAGATGAGCCACGCTCGTTTAATGTCAAACCTAATAAATCCTCTTTGACAGCTCACAGAAGTCACAATGCTCCCATTTCTCCACTGTCTGTTGGCACAAGGAGAGTTTTGTTAAGGTTGGGTGTTCTGGTGTAAAGACCTTGACTCTGGTGGTGTAAAAGGAAACTGAATTGCTCAGCTGTGTGCTCTGGGTCGTGGAAATGCCAGAGATGTGGAGCTGCTGCTTCTTTCCAGGAGAGATGTTGACCTTCAGGAAGCTCCTGAATTATCCCAACAGTAGGGTCTTATTTACAGCTCAATGCAAAAGACCTGAATTCCTGGGGGAAATTCAGCCTGGGTTTCAGGACCAGCAGTTTCACCTGAGGAGTTGTCAGAGCTTTGGTCAGAGTTGGAAAAATCTCGGTTTGGAGATGGCCTTTTGCTCTAAACTGGAATGTGCTGAGTTTCTCTCTGCCATGGTTTCCACTTGTATAACTTTATTGCATCTCCTGTCTTGTCCCAGCAGCTCAGCTGGGAGAGGGCTGGGTCCAGCTCAGTTTGTGGAGGTTTTTTTTGCTTTTGGGACCCTGAAATGGGAGGAGATTTTGAGAAAAAGGAAGAGCAGGAGGGTGCCAGCCCCTATCCCCTTCCCTCCTGCTGCCTCTCAGCACAGCACAGGGAAATGTAGATACAGGGAACAGCAGCTCCAACCCCCCAAAGAAACAACCAGAAATTAAAGCAATCATTTAACCAAAGAACTTCAAATTAGGGACATTCCTCACAACTTTGAATTTCAGGACCAGCAGGGTCCTGTTGTTTATCCCCTCTGGTTTCTCCATTTTTGTGGATATCCTGTGGATTAGGTGAAGGATGTACTTGCTTTTGCTTCAATGAAATAATTGTTGAATATGCTTTTGTGACTGTCCCCATACATCCTCTTAGATTCCTTTTCCCTGGAGCAGTCCTCAGAAGCACAGATTATATCTTGATATAATACAGATTATATCTTGTGGACAGTTGAGGACAGATGAACTCATCGTGAGGAGTCATCTCTTAAATCTTAGTTTAATTTCAAGCAGTTACTCTGGGACCAAGGAATTGCATCACCAAGCCTCACGTGTCCCAACTGTGTTCAACCCTAGAATTCCATGATTTGTGTTATTCCAGAAGCTGTGCTGCATCCACACACAAACAGGGCTATTAAGAGCCTTGTTCAGGGATGGTTTTGCAGGAATTGGAATCAGCCCAAAAAGTGCAGAAGGCCCCACAGTTGGAGAAGATAACCAGAGTGTCCAGCTCCTCCCAGGAGTGTTTTCCTCAGCGCTGTCGCAGCCCATTAAGGAGCTACAGTGCATCAATGCAGAGGAAATGTTTCCCAAAAGGATTTGACAGGGAGACAGGCTCCTGTCACTGTCGCAGCACAGCTTTTGCTCTAAAATGCACACTCAGGGTGCTGGTGGGAGTTCAAAGGGCCAGATCTTTAAGGAGGAAGAGTAAGTTTGTACTCCATCAGTATGAAAAACAAAAACATTGCTGCGGGACATTGCAGCTCAGTTAGAGCCAGCTGAGTAAAAATCACAGCATCATGGAATGGTTTGGGTGGGAAGGGACCCCAAAGCCCACCCAGTGCCACCCCTGCCATGGCAGGGACACCTCCCACTGTCCCAGGCTGCTCCCAGCCCCAATGGCCAGCCTGGCCTTGGGCACTGCCAGGGATCCAGGGGCAGCCCCAGCTGCTCTGGGAATTCTATCCCAGCCCCTCCCAGGGACAGTTCCTTCCCCATATCCTATCCCTGCCCTCTGGCACTCCCATATTCCCCTAGTCCTGGCACTCCAGGCCTCTGGAAATGGTCTCTCTCCATCTTGTAGCTCCTTCAGGTACTGGAAGGCTACAATTAGGTTCCCTTCCCCATCTCCTTTCCCAATTTTGTGCTCCATAATTAGTGTGGAAGTAAGGGCATGAGTTAACCCTCTCTTCCCCTCAGCTTTGTATCTTCCTCATATTTTAATTTCCTATTTGTTGCCCTCTAGTTAAGTTGCTGCTTGGGTATTGAGATGTCTTGAGTGTCAAAAATTAGGGATAAATGAGGAGAGCACCACCAAAGGATAACCCTCCCCTTTGGCTGTTTCAAGGAGCAGCATTTTTAGATAATCCCTGGGAGTGGGACACACTGTAAAACCAGGGAAACAAATCTGTGGGATTCTTCAAGGAATTCAGCACAGAAGACTGATATTTACCTGCTTGGTTCTGCAGCTTTTTCAGCAAATAAATATATTTTTTCCATTTTATTTTGTTAAATAAAACATGTCTGTTGTCATTTTAGACCTGAAAGGATGTTTAAGGCAGCAAATGCAGAACAGGAAAAATAAATCTTCTAAAAGCTGTTTCTGTTTGGAGTTTTGCTGACAGTTCTGCAAATATTTTTTAAAGCACCAGCAAAATAACATATTTAGGTTATTTTTATTTTATTTTAAATACACCCTGGATGCAGTGGGTGGGACATGGAGAACTGTCATCAACCCCATGTTGCCATCACTGGTTTGTGTGGTGCAAACCCAGCTCCAAGGAGCCAAACTCCTCATTTCAAAGCCCCCTTTGTGCCTCTGCTCCCCTGAGGGGATCTCTGGCGCCATGGGTCACAGAGCATTCCAAATGCCCCATTTCCCACCTTTTCCCAAACATTCTCAGTATAAACAGCACTCAGAGGCAGACAGGTGGAGGAAAAATGAGGTTTGCTGCAGTTTGATTCGTGGGTTGGTCTCCAGCGTGGAGGTTTCTCAGTGAGGCTCAGTCCAGCTCAGACCTGTTGTTTGCAGTCAAGGTTTCCCCACAAGGTCGGCTCTCAAACATTTTATTTTCAGTCAAGGTTTCTCTGGGAAGCCTAAATGAGGTTTCTCTGCAAGGCCTGGTCAACGTTTCTCCACAAGACCTGGGCAGGAACTCGGACATCTCAGTGTTAGTCAGGGTTTCTCCATGAGGCCTAACTGAGGTTTCTCCATGAGGCCTGGTCCAGCTCTCAAACATCTCGTTTTTAGTAAAGGTTTCTCCAAAAGACCTGGTCAAAGTTGCTTCATGAGATCTGCAAAGGCTCTCAGACATCTCCTTTTTGGTGGTATTTGGGAGCAGAAGCTCCAGCTGAAGTTTGTCACTGATCAACTAAGTTCAGTGGGCCAAAGTCCTTCACCCAGACGTGGAGGTCTGAAGTTACAAAGGTGACCTTTTTTGAGATGTGCCCTGGTGTGTTGGGTACAAAGAAATTATTCACACAATTAACTTTTCTGAGGGGGATGGAATGGGGAGGGCACAGACATATGGTCAGTACATTGCTTTGGGTCGTGTATCTGTGGGAGATTTTGGTCTCAGGGAGCACAGGGACTCAAACCAGGAGTTTATTGACAGAATTTGGTGCTATTGGGCCCCATTGTTTCTAATTTTGTCTGTTTTCAGTACAAGTTGGTCTCATAAAAAATCCAATCACTCCTGAAGAGAACTTGCATTGGGTATTTCTCCACTCAGACAAATGTCCATGTCCATGCTCTGATGTTCTGCAGAGGATGAGGGATTTCAGCAAACAGGAGGTTTGCCTTTTTTGGAGCATAATCTGACTTGATCACGAGATTGATAGTTCTCCTGTGGGGTACCTGGAGCAGGTCATGGACACCTATCCGTGTTCTGTCCTCCCCAACCTGCTGAGTGGGCATTTCCCCCTGCCAGGTGCTGGGATTTTTTCGTTGTTTTAACTAAAGTTGACAATAGAAGAAAAGGGAAAAAAAGCCCCTGATATTTTTATAGAAGCTGCTCTTACTGGACAAACAGGGATCTCCATGGGAGGTACTTAATGGAGGACTTCAAAGGGAGGAAGAGCTTTGCTTTTGTTCATTTAGGCTGGAAATGCTATTTTATGAAAGATTCCAGCTTCTCCATATGCTGAGGGACAGGACAAGGGGAAACGGCCTCAGGCTGGGCCAGGGGAGGCTCAGCTTGGACAGCAGCAGGAATTTCTCCATGGAAAGGGTGCTCAGGCCTTGGCAGGGGCTGCCCAGGGAGCTTTGGAGTCCCCATGGCTGGAGGTGTCCAAGGCAGGGCTGGAGGTGGCACTCAGTGCTCTGGGCTGGGGCCAAGGTGGGCATTGGGCACAGGGTGGACTGGATGATCTTGGAGGGCTTTCCAGCCTCAGGGGTCCTGGGATTCTGTGAACTTTTGCCAAAAGGCTTCTTCAGAGAACATTGTGTGATGTGAGGAGGTCTCGCTGCCTCTCGTATGGGGCTGAAAGCAAGAGCCTTGTCTTTATTTCCACTTCCACGTGCCCTGAGCAAGCCCTTGGACACTTTGCCTGCCCAGAAAGGTGCTCTGAGACTGAGCAGACAGCAAGAATTCCATTAGAAAGGCGAAGCTCACGGATGAGCTGATTTGTGCTAGAAAACAAGGATTGAAGAGCAGGAGTGTTGCTAGAGGGTGGGAAGGATGGGTTAATTCAAGCATGAAGAATTGGGGGTGGAATTAGCTGTGAAAGAAATGGCTTGGAATACATAAACATGAGGATGTGGGTGGCAGGAAGGGCATGGAAAGAGGCACCAATGAGGAGCAGGTCAAGTGAAATGAGAGCTCTGAGGGACGGGGCACCAAGGGAAGGACTAGAGGAATGTGATTGGAATGTTGGAAGAAGGCCTTGGCTGAGATTAGAGTTCAGTTTAAAAAAGAGGAGACAAAATGTGCTGAAGTGAGGGGCAGCCTTAGGTGCTTCAAAGCTCGAGTTTGTGTTCCTTCCATTCCTGTGGCAAAGTTCTGGGGGGGAAGTTTGGGAAGACTCAGGCATGGGAATGGTTAGGATTCATGGGTGGGAAGTTTGAGGGGACACATGGGCTGGGAAGAGCCATGTGTGGGAATGCCTGGGAAGAGCTAGGGGTGGGAATGGTTGGGTTGGATGGCTGGGAGAACTTGTGGGTGGGAATTGGATACAGCAGCAGGACTGAGACTCAGTTCTGCAGTGGTTGGTGCTGGTGGTAGGTGGTGAGCAAGACCAAGAAATGGCCTTTTAGGAAGCAGGTTTATCGTGTTAAACTGCCCAGAAATACCATTAAAGGTAAATAAAAAAATCAAATACCATTAAATGAATGGTATTTTAACGGTAATATAAATAAAAATACCATTAGTGTATCTAATGAATATGGATTACCTGTAGTCAATTTAGAAGCCTTTAGCACAATATTTTCATTAATTAGATTTTTGGGTGCCTACAAGATTCATCTTGAAGGGATCTGATCCCAGCATCTTCTAAAATCAGGTCCTTCCAAGGAATCTCACCCTGGATGGTCAAAGAATGTGCACCTTAAATCTGCTCTCCATAAACACCCCACAGAAGCAGTAAAACTCTGCAAGTTTGTGTCCAGGTCTCCTCTGGGCTTTTTTTGTTTTCCTCCCCCTTCCCACTCTGGCACATGAAAACAGGGAAAGCTGCAAGTTTTAGATCCTTGGAGTCCTGTCAGGGTCATGGCAACCCACAAAATGTTGTTCCTGAGCCACGTTCTCCAGTCCCTTTTCTCCAGAGTGACACAGTATAATATTCAGGATTTGAGGTTCTGATGGAGAACTTTCATTTTTTTAACGTATCAGTGTGCTGGGGGGTGTGGAAAGTATTAATGACTGCTTTGACTTTGTGATTTTATTTGCCCAGAATTTCTTGTTTAGGGTGGTGGAAGCACCCACTCCTTTAACTCTGGATTTTCAGGACCTTTCCTCAATAATTCTGTCCTAGAGCTGCCTGAGATACCTTTTGGTTTTTTTAGGATACTTCCTTTTCCTCAATATCCTCATTTGCCCAATGCTCCCAAACCACGGAGTTGTTTTTCCCAGTGACTCTACGTGAGGTTTTGCCTGTTTATTTTCCTGGGAATTCTGTTACCAGTCTGTAAATGGTACCAAAAAGATAAATGTGCGAAGATAAATGAATAAACTCAGGTCAACACAACATCCTTGAAAGGAAACGTCTCAAGCTTAACCAAATTTGAGGGTTTGGATTAATTCCCAATTAATTGTTTTAGCTCCAATCCTTGCTGGTTTATACATACTTTGGGATTAGAAGATCTGATGATGAGTGCAGGGCATTTTGGGGGTGATTTTGTCCCAAATTTGGGCTGGGATACAGCAGCCCTGATGCCCCCCAGCTCTCCTGGGCATGACTGAAAAATCCAACAGACATTTTTCCCATGGGAGATACAGAAGTTGGATGGGAAGCTCTTGGCATCCCCCAGCCTGATGTTGGCTGAATTTGCAGGGGCAGAACATCTGGGATGAAAATTCCAAGGTTTGGGGGGGTCTAAATATCAACTGAGAGTGTTAATTTAGAAAACATTTGGGTTTCCTGGTGATGTATAAGTGCACATTGCCTTTGCTGGGGTGACACAAGGGATGAGGGTATTTATGAAGTTTAGATGATAAGCTGTGACATGAATTTAGCAAGGACTATTCCACAAAATAGGGCAAAAAAAAAAAGATTAAACTGCTGTAATAATGGGAGAAGAGCAAAACTTACTTGTTGAGTAAAGCCCTTGCTAGCAAAGCTGGAAAACCACCAAAACCAACACCAGAAAAAAGAAGGAAAAGAAAATTTCCACACCAGACTTCTTAGTGCAGTTTAGTTCATGTAGCATATTCCCTGTTGGAAACTCCTCTGTCTCGTTGATGTGCTAAAAATAGATTTAGCCTGTGAGGATAATTCATCTGGGCACAAGCTGGCACCAGCACAGCCAGAAGAAAAACGGGCAAGCCACAAACCCTTCCAGTTTAATTATTGTATTCCTTGCCTCAGGACAACCTTCAAGTCACAGCCAATGTCAGGCTGGGATAAAATGGGTCCAGGCTGATGTTCTTGCTAAGCTGCCAAAACATGGGCTGGAGAACAGGCTCTGCTTTTATTTGTTCATCTTCATTTGGGTTTTTTTTCCCTCTTGCAGACTCACTACGAGAGTGGAGAGTACATTATCCGCCAAGGGGCTCGAGGGGACACCTTCTTCATAATCAGCAAAGGAAAGGTGAGTTCACACCCTCCCAGGGCATGGGGCTCCCCAAACTCTGCTCCAGCCTCTCCCCCTCCCCTCCTGAGGCACAAATGTGGCAGCACTTGACATTTAATTAAACTCCTTGGCTGGGTCAGGAGGGAAGAGTGGCCTGAAGGGCTGGAAGTGCACTCCCCTGCTGGTTGGCACATGTGCTCCCAGGGAACACTTTGGGGCAGAAGCTGTTGTTGAGTCTCTGGCTAAATGACCACAAAAATCTCCTTTTTTTTTTTAAGTAAACCCTCAATACTCCATGATTTCTTTGCTAAGCATCCCCCTTCCAAGGCTGGCTTGCAGGCTTCATTCCCATGGCTCTTTCTTCCCAGCTTCTCCTAATTCAGTAATAGGAAGGCAGGGATGTCTGGGCTCTCTCCATGGGGAAAAATAAAGGTCTAAATTTCTCTTCCATTGCTCATAGGGATAATATTTTTGATCTCTTTTCCCATAAAATCCTGATGGGATTTTATAGACCAAACTTTTTCCTTCCATTCAACATTTGTACTTTTTTTTAACCTGCCTAATACACTTGAGAGACACCTGCCTTCCTCCCACGTAGCAGGATGGAGCTTTTGGAGGGAATACACAGTGATTTCCAGCTGCCAACTCGTTTTCCACCATCATCTTCCACTATCTGGGAGCCAGTCTTCATTGGAAGGGAAAACATGGTCTTTTTCAGATTGATAAAAATTGCATGGAGAAGTTTTTGAAATGAAGTTAATCACAGCCTGCAGATATCCAAGTTTGGTGGTTTGGTGCCCTTTCACTTCACTCAGAAATAATATTCCCTCTTTTCCCAGAGTATGGACAATCTGCATCCCATGTCAGGTGTTTGGAGCCTTGTCAGCCAGGGAGGCTTTTGCCCCACTTGGTCAGGTGGATCCCATCCCTTCCCAGCAGCCACAGAATCCCAGAATGGTTTGGGTGGGAAGGGACCTCAAAGCCCACCCAGTCCCACACAGGGACACCTCCCACCATCCCAGGCTGCTCCCAGCCCCAATGTCCAGCCTGGCCTTGGGCACTGCCAGGGATCCAGGGGCAGCCACAGCTGCTCTGGGCACCCTGTGCCAGGGCCTGCCCACCCTCCCAGGGAACAATTCCTGCCCAATCTCCCATCCAGCCCTGCCTTCTGGCACTGGGAACCCATCCCCTGTGTCCTGTCCCCTGTCCCCAGTCCCTCTCCAGCTCTCCTGGAGCCCCTTTAGGCCCTGGAAGGGGCTTTGAGGTCTACTGGAGCCTTCTCTTGTCCTGGTGACCCCCCCCCAGCTCTCCCAGCCTGGCTCTCCAGAGGGGCTCCAGCCCTGGAGCAGCTCCATGGCCTCCTCTGGACTCCTTCCAACATGTCCTCAATCCCCAAAGAAATGTGAAAAGCAAATCCCTGTTGCTAAGCCTCAGCCCTTACCCCTAACCCAGAGGATGGAGAAGACCCCCCATGGCCTTGGCTGTTGCTGCAGAGCCCTGGACTCCTCCTGGAGCAGCTCCTTGGCTTTGTCCCTGGCCTCTGCTCCTTTATCTTGCTCTGACAGCTGCTGGCCAGGAAAAGGGAGCTGAAATAAAACAAGGCACAGGGACTTGCTGAGAAATTCCCAGACTCTCAGCTGGAGCCTGATGGCTTGACAGAAATTCCCACAGGGGTGGTTAAATCCTTATTTATTGGTTTGGGAAAGAAACACCCAGTGGCTGATGGATGGATGTGATTGGAGAGGGTTTCATTTTAATGCCTGATTTAGGACATTGGGTGGATGTGATAATTAATCCATGCTAAGGATGCAGCCCAGGATAACGCCTCAGCAGTGAAACATGGAATAAATACCAATGAAATACAGGATTTTAGAATCCCTATGTGCTGCCTGGCACCTGCTGAAGCTGGAGCACCTCACCCACCATGTCCTGTGGTAAAACTTGAGCCAGGCAGCTCAGTAAGGCAGGAAAATGCTGGCAGCAGCTCCTGTTCCTGGGATGGCAGCTGCAGTGTCTGCAGTCAGCCTGAGCAGCAGCAGGGAGAGCTCCTTAGGGAATCTCTGCCTTGCCTGTCATGTCAGAGTGTCTGGAGTGACAGAATTATGGAAAAGTCTGGGTTGGAAGGGACCCCAAAGCCCACCCAGTGCCACCCCTGCCATGGGCAGGGACACCTCCCACTGTCCCAGGCTGCTCCCAGCCCCAACGTCCAGCCTGGCCTTGGGCACTGCCAGGGATCCAGGGGCAGCCACAGCTGCTCTGGGCACCCTGTGCCAGGGCCTGCCCACCCTCCCAGGGAACAATTCCTGCCCAATATCCCATCCAGCCCTGCCCTCTGGCACTGGGAAGCCATTCCTTTTGTCCCATCCCTCCAGGCCCTTCTCCAAAGTCCCTCTCCAGCTCTCTTGTATCTTTAGGCACTGGAATTCTGCTCTAAGGTCTCCCTAAAGCCTTCTCTTCTCCAGGCTGATGTGAGCAGCGATTATTTTTTACATTTCTGAGCCCTTACTCCTCTCAGAAAGACTTAAAAAACTTCTGCTCTGTTTTCTCCTAGCCCACCCTCCACTGATAATTTTTTTGGGACCAAAATCCTTTTCCCCTTGTTCCCTGTCAGCTCCATCCACCCCACTTGACCCCACTCCTGAGCTCATTTAGTTTATTTATTTTAACTTGTTTCTCCAAGTCCCAGCAAGCAGAAATCAAAGTGAGTTCCAAACATGCTGTGGAATAACAATGGATGGAAATGGCTCATTCCCTTTGCTTGGGAAGTGCTGCTGCTCCATCCCCTGCCTTTCTCCAGAGGCAGCCTGGGCCTTGCTGGGCCATTTTCCACCCTTTCCACTTTAGAATCCACAATGTGGCACCAGTTTAATGCAGGTTCCCCAGGGGAGCCTGGCTCAGAGTTTTAAACCTCATGGAAGTCACACTGCCCTAATCCCTGAACCCTCTTTTCCTGGGATCAGCAGAACTCATGGAAAAAGGGCTGAAATCTGCATTGAAATTCCCTTTGTTTGCGCAGGGCCGTTCCTGGCTCATCCTTGCCTGCCCTTCCATGAGGCAGTGCTGCTGTTCAGTGCCGTGTGCTGCTCATTGGCAGCTCAGACCCAGTGGTTCTGCCACCCCTCAAAGAGCTGGGACAAGGCACAGGCCACAAGTGTAAATTTAACAGGGAAACTGCCCTGGGATAGCACTGCATCCAAAAGGATGTGCCTGACATCCCACATTTTGGCTCTGGGAGTTTCCATGGGCCAAAGCTCTGATTAAAAAGATGGAAAGATTGGATTTCTGCTCCAGCTGGAGTTGTCCCCTCCCTGAATTGGAGAGAGAGCAGAGCCACCCCTCATCCTGCAATGCCCCAAACTGCTTCACTTCAGCTGTGTCCAAATGGAGGACATTTATGTTATTCTTGTCCCTCCAGAGAAACTGGGAATGCTGGGAATCATGTGAAACAAAGCTAACAGAAGCCTAGGCCATGTGTCTGACTGAGGCACAGCAAATTTTTGGGATTTCATTCTCCTGTGACTGTGCTTGTGCAGCCAACTCCATGTTTAGAGTTAAAAACATTCCCAAAAATCCAAAGCCGTGTGTTTTTGCTGGAGTAGTGGAGAACCACAGCTCATCTTGGATGGATGGCTGGTGATGCTGAGGGAAAAGTGCAGGACTCTGGGGAATTACCTGGTTCCCAGAGGAGCTTTTCCTGAGAGATCCAGGAGGTGACCAATTCCCCTCTGAACAAAGAGGTTTCAGATGTTAACTAAAAGTTCCCTGAATTCCATGGGGTTTTGGCTTTTCCACAGGTGAATGTCACCCGGGAGGACTCTCCCAGTGAAGATCCTGTCTTCCTCCGCACTCTGGGGAAGGGGGATTGGTTTGGAGAAAAAGCCCTCCAGGGGTAAGTGCTCCTTTTGAAGTAGTTCTTGAATTTGGATATTTTCTCCAGGATTTTTGCAGCTTTCAGGTGGTTCTGGCCGTTTGGGAAGAGACTGGGAGTGGATTTATTCTTTTGGATTTGTGTCGGAAGGAGGCCCTACCTCAGTGGGAAATGGGGTTTGTTCTGCTCTTGAGCAGCCAAATGTAGACCTTCCCTGCTTGTGGACATCAAAAATTAGTTTGACTTCGTGCTTCCTTCCCCAAACATCCATTGGAACTCAAAAAGTTTGATTTTTGTAGCTCTGGAGTGTTATTCATGGAATATGACATGTATGGAAAAGGATAATCGGGGTCATCCTAATGGGGGTGTGGCTGAAGGCAAGGCAGATCGGGGGGTTTCAGTTCTCTTGCTGTGTTTCTGTGGGATTTTGGAGGTGGAAATTGGATGTGAGTGACCACTTTTATATAAACATTTTCCTTTGTGGATGAGCTAAAAGAAGAGAAGCTGCAAATTCATATTGCTCTGGTGATTATTATAAAAATTGGCTTTATTAAGGCAGGAACTGGGGACACTCGTTCATCTTCACAGGCAACCATCTTTTCCTGGGGGTTTATCTGTGTGACAGAACTCTTGGGCTTTTTTTTTTGGATGCTGTGGTAACAAGGTCAATCCCTCCTCTCCCACCCTTCTCCCAAATAAAAGGTGGCAGAATATTCGAAGGCCAAATTGCCTGGCACTTCTTGGCAGCCAGAGATGTATCAAGCACAAACCTCAAGTCTGTGAATCTCTACCTGAATTACAAAATATTGTGGTTATTAAACAAATAACCTGATTTTGATTCCACCCCTGCACAGCCCTGGTGCCACAGAGCATCCCCATGCTGGGAATTCCTCAGCATCTCAAATGCAGCAGTTTGAGATTGGTTCATTTACAGTACTTGGCTGCATATATTTGAATATTCAATAAAGAAATGGAAACTTAATTATTGAGAGCACGTTCTCTGTGTGCAGGGACAGCACAATCCTACATCCCTGGCAGTGCCCAAGGCCAGGCTGGACAGGGCTGGGAGCAGCCTGGGACAGTGGGAGGTGTCCCTGCCCATTGATGAACTTTAGGGTCCCTTCCAACCTAAACCATTCCATGATCATTTTTTGATAGAGAGGTGGAATTCCTCCAGAACCATCCCTCCAGTTTGCTGCTAATCACAGGAGTCCAACATTTCAATGGAATAATGGGAAAGTATAGTAATGTAAACATTTGGCAGCTCAGTAAATTGCTAATTAATGAATGTCTGTCAGGATTGGGTGAGACATCCCTGTTCAGCCACTTGGGAAACCTTTGGGATGATTCCACTGCTGTAAAATATAGCTATGGCTGAGAGCTTGAGATAAAACAGAATTTTTACTCTATTTTCTTTCCTTTTTCATCTTTTATTAATTTTTTTAAAACTTTACCAGGGTCCTTAGCAATACTTGGAATCCCAGCATGGTCTGGGTTGGAATGGATCTTACAGCACAAGGGACACCTTCCACTGGACTTTATTAAATCCTGGGATTTTGTGTGTGGAGAATAAAACAACAACTAAAAATCATTTCTTCATTAGGCCAGAAAATGATCATGAGATGCAGCCCAGCAGGAGCTGGGATAACAAATCCCTCCCCACAATATGTCCCTGACAGAGCCATCAGGGGCTGCTCTGCACCATCCCATTTGCCACTCTCACAGCAGATGGCACCCATTAGTGCCCAGTATCCCATTTCACACCGGCAGAACAAGCCATGAAATGCTGATCCACATCCTCTCCCAGGGCCCCTCGTAGCTTCCTGGCTAATGGGAGGCAGCAGATGGATAATTTGCAGCCTAGCACAATGTAATTTAGGGTGCTCCACAGTCAGGTGATGCTTTCTTCATTGCAAAGAAAACATTTGGTAGGGCTGGTGACAAGAATTATTTCAATCAGAATTATTTCTGTTTCCTTCAGATCAGCACAGGGACATAACTGAGTGCAGCTCAGGTACTGAACTCAGTGTGGATAACTCAGTGTGGCTCAGGTACTAAAACTGGCTGAGAAATCATGGGGTGCTGCCTTGCTGACCTCACACAGCTGGATCTTGCTCCAGAACATCTGGAACACACCACAGCCCCTTCCAGAGGGTATATTTTGGGAGCAGCCATCCATCCCAGGAGGAAGCTCCTGTTTGACACCAAGAGCCCCAGGCAAAGAGTGCCCTCGGCTCATCCTGCTTCTCATAAAGACTAAAATACACATTTTTTGATTCATTCTTTGCAAAATGTGTTTGTAGTGTGTAGGGGGAAGAAGGATTTGTGGTCTTTGGGTTGTGCAGGAGCTGCTGTGCCCTGGTGACCCCAGCAGTGATATCTGAGCTGTTGGGACTGACTTATATCTGCTGAAAAGGAGAATGGTGGTAGCTGTCCCTCATGGGACAACACAACTACTTCCAAGAAAATTTGTGCTATTTCCCATTTACATCCCCAGCTCTGGCAGTTATTTTCCCTAAGTTACAGAAATCAGCTCTCCTCTAGCTGCCCCACATCCCTGGGGCATGATTTGTGCCTTGCTGATTTCCTGGAGCAGTAAAACCATATCCATGGCTATGGGTAGGAGTGTCAGGGGCCAGTCTCTGTGCTGACCATTCCAGAAACCTGATACCATATTTCCCACCTGGAATAGTGGCAGTTGCTGGGATGGATGTTGACATCAGCGACCAGAAAAGCTTGGGAATGCACATGGGAAATATTAAATCAGGAATATTCCAATCAGGATTGCAGCTGGTGCTGTCAGAGCTCTGCTCAGTCAGAAATTAATGTCAGAGCTGAATTTAATGCCAAAAGCTTTTTAAGAGGCTGAGAAGGAGACATCAATAAAAGTAGGACTTTGTTTCTTTTTCTTATAGAGGGTTTTTCCTTGAGTCAGACTCCAGAATTAATTAGTTTTTATTAGATCTCTATTAACTCTGCAAGAGATGCTGGGATCACCCCACTTCTGCTCCTCTTCTCCCTGCTCTAATTCCCACTTTCCTTCTGTGTCCTTCAGTGATGCCACTGCTGGACTTACCTGACCTTTCCATTGCACCTTTTCCCAGGGAATAACTGAAACACCCAGTGTTGCTTTGAAAACCTCAGAACCAAAACCTGGAAGCCTCTGGGGTGCCCCACCTCGCTGCCCTGCTCTCTCCTGTCTTGCCTTCTCCAGCTTTTTTCAGGTTTCTTGGCTGTCCTGGAAAGGACTCCTTTTCCCTTTTCCCTTTTCCCCTTTTCCTTTTCCTTTTTTCCTTTTCCTTTTTCCTTTTCCTTGTCCTTTTCCTTTTCCTTTTCCTTTTTCCTTTTCCTTGTCCTTTTCCTTTTCCTTTTCCTTTTTCCTTTTCCTTGTCCTTTTCCTTTTCCTTTTCCTTTTTCCTTTTCCTTGTCCTTTTCCTTTTCCTTTTCCTTTTTCCTTTTCCTTGTCCTTTTCCTTTTCCTTTTCCTTTTTCCTTTTCCTTGTCCTTTTCCTTTTCCTTTTCCTTTTTCCTTTTCCTTGTCCTTTTCCTTTTCCTTTTCCTTTTTCCTTTTCCCTTCCCCTTTCCCTTTCTCCTTCCCCCTTCCCTTTTCCCCTTCTCCCTTCNTTTCCCTTTCTCCTTCCCCCTTCCCTTTTCCCCTTCCCCCTTCCCCTTCCCCTTCCCCTTCCCCTCTGCAGATTTTATGGACAGAATCCTTTTCCAATGTCCTTGGACTGAACTTCCCAGGAATAATGAGGGTTATATTCCATTTTCATGGGACACCTTCCTTGCCACCCCCTGCTCCCACTAAAACCTTCCCCCCCTATGAACCTCAAGGTCCTGAATTTTCCAGGGAGAGTGGAATGGAGGATTGGAAATATTTATCTCTCTGGGACACAGAGGCAGGCACACAAGTGTAGATGTGGCAGGAATTTCACCTCAGGGTGACATTTCCAGGCAGATTTATATGACTAAAAGATTTTTTTTTATCCTATAGGAAAATAGCATTTTAATTCCTGTTTCTCCAGGGAGCACCACAGCTCCTTCTGTTGCAATCCATGTGTTTGGGGAATGGGCATCCAACAACCAAAAGTGTTGAGGAAGGGCCTGGGAAGCAGCAAAATTCCAGTGTAGGAAAGCAGATGGAATTTGTGATGGGAAAGGGCTGGAAAAACAGGCTGGAAAAATGGGCTGTGGGGTGGAAGGACCCTGAGGGAAGGGTCCTCCTGGGGTGATTCCTCTTGGCATGACACCATTGCTTGGTCACAATGCAGAGACAGTCCCTATTCCCATTCCAGCCCAGTTTGGAAGAGTAGAAGAGGGAATTAAAAGTAGCCACGGGGTAGGAATGCAGTCCAGGATAATGCAGGATAATGCAGTTTTCCAGCCAGGAGCCCCATGGAGATGTAGATGCAGCCATGGTGCAGTGGCCACCATAAAAGTGAAGCAGTGCTTCAAGTGTTGGTAGGCAGCAGAATGAATAAAAACAGCCCAGAGAGAGTGGAAAAACCCAACCTTCTGACTCTGGCAAGGGGAGAAGCATTTTTTGCCACTCCTATTGCTAAATAATGGGTTTTTTTCCATAAATCCAGGGTGGTTTTGCCCTTTTCCCAACACCTGCACCCTCTGTGCATCGCAGGGACTGTGGATCTGACACACGGTCTCCAAGCACCAGATGGAATTGTTGTCATCCATTATCTCAGCTGCTTTTCATGCTTCTTGCACGCCCTGGGTGATCTCAGAAGATCTTTCAGCCTTTATTTCCCTTTTCCTGCCAGGGAGCCAGGCCTGATGGATTTGGATCCATCGCCCTGAGGCACAGGAAGCTTTTCCAGGCTTTGGGAAAGCTGTTGGCAATTCCCTGAAACCAAACCCTCCCAGAGGCTTTGGAGGGCGAGAGCTCCAAAGCTGGGACAGCTGCAAGTGAGGGGGCAAAGTGACCCCGGGCTGGTGTCACCATCTGCTGCCCTCGGGGCTGGAGCTCTTCCTGCAGGGATCTGGCCTTGCCTTGGAGAGGTGGCAGCTGGGCCTTGGAGCTGATGGATCTCCTGAGGGCACCCTGGGGCAGAAATTCAATGAAATGGTGGAAAATGTGGCCCTGCCCTCCCTAGGCTGCTGTTGCACAGATGGAGGGGGTTCATGGTTGCAAAATCATGGAATTTCCATCAGGCCCTTTGTGGTTGGTTTAATTCCAATATTTCAAGTGTGATGGATTTGCTTCCCTTCCTCCAAGTCAGGCCCTTCTCCCAGGTACCAAGCAACAGGAGAAGAGGAAAGAGCCAGGGGAGGCTCAGGCTGAACATCAGGAAGAATTCCTTTCCCAAAAGGGTTGTAAATCATTGGAACAGAGTGCCCAGGGAACTGGTGGGATCCCCAGAAAGCACAATCCTGGCATGGCCTGGAAGTGTCCGAGGCTTGGAGCACCCTGGGATAGTGGAAGGTGTCCCTGCACGTGTCAGGAGGGTGGAACAAGATGTGCTTTAAGGTCCCAACCTAAACCATTGAGGAATTCTGAGCTGATTTCCATGATTCTGGGCCTTCCCTCTCTGCCTGTTTTTTGCCAATATGTGAAGGAATGAGCTGGAAAGGACTGGAGGGCAGAGCAAGGTGTGGTGGCTCTCATGGGATCCTGCTTGGGAGCACTGCACCGGGGCCCCTCAGGTGCAGTTTATTTTCAGCTTTTCCAGCAGGGATGAATTGATATTATTGGCTCTTCCTGCCTAAAATCACAGCCCAGAATGGATCCTGCCAAAGCTCCATCCAACCTTCCAGCACCAACTCCGTGCTGACCACCACCCTGAACCAGAGCTGGTTTATAATTTACAATCCTTGCTGGGTTCAACAACCTCAAGCAGTTCAAAACCTTCCTTCTCCTTTTGCTCCTGCACGCTTTCAAGCGTGGCACTAATTGCCACAGAAGGTTGGGGCTTTTCCTGAGCCTTTTTTGGATATTTTTTGGATGAGCCATCTGCTGCTTGAGGCAATGCCTCCAAGTTCTCAGATGTGCACTTGACTTGTTGATTTTTAGACTCTGTTGTCTGAGATCATACAAGTGGCAAGAAGCCGAGTGAAGCCAATTTTTCTCTGCTATCTTTACATTTTCTGGCATATTTAGTGACTTGGGAAGATGTCTGGGAGGTATCCCTGCCCATGGCAAGGCAGTTGGAAGTACATGAGCTGCAAAATCCCTTCCAACTCAAACCATTCTGGGATCCTCTGAACTCAGCCCTACTTTTTCTTTTAATGAGAACCACACTTTTTATAGAAAAAAAATGCTGTGCCTTAAAAGTATTGTAATGTATTTCCGTATAAATGTTATATACATAAAGCATTATATTTCTATAAAGGTTTGGATCTGGAGCCCAGCACCTGCAGTGTAATTCTGTGTTCTGACATACAGTCCAGTTCACCATCTAAGATTTTTCCCTACTTTTTGTGCAGACAGCTGACACCACCTTAGTCAAGCTGGTGCTGCTGACCCTTCCCAAAAATCTGTGTGGCTTCTCCACAAAAAATGTACATTTCCAGGCTTGGATAGGGATTCTTTAGGAGCGAAGTGACACAGCAGGGAGAGGGAATGCACAGTTCCTGCCCACCACGGCTCTGCATGCCGAGCATTGGATCTCTTCACAGCCTCCAGCAGGGCTGAGCTGGTGACTCAGGGCTCTATTTCCCCATTATCCCACAGCTGGAGTACAAATTCCTGGCTATCCAGGGCACTCGAGTTGGCAGTGGTGGGCAGGGGTTCAATTTCCCCCATTGTTCCACATCTGGAATACAAATTCCTGCACTTTCAGGGCACTCCAATGAGGTGCAACTTGATTTCTAATAGGGCTGAACCAAACCTGCTCCAGTGAGGGACCCTAAACAGGGGGTGAGGAGGGACAAACAAATGATTTTGTACTTAGGCAAGAGCAGAGAACCCCAGGGCTGGAGGATGTTGTGCCTCATCAGCAGCTGCTGGAGAGGCCCCTTTGCATTTCCCCAGCCTGGGGACATCAAACAGATCCTCATGGAAACACCTCTGGCACTGAAGGGGAAGGGACAGTCAGGAGTGAAGGGCTGGTGCACAGAAATTCACCTTCTGTTCATTTATTGTCTAAGAGAAAAAGAAAAATGTCAGAATCATGGAAGTGGGAACGGTTTGAGTGGGAAGGGACCTTAAAGATTCAAAATCCCTGCCCCTGCCATGGGCAGGGACACCTCCCACTGTGCCAGGCTGCTCCCAGCCCCAATGTCCAGCCTGGCCTTGGGCACTGCCAGGGATCCAGGGGCAGCCACAGCTGCTCTGGGCACCCTGTGCCAGGGCCTGCCTACCCTCCCAGGGAACAATTCCTGCCCAATATCCCACCTGAGTTTCCCCTCTGTCTGTCTGAGGCCATTCCCTGGGTCCTGGCCCTCCAGCCCTTCTCCAGATTCTCTCTGCATCTTCCCAGTCATCCTCTCCAGGCACTGCAAGGCCACAATGAGGTCACCCCAAAGCTTCTGTTCTCCAGGCTGAACAATCCCAGCTCTCTCAGCCTTTTAAAATCTGTCTTTAAAATCTTTTTATCAACCCAAAATTTCCCTCAGGGAAAAAGAGCCCTTAGGAGATAAGGTCTCTTCCAACCCAAACCTTTCTTGGAGTCTAAAATCAAAATTTTCCTACTCTTCTTCTCACAAAGAGGACATAAATGGCATTCATTTGTGTGGGGAAGTTACACTCAGAGCAAACTCTATGACTGAAATGTAGTTAGTGAATAATCAAGTGGTTTGGACTCTTAAAGACAAAAATTGTTGGGTTAGAAAATCACTGCTTATGAATTGTTCTTGCTTTGCTCAGACTGAATCATAGCCTGGGAACGCCAGTTGTTTATTTCTTTTCCCCTCTGAAGATGTTGTCTAAAAAGCAGGCACAATATTCCTCCTGCTGGGTTAAAAAAAATGGAAATAATAAAAATACAGATCTAATGTTGGGCAAGTGGAGTGTGCCAGATGGAGGAGGGCAGAGTTCCAGGGGTTTGGGGGCACTGTGGAAGGTTTAGGGTTACCATCATATTTGCTTTTGCTGCAGTGAACATCTCCAAGGATTTTTCTAACGTCGTTTTCCCCTCTGTGTTCGTTCAGAGCCTGAAATAAAAAAAAATGGAAATAGGGAATGCATAGGGAGTAATAAAGATTATTGCTATTTATTAGCTACAAAAGCTTCTGGAGCACTGTTCACATCAAAGAATATGGTTTTCATTTATAAAAGTTTTTAAATAGCACAATTTGGGGGATTTTTTTTCCTGTTTGGAATAGGATGAATGGAGAGGGTGGTGATGGAAGAGATTCCAGGGGTCAGATCTGGTTCTTGCTTCCTGAAAAGAGCAAAACTCTGGGACTGCACTTTGCTTTTCCCATCTGGAGGCTGTAAAACAATCTGGAAGGGCTCAAAGCTCCAAACTCTTCTCTTTTCAAGATTTTTTTTGCAGGCAATTCCTGTGTTGTATGAAAAGAAAAAAAGGAAACAGTGGGAAAAAAAAGAATTCCAACCTAATTTTTTTCCTGTAGCAACACCTTGCTGTCAGTAATAACCATCAACAACTATTGGATCCAAGGGTTTTATCCTAGAATTTCAAATGAGGATGCTTGTGTCAAAATGCTGGTTTATGGCAAATGTTTCTCGTTGGGGAAAAAAAAATCCATGCTCAACTATAAATGTATTTTTAATGAGAGGAGAGAAAAATCCTTGTTCAGGAGTTCCACTGAGGAAATCACACATTTTTCCTGGGAAAATGCTTCCATCAAAATACCCCCGCCAGCTCTGTTCATGTTTGTAAGGATTAAGTGGAACTGAGGAATGCAGCAGTGAATTTTAATTCTCTTGACTTCCTTTAAAAAACCCCCAAAACTCAAACAAGTGAAGATGCCTATGGGGGATGCAGGAGTAGGAATTAATTCCTGGGATGCAGACAGGATAATCCATGTTAGCAAACCCTCGGAGCAGGTTTACAACAAGATGGAATCAAAGAGGGGGAAAGAGAGCAAAAAATGGGATCTCAGCATAAATTTATGGCTAAATTTACTACAGCACCGTGGTCAAATCTCCTTTTATACCCAGGATGGATTTGGGTTTGTGTGTCAGGCTTGGAGCTCTATTTAAAATTCCTGTCATTATCTAAATTGTAGAAAATTGAGGGAGTTTTCTGTACAGTAAACTGGAATTGAGATGCAGGGCCAGCTCATTTGGTGATCATTATGAGGCACCATCATAATGAAATGTTCGGGCCTGTGCTTTATAAATAATCAAATGTTCTTTGTTAGAGCCACATTAAAGTAATTCCACCTCTGAAATACAGAAGAGTATCAGTTCCTGGCTTGCATTTTGCCTGCTGTAATTCAAATAAAAAGGGACCAAAGGAAACGGCCTCAGCTTGCACAAGAGGGGGTTTGGGTTGGATACCAAGGAAAATTTCTCCACCCAGATGCTGTCAAGCCCTGGGACAGGCACCCAGGGCAGTGCTGGGATCAGCTTTCTGGAGGGATTTAAAGGGTGTGTGGAGGTGGCACTTGGGGACATGAGGCTGCAGTGGCCTCAAAGCCCACCCAGTGCCACCCCTGCCATGGCAGGGACACCTCCCACTGTCCCAGGCTGCTCCAAGCCCCAATGTCCAGCCTGGCCTTGGGCACTGCCAGGGATCCAGGGGCAGCCACAGCTGCTCTGGGCACCCTGTGCAGGGCCTGCCCACCCTCCCAGGGAACAATTCCTGCCCAAGATCCCATCCAGCCCTGCCCTCTGGCACTGGGAAGCCATTCCCTGGGTCCTGGCCCTCCAGCCCTTGTCCCCAGCTCCTCTCCAGCTCTCCTGGAGCCCCTTCAGGCCCTGGATGGGGCTCAGTCAGTGATACAGCCCGGGAACAACGTAGGAATAATCCTGATTTATTTATATTTGCTGTTCTCCTCATCCTCCCTCCATAAACACCCAGAGTTCTATAGGCTGAGCACTATCCCTGTCCTGTATAAATTCCTATTTCCTGACAGTCACCACTTTACCAGTCCCCTGCTTTGAATTTAATGATTATAAACATCAGTTTTCAGTCTGAGACTGAAGATCTGATCTGAGATCAGATCTTTTACCGTGTCCAGCCTTGGCACAGGGGCTGTTTAAGCTGCTCATGGCAGATCAGGCTCCAACAGCTCCACGTTCAGTGGCAGCCTCTGAGCTCACTTTGAGTTTCCCTGGCTGTTGATACAAAGGATACACTAAAGCTTTTAATGCCGTGGTACATTCCTGTTGTCCCAGGCTGTCCCTGTCCCCGTGTGGTGTCACTGTGACTCCAAAGTCACAGAGCTGGCCTGACCACTGGCATCTTGGAGAGCAGCAAGGCTGCCTGGGAATACCCACCCTGAGCAGGGTAGCATTTAAAAGTGATAAACTGTTATTGCCCCCCAAATTTGGGGATTACTGTGGGTGAGGGCACAGTCTGAGCCTGCCTGGGAATACCCACCCTGAGCAGGGTAGCATTTAAAAGTGTTATTGCCCCCCAAGTTTGGGGATTACTGTGGGTGAGGGCACAGCCTGAGCCTGGCTCTTGGGAGGGGCAGCGCTCCCATGACAGCGCCGGGGTTGGTGTGAGGACCTGGGCTTCCCTTTGGGTTTGGCTCCCAGAGCAGGGGTTTGGGATGGTTTTGCTCTTAGGAGAGCCTGGTTTTTATTGTGAGGTCCATGTGGGACCCAGGGTCCCTCTCTGCTGAACACAAAGGGTTTATTTAGGAGTGCTTGCCCTTAGGGCTTAACAACACACTCAGGTTTTGTTAGTCTGAACCATGATGTCACTGATCCTCCCAAACTCCACTGGAAGCTCAAGCTTCCCATTCCAGGGAATTTAAGAGGGGAAACATCTCCAGCTGTGCCAGCTGTGTGGGACAGTGTGTGGAGTTTTGAGGAGAACTCCTCAGTTCTCAAACTCCAACTCTTCCTCTTTTCTTCCATGACCTGCCCCCACTGAACCTTTCCACTGGTGATTTTGGCATTCAACACCCACTTATTGCTCTCTAAAGTACCTTGGAGCTTCTTACTGATGCTCCTGAGCCTGGGAACAATTCCCAGTAAAGATCCACAGAGCTGCCCAGGCTTTGAGACCCTCTAGAAAGTGCTGATTTGCTGACAATTATTTTATATCCTGGATTTATTTCTTCAAATTGTTGTTTGTCACTGAGGTCTCTGCAGGCTCTTGCTGTTTGCAGCAAAGTGTCAGTGACTCTTCTGGAAATTTCACCACGGATTGTCCCAAATCCAACAGGAGCGATGGGAGTCGTTGAGCTGCGTGCCTTGGGTGGAACAGACATTTTCAGAGGTTTAGCTGTGTTTATGTTGGATAAAAAAAGGGAAAAGCTCATTTAAAACTACTAAAGCTGTGGGCAACCTTCATCTCAATTTAATCTCGGGTTTGCTCAGGCTGAAAAAGTGGTTTAGGGTTATGTGGCAGAACTTCCCTAATGAAGCATTTTCACTCCAGCTGCTGAAGGGGCTGTCAGAGATTCAAATTCATCAAAACTCTGTTATATTTAATTTTTTTTTTCCCTCTCAGTCCCTGGGTTTGTAACATACAGTTCTTGATTCCTGAAGTCTGAAGCTCCAAACAGCACATCCTTAAGGCACCTGCTGAATTCCATTGTGTCTGCAGTCAGGCTCTAATGAAATGAAATGTTGGCCACTGTAGGGTTGAGTAGAAGCTGGAACATTTTAGAGTTTTCTCCAAACCACTATCTTATAAAGATGAAAATGACTCTGACAGGAGGTTTCTCAGCACTTGTCCTAGGTGTTGGTTTATCTTCTCATTCCGTAGCTGAATTTTAGATATAAAATATTAGGGGAATTTACAAAAGAATATTTGTGTTAAAATACGACTTCTGCGCCGTTGTGGGGCTGAGATGGTGACAGGGAATAGCAGAGTCCTGGAAGGTTTGGGTTGGAAGGGGCATTAAGGATCAGCTCATTCCCCCCCTGCCATGGGCAGGGACACCTCCCACTGTCCCAGGCTGCTCCCAGCCCCAATGTCCAGCCTGGCCTTGGGCACTGCCAGGGATCCAGGGGCAGCCACCGCTGCTCTGGGCACCCTGTGCCAGGGCCTGCCCACCCTCCCAGGGAAGGAGGTCTGTCCCAGGTGGGGGTCGGTTGATCAGTGGTCTTGGAGGTCTTCTCATTCCCTTTTTGGTGATTTATTAAATAATATCAATGTGCTGCTGCCGAGCCCTTTATGGAGAAAATGGGCCAAGGACCATTTTATGTGGCTCTGGCTGTTGAATTCTTCTGTTGGTGCTCTTCTTCTTTGAGGAAAATAATGCAAATAAACATTTTCCTCTTTGTTTGTGCCAATTTCCTAGGGTTTTGGCTTTCCCTGGCTTTGAATTATCTGATCAATGCTGGCAGATAAGTTCCTTATGGAGGGTAGGTCTGCAAGGCTCTGATTTCTAGAACTCTTCTGATTTGTTCAAGGTTTAATTGAATTGTCCTTGAATGGCATAATTAACATTTAATATATCTTAAAGATGCTCTTGTTGCCCACTGGCTGGTTAAAACACAATGGATGGGGTGTGGCAGGGTTTGATTTCACTTTAATGAAAAAGTGGTCATTTCATAGCCCTGGGTTGTTTCACTTGGGGAATACCATTAATTACAGACTAGTGAGACTCTGGTTCATTACAATAATTCTGAATAAATTACACGAGTAATTGGGTTGAATCATTAATGGGTTTGGCAGGCAAGGAGGTTTTACCATCCCAGTGTCAGCATTGTGTCACTCAGATTCGGGTTCATCTCTCACTTCAGACTAAACTTAAGCCACAGTTTACCTACAAATGCCAGTTTTAGTTCCTATAGAACATTTCTGAAGCTGTGTTTGCTCTTCCCTGCCTGTCTCAGCTGCTGGAAACCCTGTAGTAAATGATATCAACATTATTGAGGCATTCCTGGCAGGAATGGGAATGCTGGGCCCACTGGAATGGTTTCTCCACCAGCAGACAGGGATTTCTGAGCGTTGTCCCCCTGTCAGCAGTGGGAAACAGGGATTCAAACTCTGTGGGGTTGGGGTTTAGGAGAGGACTGGCCACTGCTGGGTCCATGGTTGGACTCAAGGATCCTAGAGGGCTTTTCCAGCACTTCTGTGATTCCTTGCTTGTCCTGATGCTGGCAGATCCAGCCGTGGTGGGATGGGTGCAGTTACAGGGCTTTAAACCAGATTCCGTGCAGGACTTGGAAGCAAAGGAAAAGGGATGAGATAATCACCTCTTTCAGCCTTAAAGTCAGCACCAGTAAGGAGTTCAGCTGGCTGTGGGAATGCCTGCAGTGTATATCCTCAGGGTGTTGTGGCAGCTCTTGGATCTAATTGGAATTCCCTTCCCAGGCAGGTGGATCCCCCAAGGGGTGGCACAAATGGAGTTTGCCCAGAGAAAAGGCAGAGCCAGGGCTGTGACAGATGGCAGCCCTCAGGTACTGGAGAGGAGAAGGCTCCAGGAGAGCTCAGAGTCCCTTGCAGGGCCTGAAGGGGCTCCAGGAGAGCTGGAGAGGGACTGGGGACAAGGGCTGGAGGGCCAGGACCCAGGGAATGGCTTCCCAGTGCCAGAGGGCAGGGCTGGATGGGATATTGGGCAGGAATTGTTCCCTGGGAGGGTGGGCAGGCCCTGGCACAGGGTGCCCAGAGCAGCTGTGGCTGCCCCTGGATCCCTGGCAGTGCCCAAGGCCAGGCTGGACATTGGGGCTGGGAGCAGCCTGGGACAGTGGGAGGCGTCCCTGCCCATGGCAGGGGTGGGGTGGGCTGATCCTTAGTGCCCCTCCCAGCACAAACCATTCCAGGATTCCCTGATTTCCAAGCGTTCCCACCCCAGCACTGCCAATCCCTCTGTTTGCCTGAAGGAGTCAGAAAAACTGAGAGGAATTAGCAGAGGGTGGAATTTGTGTTTTGCCGACATTTGGGATTTGGGAAATGGAGCCTCCTGGCTGCAGCCAGGGGTTTCAGGAAGGGCTGACGGGCACTTGGCACTGTGAACACCTGGGTGGAAACTGAGCTGAGGGTGCCACTTTGTCACAGGTGTTTGGGCAGACATCCCAAATCCATTTGCCACCTTCCCTTGGCACTCCTGGCTTCTGGAAGTGTCCGGCTTTGGCTCCTGCCTCAGCAGCAGCAAACAGCACCTCAGAGCCACAGGGAATTGTGTGCCCCTGGGCTGTGTTACCTGTGAGGTGGGGATCTGCAAAGTGCTGTTTGCCAGGAAATAAATAGTTATTAGTTACAGTTATTTATTTATTTTATATATATGTATATTATATAGGGAACAGCAAACAATCCCAGACTGGCTTGGGCTGGAAAGGACCCCAAAACCCACCCAGTGCCACCCCTGCCATGGCAGGGACACCTCCCACTGTGCCAGGCTGCTCCCAGCCCCAATGTCCAACCTGGCCTTAGACACTTAAACAGTGGGATCCTTCCTTGAAACACACATTGGGAATGTTAATACTCCCAGAAGACAGAAACTTTTTATCCAAAACTTCACTTTGTCCTAAATGCCACCAAAATTCCCCTTTTTTTAGAAAACTAATTGAGGAGGAATTTGATTCCCATGGAGACACTGACATCCCAAGGACACTCAGTGCTACTTTCTGCCAAGCCTGAAAGACCCATGGGAATATTAATATCAGAACATTTATTAGAAAAATTTATTTCTTGATTTCCAGGTGACTTTCCCAGACTATTCCAGTGCCATATTCAAAATCCAGGGCTGTAATTCAGCCTCATGTCTGGGCTTTTTTTCCATATATGTTTTATTTAAACTTTGAATTGTATTTCCTTGTTGGACAGGCATTTTATTTTATAAAAACCCTTTTAATTCCTAATCAAATTTCCATGAGTTACTACCCATTTTAACAGTGGAAGTGGTTTAGGGCAGACCCTAACCATGGAGGAGGAGCATGACTAATTTTTGCTCCTCATTTTTAGTACTGCTACCTGTGCCTCAGATTCATCACAATTTGTTCTTAAATACCTGCTTGCCTCATAAAAATGATAAAAGGAAGACAAAGTTTCTTAAGTGTCATCAGGGCTTGAAGTTATGGGTGTAATAATTACTGAGGTTTTTATTGTGCCTTCCCAGTGCTGAGTGCTGACTCTTCCACCTACTCATTGAGGTGTTCAGCACTGTTGGGGAGGATGAAATAGGGAAACCTTATAAATGTGACTGCTTGGCAAAAGATTCTGAAAATATAAAACCTGTAAGTGAAATAGAAATGAAAGCTGGCTCTGAGATATCAGATACCGAGCTGTGAGTTACTGTACAGCCAAAAACAATGGGCTGGCCAGCTGAAGGAGAATCCCTCTGCATTGAACAGTGGCTTTAGCAGAGAAGAGGAGGCTTCAGCAAACAGAGAAGTCCAAGGGTCAGAGAAACCCTGCCAGCGTGGCAGGGAAGGCAAAAGTAGTTTTAGAAAGTAGTTTTTAGGAGTTAAAATGTACCACAGTATGGTAATGTAGTAGTTGTGATAGGTTGTGTGTAAATTCTGTAAGGATTTCTGTCTTCTATTGATTGGATGTTGTACCATTGCCATATTCAGTATAGGAAGAGATAGAATATCATGGAACCAGACTTTTAGCTCTGTCAATCTCTCTCTCTCCCTCTCTATCTCCTGCTCTCCCTCTCTCACCCTCTCTGGGCCATGCTCTCAGCTGTGGCAGCTCAAGCAGAGCTCCTGCACCCACGGCCCTTGCAAATAAACTGCACATTTCAGGAGCTGCCTTGAACTGTAGGGATCATCCCAAACCCACTGTGTCCCGTGGCACCTTTTATTTCTACAAGCAGCACCTGCCATATAAAACCCCTACAAAATCACCTAAAAGGTGTCCTCAGAGCAGGGAATTCCTTTGTGACAGGGTGGGACGGGTCCACCAGAAGGAGAGAAGCTGCTGCACAGCACCAAAGAGGTGGGGGTGTCGAGGTCAGCCACTGTCACTGCCACTGCCACAAATACATTTTTTGGGATGTTCAACGCAGAAGCATCATCCATCAACGTGGAGATGAGCCTGGGAATGGGGATCTGTCCCTTTCCTCCTGGGAATCTGCTGGGTCTCAACCCTAAACAGCTCTCCTAACGCTACTCTTGTAGTCCCAGCGCCAGAATTTCCTGCAGGTCACCCCCACCCAGGCCAGGAGTTCATTTCTTTCCCTGCCAGTTGGATTTCTTGGATAGGATTCTCAGGGCAGGCCCTCTAACTGTGAGATTCAGTTTGGTTTTGACCCATAGAATCTTCATTACTGATTTATTTTCACCAAATCAAGAACAGGCAGGTGGTTGGTGCATCTTGCCCTGCTGCAAAGTAGGCCAAGATGCAAGTGAAGGTAGAGAAATGGTTACAAATAAAAGCTAATCAAAATTTTAAAAAAACATTTTTAAGTCTCCAGGTAGGCAAATTCCTCTCTTTAAAGGATAGAAGATCTCTAAATTTGGGTACCACTCCTCAGAATACCCAATAAAGCTGATTTTTATCTCCCACCCGAAAGTCACAGTGTAATCAGAAAACACCCAATTAGATCAAAGTGGGGATAGAGATGCTGCATTTGAGCTCTTATTGCTAAATTCAAGCTAATTACTGATTTTCCTCCTTTTTTCCCTTTCTGGTTGTGTCTTGTCCTAAATGCCTTGATTCAACCTTATTAAGAACATTGTAACCAGGCCAAGTGTACAGCGCTGGAAGGTGGAAAAATGCATTAAAGAACGGGAACAGCAGCAAATTAGAAACCTCTGGATAGAGCTGTGGCATCGTTTCAAGGCCACCAGGGAAGAGCTCATTTTTTATTTCTGGCTCTGCTCTACAAACCCTCATTAGCACCATTCCCAAATGATCTCAGCACTCATCCCCTGAGGTGCCACAGGACGTGGGATTCCTGCCAGGGCCTCTCCCAGGCAGCAGCAGGTTCTGCAGAGCTGCCACCAAGGACCAGGCACTGACCCACCTGCTCTGGGTGGTCCTTCCAGGTTCTCCAGTTTCTTGAGCCAAGAAATGGAGTTTTATCCTCGTTTTTAGGGAAGGAAGTGGTGAACATGAGGAAACAGCTGGATGGGGCTGTGTCCATGAGGTCACAAAATGGTTTGGGCTGGAAGGGACCTCAAAGCCCATCCAGGGCCCTGCCATGGGCAGGGACACCTCCCACTGTGCCAGGCTGCTCCCAACATCCAGCCTGGCCTTGGGCACTGCCAGGGATCCAGGGGCAGCCACAGCTGCTCTGGGCACCCTGTGCCAGGGCCTGCCCACCCTCCCAGGGAAGGAGCTGACAAAACATTACTGTGAGTAATTACCTTTTTATCAGTCAAAAACTGGACTTGATGACCTTGGAGTTTTTCTCCAGACTTTACGAATTCTGTGCTCCCTGTGTGCATCAGTCACTGCCTGATTTCCAGGGGGAAGCCACCCCCCATGGGAAGTCACAGACCAAAGTTTGGCTCCCCAACACTTCACCCTCCTGAGAAGCCAGCAGCTCTTTGCCTTTGGCTTCCATATAAAAGCACTTCGCTGGGATTAATAAACACAGCGCGCTCTACTAAACTTTTATAGGTTTGAATGGGAAACTAATAAAAGGTGCCACTGGAAAAAGCTGCACTGGAAAAGGCATTTCGTAAAAAATCTTCTAAAAGTCCCCTCAGGCATTAAAATCTCACCTCCTAAAAGGAAATGAAATACAACAGGAGGGATTTGACTCCAAGGTATCCCAGTTTGAGGACATGTAGCAAAAACCCCGTGTGAATGAAGCTTTAGGCATATTGGGAAAACAAAACATTTCTTAGAGAACAACAATTCAGATCTTTCAGCTTTAAAAATACTATTTTACTGATTTTTTTTACCTAATATAAGTGAAATGTACAACTCTCCAAATAGAAAATGTACCAGCTCCCTCTAATACTTTGTCTCATGCCTTGTGAGCATCTCATTAGCGCTTACTGACTGCTCCTAAAATATATTTCCATTCCCAGAGGCTCAGCCAAAAGGTTTAAGCCCTGCCAAGGGCTGTACAACAAGATTTACAAAAGAAAAGGAGCCCTTTGTGATAATTGACTGGAATATTTATGAAGCCAAGGCCTCGAGTCTTTCAAGGCTCTGTTGGTCAAGGAAATTCTGCTCTGTCTTTGCTGCACTCGAGTTCTAAAAGTAAAAAACTCCCAGGAGCTGCTGCTGAGATTCCACCAGCCTGGAGCAAAGGAGGCTCAGGGGGGACCTTGTGGCTCTGCACAAGTCCCTGCCAGGAGGGGGCTCAGGGGGGGTCGGGCTCTGCTGCCAGGGAACAGGGACAGGACAAGGGGAAACGGCCTCAAATTGCACCAGAAGAGGTTTAGGGTGGATATTGGGGAAAATTCCTTTACAGGAAGGGCTGTGAAACATTGGAACTGACTGCCCAGGGCAGGGGTGGAGTCCCCATCCAGTGGGAGCTATGGGAGCAGCTGTTGGGGCAGGACTTCAAGCAGGCTGAGGATGTAGGAAGGTTAAAAAAAAGCAAACCAACAGCAATCACCTGAGATATTTTTACATTTAGGGCAAATTATGGCAGCCTAAGGTAAAGCCATGGAACAGAAGCTGAAGTATGAACTTATCTCCTCTTAAATGAAGTTGTTCACAGCTTGACAGAAGCAAAGTTGTTGTAATTTCCCAGTGTGGTGAAGTGGGCTGCAAATTCCAGGGAGAAAAACAGATCTATGCATTCCATCCCCGAAATAACGGCCTCGTGTTTCGAATGGTGTGGAGAGACACCTGGAACGTTTAGGAACGTGGATGTCATTCCCACCTAATTCCTCCATGGGCTTAAGGAGCTGAAGAGGCCACAGGAGGTCTCGTCATGGGCTTTTTGGCTCTTGTGCACAGCCAAGGATCTCCTGAGGGCTCCCAAATCCTCCCCTCTTGGATTTCCACGAGCCCCCGCAGCAGCTGTGACCTTTCTGCAGGTGTTGAGGTCTGGGCTGGGGGAGCTGCAAAATACCAGGGGGGACACAGAGCACAGAGCTGGAGGGGACCAGGAGTGTCCAGGGGAAATGCTGGAGCAGCCGTGGCCATGGAGCACTCAGAGAGTGAGGGAGATTGCACGGATGGGGAGTGTGGCTTTTCGGGAAGCAGCTCCGAGGATGTGGAGGGGGATGAAGGCCAGGGAGCGTCCGAGTCAGTGCTCTCTCTGCTCTCCCCTCCTCCCTGGGGCGATGGCGGGGGGTGGGCATTGCCAAGAATTAATTAATTCATTGTTAATAAATTGTATTTTGCACGTTGCTCTTCTAATACCAGCCTGTGCGTTCAGTGCTGTTAAAATAATTGCTTGTATTTAATGCACTTGTAATAATTAATTACCTTTTGCATTTTGTGCATTAATTACTTTGCATTTGTCACAATTCCTTGTTGCACTGGTAGTAGTTACCTCTGCCTTTAAAGCTGTGCACTTGCCAGGAGTAACCTCTGTATTTAATATCTGGCACTGCTAGTCATTAGTTGTTTCATGTATTTACTTGTAATTAGTGTTCCATTTCATGCTGCTCGCTGGGAGTAATTACTGGGAGTAATTACCTTTGTTTTTAGTGCTCTGCACTTGTAGCTATTTTTCATTCACTGCCATGGTTACTTGTTGCATTTAATTCTATGCACTTACTTGTTGTAACTTCTGCATTTAATGTCTTGCACTCGTAGTAGTTACTTTTACCATCAACACTCTGCATTTACTGGTGGTAACTTCTGGGTTTAATGCTTTGCACTTGTAGTAATTCCTACACTTAATGCTGTGCCCTTACAGTAATTCCTTTTGTGTTTGGTGCAGTTCAGGTGTAGCAATTACTTGGTGCAAATAATGCCGTGCACTTGTAGTAATTCCTTCTGCATGGAGTCCTGTGCACCTGCCAGTGGTTAATGTTTCATTTTGTGCTGTGCACTGGTAGGAATTACTCTTGCACTTGTAGTAATCACTCGTTGCACTTAACATCATGCACTGGTAGCAGTACCTTCTGCCCTGAAGTCTGGGCACTTGTGGTAATTTTTTGTTGTGTTTAATGGCACTTACTTGTAGTAGTTACTCTCTTGTTTAATGCTGAGCACTTGCTGGGGGTTGCTCTTGCCTTTAATCCCCTGTTAGTCATTTCTTTTCCACTTCACGCCTTGCACGTGGAGTTTTTCGTGCCGTGCACTTCCAAGGTTTATTTGCCTTTAATGGCACAGATTCCTGCACTTCCCTGTGCTGCTGCTGGCCACAGTCACCTCGTAGTAAAGGCTGGATGCAGGGCAAGACAGCAGAAATCACAAGGGTCCCTTTGGGCATTTGAATGTCTAATTTCAGATTTTATTCAAAGTGTTTCAGCTGAGGCCACCGATTGTATTGTATTTCCCTGCTCTGTAATCATCTCAATATAAAACAGTAGCAATAATCATGGCTCTGATCCATACATTTGAAGGGATAAATGTCTTTTTGTGGCTTCTGGGATAATGGGATCAGTGTATTGAGTTTTAACTGGAATTAGTGGACACCAACTAGTTTGAATTCTCGTTTTAATGGATCAGTATATTGGCAAAAGGTGGCTACAGACACTTAAGGAGGAATTCAATATTATCCTTCCTTATCCTCTCTGTATTTACCCACGTTTTAGGAGTTAATAGAGATAATTATCCACTGCTATTCCACTGCTGCTTTCTCCTTGCTTTAAATTAGCACAATGTGATTTATCAGTGGGGTAAATTAGCACTAATACACACTTAATTCCACTCCTAATAGACTCAGAGTCAGCATTTCAGCACAGGCTGGAATATTAATGTTCTTCCCTTGTATTTCTGCTTGCTCTGTTTTAAAGATACGAACATGAAGAGAAGCTCCAAAGCAATTAAAGTAAATGAATGATGACCTCAAAGGGAGAGTGCACGTGCATCCGCTTCTTTAACCATATTCCTGCTTTAATTCCTCCAGTCTTTAAAAGGGGATTTCTGTTCCTAAGAGCACCTGAAAATCTCATTTTCTGCTTCAGTGGAAGCACAGAGTGGTGTTCCAGCCTAAGTGAATGAGGTGTGGTTAGAAGAGGGAAGGTCTCTTTTGCCTGTGATCCCCTTACCCTTGGAACATGGAAAGGCTGGAGGGGATTGGGATAAAGTGAACACAGAAAATGCAGTGTGGACTCTGAAACGCTGGAACAACAAATCAACCTGATTAAAACAAATTAAATTGATATTCTTTATTAGTCTTGGAATTCTAGTCTTTTATTAACTGTATAGATGATGAAAACATCAGGGAAAAGCTGTGAAAGCCAGAAATTTATTCTCAAAGTGCTTGAAGAAGCCTGTATGTTGGAAATCAGAAGGTTGGCATGGAAATAACTGAAGAAATGTGTTTTTTTTCTTGCAGGGAGGATGTCAGGACAGCCAATGTCATCGCAGCTGAAGCAGTCACTTGTCTAGTCATAGACAGAGAGTAAGTCCCTGCTTCTGCCTGGGGCTGGGGGGACTCCAATGGAACCTTTGCCAGAGCTTAACAAGAGCCTTGGATCATCTTCTCCAGAGAGGCTCTTAATTTGGGGTGATAAAGTCACAGATGTGTCCTTGATCCTAAATCCTTGTGTCCTAAATCAGCTGGACAAAACTCAATGGTGCCAGTTAGAACCTCAGAGAAGCAAATGGAGGTGAAGGAGGAGCTGAATTACTGGGGGAAGGGGTGTGGGTGTGACAGTGGGACTCAGAGGGAGTTCATGGCATGAAAGGCATCAGCTCCTGGCAGATGTTGGAGCACGGGGTTATCCCAGTCCGTGGGGGGGAAGGACACAGCCCTGCTGGCAGCTCTGGGGCTCAGAGGAGGGACAGGAGGTCAGGAGAGTAAAATAATAATTTGTATAGGAAGCTTGAGGGAATTAGGAGCATTTAATCCAGAAAAAAACCATGTCCCAGCGCTGCAAATCCAGTGGCTCTCTGCAATTACTGGGAATGGGATTCAAAAATGACATAAAATGACCTAAAAATTGAACATGAACTGTGGGGGGGAGTTCTGCTTGTGAAGCACTGGCACAGAGCAGCAAAAGGCATGGACATATTTTCCATGGGAATGTGGTATGGATCTGTAAATCCCAGAGAAAGGGTGGATAGAGATTGACTTTTCACTGCCTCCCCCCGTGCAGGAACTCCAAGGAACCTGCAGGAGGGAGCCAAAAGCTGTGGGGAAAATAAGAAAAAAATGGAAAATGTTGGAAAGGAAAATAAATCCATTGGATTTTTGAAGCATGTGGGACCCAGCTGTGGGCCAGGAGCCTTCAGAGCAGTGTGGATTGTTGGGATGTCTGGGCAGGGCCAGGAGCTGGATCCATGATCCCTGTGGATCCCTGGAAGTGGTTCTGGACCCCTCCTTGTGTTCTGGTGAGAGGGAGGGTTCCATGCTCTGGCAGGGCTGATCTCCATCCCTCAACCCTGCGCTGGCACAAGTGGTTTGTGTTGAGCTCTCTCACAGGCCTCCACTTCTGCACATCCAGCATTCCATAAAGGCTGAGCTGGGGAATTCCTTCAGAAATCCCAGTTCTGATTTCTGTTAATTGACTGTTAATTGCAAAACCCATGGTCTGTCCATTGAACACAGGTGGGGAACACCTGAGAGTTCCTTTCCCAGCCTGGTGGATGAAACACCCACCCTTCCCTTCTCATGTTTTGGGGCAAAGAGAGAAAGAAGAATTTGATTATTTAGCAAAATAATATTTTAATAATCTTTATACTTTTAAGAATTAGATAATTTAGCAAGCATTCATTCAGAGAAATAAAAGGCAACAAGTCATTTATGCTTTTTATTTTTACCCTTTTGCAACAGATATTTCTGTTTGCAGTGTAAGAGTTAAAAACCCCCAAATAATTCCTGATCATTTTCCAGACTGTGCCTTTCCTTGTCTCCTGTCCCTTTTCCCCAGTATCCAATGCCCTTGAAATAGTAAGGAAGTATGAGTTAAATTTAAACTGATGAAGCTGCAGTTGATCTACACCAGAGGTTCTATTAACACTCTGCAATTAGCAGAGGAACACTATTTATAAAATCCTTATTTATAGTGCAAGGAAAGTGACCCTATTGACAGCCCTATTTATAGCTCAGGGCAGGCTGTCCTGTGTCCTGACCAGGGCTGGATTTCGTGTCCCAGCTCTTCCTTAGGCTGGTATTTTAGAGGAATGACAACAACTGCAGGAGCAAAAACTACCAGGACTCGTGGCAATTTGGGAAATTGGTGAGGAGAAAGAACCATTTTTTTATATCCAGCTGTAGGGAATGGAATGTTCCACCTTTTGGGTTGTTGAAGTGGATGTGAAGGTTGAGTGCCACAGAAGGCAGCAATGGGAGCAGGGAATAGGTGTTCCCTGCAGCTGGAACCTGTTCCAGGTGGCAGGAGGGGTGACACAAGTCCCTGCAGCTGCCAAATATTCCCTTTTCCCAGATAAGCTCTTTGCTTGGTCGGATGGGACCACTGGAGCAGCACTTTCCATGCTCTGGGGGCGTCCCCATCTGAAGCAGCTCAGCAAAATTGGTGTTGCAGTTCCAAAAAAACAAGTGATGGGAAAAGACCTTTTCCTTAACACATGTGAGCTGGTTTAGCCAAATTTAGAAATCTCCTCCCTCAGAGAAGGTGGGTTATAAACCACCCCCTCCCCCTGCCAGGTTTGGGAAAAATTAAACTTTTTCCTCAAAAGAAAGTGATAAAAACTATTTATTCAACAAACACACAGGTAAAGGATAATAATGATAAACAATGAGCCCCCCTCGCTATGGAGGGAAAGAAACCTGGGAAAAAGAAAATCCAAGTCCTTCTGTAGGGATTCTCTCTCCTCCTCCTCGGAGCAGGGATGAGGTGGGGCCTCCCCCAGGCCCTCCACCTCTGATGTGAAGCAATGCAGGAAAGAAGAGAAAAGAAACCAAAATTCCAGGGGAAAAAATCCAACCCTCTGGAGGAAAAACGAGCCAATGATCCCGGGAGCCCAAAAAAAACCTCCCAGAGAGAGTTCCTTATCTGTGTCCTTGAGCCCCTGTTTAGAAGTCTGCTCAGTTCTCTCTCTCTCTCTCTCAGGCTCAGTCCAAAAGCACAGAAAGGCAAACAACCAATTTCTGGGCATGGAGCAGCGAATAGGGAATAGAACATCCAGTCACCCCCAGAGAACATGGAATTCCTGGGGAATTCCAGTCTCACTGAGCAATATCACCCCTTGGAATTATCCAGCAGCAGAGTAACTCTTCCAACTTCCTGGTAAAGGCTTCCCCAGAAATTGTTCCAGCTGCCACTCCCACCTCAATAGCAGAGAGGGTCACACCTTGGTGCCACAGGAAGGGATTCCCAAGGGAGAGGTGAGCCTGGGCTCTGGATTTGCCAACATTCCCAGCAATTCTAGGGCTGATTTAGGTGCTGCAGAGTTTGTAGTTTGGGGGTGAATAATATGGGAAGCTTTCTTCACTAGGATGTGCCAGGAACACTGGGCAAGGTGGCTTTGAGATGGGAACTGCTTAAACTGGGTTTGAGATGGGAACTGCTTAAGCTGGGTTTGAGGAGGGAACTGCTTAAGTTGGGTTTAAAGAGGGAATTGCTTAAATTGGGTTTGAGATGGGAATTGCTTAAGCTGGGTTTAAAGAGGGAATTGCTTAAGTTGGGTTTGAGATGGGAACTGCTTAAACTGGGTTTGAGATGGGAACTGCTTAAGTTGGGTTTAAACAGGGAATTGCTTAAACTGGGTTTGAGGAGGGAACTGCTTAAGTTGGGTTTGAGATGGGAACTGCTTAAACTGGGTTTGAGATGGGAACTGCTTAAACTGGGTTTGAGATGGGAACTGCTTAAACTGGGTTTGAGATGGGAACTGCTTAAACTGGGTTTGAGATGGGAACTGCTTAAACTGGGTTTGAGATGGGAACTGCTTAAACTGGGTTTGAGATGGGAACTGCTTAAACTGGGTTTGAGATGGGAACTGCTTAAACTGGGTTTGAGGAGGGAACTGCTTAAGTTGGGTTTGAGATGGGAGTTGCTTAAGCTGGGTTTGGGGAGGGAATTGAGTAAGCATGAAAAGCAGGAATGAGTTGCCTAAAAGGATTTCTGGAATTTATAAAATATGTTTAAAATGGCCACAGGGCTGAAGCAGCGGGAGTTGGAAATACCACGAGGGAAGTCAAACTGGAGCTCATGATGGGTCTTTAATTTCCAGATGCTGTTGGTGCTGCCTTGCTTTTTAATTTCTTTGTGAAACAAGAGGGCACTTGCAGTCCCAAAACCGCCCCAAAGGCACCCAAAAAGTAGTAGAGCTATTTTTGCCAGTCTAGGTAGATATGCTTTTCCAAATGCATTTCCAGTGTCCTTTTCTGGTTCGGGAATGAGCAGAATCCTGATCTAGCAATGAAAACAACATGCAGGAAGCACTTGGTGCATCCCATGGACTTTGTTCCCACTTGTCCTTGTCCTGAAAATATTTGTTATGGAAAGCATCAGCATTTTTTCCATCTTGCAGTTGTGTTTTTGAGTCGCTTCCTTTACCAGAATAATGAATTTCAGTGGGATTTGGTCCTTAATGCTCTTAATCCTTCCCTGGGAGGGTGGGCAGGCCCTGGCACAGGGTGCCCAGAGCAGCTGTGGCTGCCCCTGGATCCCTGGCAGTGTCCAAGGCCAGGCTGGAGCAGCCTGGCACAGTGGGAGGTGTCCCTGCCCATGGCAGGCATGGCTTTAAGGTCCTTCCAACCTGAACTTTTCTAGGAATTCTGTGATTCCCAGTGGGAGCACCATTCATTTTGGTCCCCCAAGGAAGAAGACTGCCAGGAAAAAACCCCAAAAAACCTTGTGTAGCCCTACCAGGTCAGGTGTATTTGAAAGAAAGAACTTGGCAATCAGAAAGAAAAAATTCCAAGGAATTTCACATTACCATCAAGATTTCAGCATGGAAGAGGAGGAATTGTTATCCAGTAGGGAAAAGGAAGTGAGAGGGTGAGAAGGCTGAGGAAATGAGGCAGCTTTGGAAGGGACCAGAGCACGGGGCAGGCTGGGGACTTCTCCATGCTCGGGCTCCCTGGGCAGTCAGGGTTGATTTATGCAGATGCTCCTCCTGCCAGCCATGGAGCACAGAGCCAGCCTTACAGAACTGGCTTGGAAACTTCAGTGAAATCTAGGCAGTGTTCATGGGAATTGTGAAAAAAGGAAAGTCAGCTGGATCTCTGACCATTCCAAGGAGTGTGGAGAAGCCTTTGGGTCCCTGGAGAGCCAGAGAGCTCCTTGGAACCCCAGCATTTCCTACTGATCCAGCCTGCCCTCTGGGGACACACATATTTTTCATGTTTATATTTTATAGCCCCTCTCAGATGGCTTTTAGGCATTTCTATTTCCAAGTGTTTTTTTTTTTTAACAATTCATGGACTTTCTGTCTTTAGGACCTGCCTTGACCCCCTACAAGATCAAGGCTGCCTTTAATGAAGTTTTTCCTGTGGTGACACAGGAATTGAGAAATTCCTCGGGGAAAAAAAGCCAAACTTCTTGTGGGAGATGCTCCATGGTGTGGCCTCCAAACTGGCCCAAGCTTGGCCTCGACAGAGCTCATCCTCAAGAATTTCTAGGCTCCTTGGAGGGGTTGTTATATTTGTTCCAGAAGTACAGTTGGGGCAAAGTTAACAAATCCGTGCTGGGTTTGATGGATTGGTCCTTTAGGAACCCGTCTGTAAAAGGTCTTCTGATAAATATTGTGCAGACACCCCTCGAGCATCTGTTCTGTGGCTCACTTTGAATAAAGATGCACAGACAGACTTCACTTGCAGCTCCTTTGTACGGAGAGAAAACAGGAGGGAAAGGCTCCAAACTCATTCCTGACATGTGGATCATCACTGGCACCCTCAGGGACGCGTTGGTGCAACTTCATAATTCTTTTTTTTTTTTCCACACCTACCTCTTGAACCTGAAAATGTGTTTGAAAGTGTTCATGGCTGCTCCTGAACTGTCGGAATATTTGCACTGAGGTTGATTCAGATTCATCTTTTATTTATACAGGATTTTTTTTCCCCTCCATATAATTTATTTATGGCACCAACAGTGTTTTCCTGGAGCTCAGAGGTTTAGCAACATTGTGGGTGCTCAGAGGACAGAATTGCCTCATGCAAATGGAGAGAGAGGAGCTGATGGATCGGAGCCAGGGAAACTCAAGGCACAGCTGCTGCTGACAGAGTTACAAAACTACCTGGAATTTACACTAAATGCTGTTTTTCCAGCTTCCCGTCTTCTTCAGCTGCACGTAGCAAGAGGCTGCACTTTTTTTAAGGCAGCATTTGAAATATTTCAGCTATTTTCTGCTTTTCCACTTTGCATTTTTCATTTTTGTCCGTGTTTCAAAGCCTGGTTTTGGTTTTTATCAGGGAGAGCTGTGAGGTGTCAACAAAGGTTATTGGATCAGCCCTCCTGGCAATGGAAATGGGAGAAAAATAAAATAAAAAAGTATTATCCTGGCATGACTGACCCCATATAAGCTGAGCCGAGCTCTTTCCGTGGAGATTTTAGGGTTTGCTGCTTTACTGTTTCTCCCAGTTGGAGTGAAGTTTATCCATGGAGAAAATTGGTTATGAGGAGAGAATAGGAAAAATGAAGAGAAAAGGCCACGAGCAGAAAAAACCTGAGCAGCTTCTGATTGAATTCTTGGGGAGGCTGGGACTGAGCCGAGACTTCAACAACGTTGAGATGGGCAATAAAAAAAGGGACTCAGATGAACTTTAATATCTTGCCCAGTGCTAAGTCTGGCTTAAAATTTTTAATAAAAATTGAAGAGTTTAGAGAAACTGTTGTTACTCCTTTCAGTGACTTTTTCTTCTTAGATGTTTCACTAGAAAAGATTTATTTGCCTTGCCAAAAAAATATGGGGTGTTTAACCCTGCCCCATTTTCCTAAGCAAACCAAGCCTAAACTGCAAATTGAGCCCTAGGTGATGTCTTATGGCCTTCCAGGTGTTGCTGTGTTAATTAATTGCCTGAATGCCTGTTTGGGGTGCAATTAGGCATGAGCACCCCAATCCTGCTTTGCTCTCACCTTGCAAGGTCTGGCTTCATCCCGTGGCACATTCCCAGCACTGGGAAGATAAAACTGGGGGTGTTGAAGGAGCTGAGTTCCTGTTTTCACTGCTGAGCAAGGAATTTGGGGTTGGAAAGATACTCCTATGATTAACCCATCTTAATGTTAAAAATATTAATAATTACCAGCCTGGTTAAAACCTCTAACACACCTTTATGTGAGAGTGAAGGGCTCTGTGCCTTGTCTTCCTCATTAATGAATCCATTAATTTGCTTTCCCTGGGTTGCAGAAATTATTTCCTTGATTGTTTGATTTCAAATACCATGAATTAAGTGGGAGTGGGAGACTGTGGGAATTGATGTGGGCAGAGGGCATTTCCTGAGCAGTAACTCCCAGCAGAGAGTCCCAGGCTGGCTCAGGCTGCAGGGAGCCCAGAGGGCACCTGGTGGCCCCTGGGTGCTGCAGCAGGGCCATCCCAGAGCACAGGCACAGCATTGTGTGCACACAGCTCTGGAACAGCCCCAGGGAGGAGAATTCCTCTGGTCAGAGAAGAAAATTTCACAAAGGATGTTGGACTCCAGGCAGCTCTCCAAAAAGCTGTTCATTGCATAGGCAAAGTTACAACAGTTCAGGGAGCTGTCAGCCACAGCTCCTTGGCATACCTGAAGTCTCTTTCTGATTATCATTCAAACATTAGATCCTGCTTTTGCTGAGTATCTTCAGGCACTACAACCCATCAGTACCATACACAGGACCTACACTTTTGGTTCCAGCCTATCCCATCACCATGTTAAAGTCATTATTATCCAACCACAGGAGCAGAGATGTTGCAGTTTAAGCTGATAGTGGAAGATTCCCAGGCTTTGCCTCTACCTGCCACATCAACATTTCTTATTTGCCTGCAATGTCTCTCCTTTTGGTAAAAAGATGTTCTCTATTTGCTTATGCTCTTCTTGAGACTCATTTACTTGGAGAAAAGCATGTCTTTTGTTTGTAGTCACATACTTTTGCTCTAGGCCTTCCAACTCATCTCTAACCTTTGCCTTCTCAGTCACTGGTTCAGCAAAACCTTTTATTCTATATCAAAACTGGCTTTCATTTCTAGCTCATCCTCAGTTTCTACATTCAGAGATCTTTCTGCCAAGCTTACACGTCTGTGCCATTCTCCTGCCAGACTTTCCTCCTCCCCAACACTCTGGAAAAGCCCTTGCAGCAAATCCAGATCCACCAACCCCCCCAGCTGCCCCACAGCAATGGGGAAAGTCTGGCTTTTTCCAGTAGGATAACTGGGCCTCCCTTGGCTCTGCTGAAAGTGCTGTCCCCACTCTCCACACACCCACGGGGCACATTCCATAGGGTCAGGCAGCCCTGGTGCAGCAGGGCCCCAAAGGACTGGCTCAGCACTGGCAGCGTGTCTGAGCCCCCCAGGGCCCCACTGTTCCCATCCCTGCCTGGCAGGACATTGCATTTCCCCTGGATTTTCCTCACCTGTTCAGTGCCATTAATTCTCCTTGATCCTATAAATCCTCCATATTAAATATCCCTGTTCTTATTCCTAAAGTCAGAAATGTGGCCCTAAATGGGGATTTCACTTTTTTCCTTTCTTTTTTTTTCAAAGTTTTCATTAATTTTTTTGTCCACTTAGAGCAATTCCTGTTCTTCAGCTCTGTGTTTCGTTCCTCAGGAGTGTCAGGAGCACGGAGGAGCTGGAGGAACCACAGGATTTTCATTTATAAGGCTGTGACCGTAAGGCAGAGATCAGTCAAGAGACTCTGCTTTGCAGCAGTTCATCCTTTCAGATTTTTCTTCCTTGAAAAGAAAAACCTGTGTGTGACAGACCCCCTGGGAATACTGGAACAGGACAGCAGAAAGTAGCTTTTCACCTGAATATGTTTGTTTGAGGGCATTCACTGATTTCAGTTATGAATTTCTGGTTTTTCTTGGAATCCCAGAATGGTTTGGGATGGAAGGGATGTTAAGGATCACCTCATTCCAGCCCCTGCCATGGGCAGGGACACCTTCCACTGTCCCAGGCTGCTCCCAGCCCCAATGTCCAGCCTGGCCTTGGGCACTGCCAGGGATCCAGGGGCAGCCCCAGCTGCTCTGGGCACCCTGTGCCAGGGCCTGCCCACCCTCCCAGGGAACAATTCCTGCCCAGTATCCAACCCAAGTTCCCTCTCTTCCAGTTTGAATCCTCCTTGATGTGTTTTTGGATGCTGTTTCTCTAAAGATGAGGAAGCTGGGATCCAGAAATGGAAATGTCACTTTGGAAGCAGAGGAATTTAGGGGGTTCCTGGCTGGAGGACAGGGATGTGATGGTTGAGGTGCCACCACCAGCCACACTGGCACATTTACTCTGAAACTTCTACTGGAGGGTGAAAACCTTCAGCAGCCATTTCAGTGGGCTGGATAAATACCTTGGGATCTTCTCAGTGTTGGTTTTGGCATCTCCAGCCTTTCTGAGGCTGTTCCCAGTGAATTCCCAGCCCTGGGCCTGGTGGGTCACCGGCACTGTGATGTGGCCCTGACTGCAGCCAAAGAGCCTCACTGGCTCTCTTGGCTCCTGGATCTTTCCAGCCATGGCTCAGTGGTGGAGCTGGCAGTGGTGGGTTACTGGTTGGACTGGATGATCTTCAGGGTCGTTTGCAACCTTGGTGTTTCTGGGATTTTCCTCTCACGGTGTCCCTTTGTCTTTACAGCTCCTTCAAGCACCTGATCGGGGGCCTGGACGACGTCTCCAACAAAGCCTACGAGGATGCAGAAGCGAAAGCAAAGTAAGTGGCTGCTCCTGGTGCTCAGCAGAGACCTTCAAACTTGTGTTTGTTTATGGTGCATCACTGGAATTCCCAAAAAACCCTCCTTGTTCTCCATACAATGATACCAAACAGCTTAAAAAGGAGAGATTGCCCCTCTGGATGGAGGAATTTTCCTCCTCGTGTGTCCCTCTTTCCCCTGTGGGTGTGGGGAGGGGTCTCCTCTGATCAGTACCCAAAGCCAGGTTGTCCCATGGTTCTTCTTAACCACAGTATTTGATCCCACAGAAGTGGATCTTCCTGAAATCCTCTTGAAATACTGTGAGATGAGAAACTCCAGATCTTGGAATTACACTCAAGGGAATTGTTGTTGAGGGAATTGTTGTTGAAGGAATTGTTGAAGGAATTGTTAAGGGAATTGTTGAAGGAATTGTTGAAGGAATTGTTAAGGGAATTGTTGAAGGAATTGTTAAGGGAATTGTTGAAGGAATTGTTGAAGGAATNAAGGAATTGTTGAAGGAATTGTTGTTGAAGGAATTGTTGTTGAGGGAATTGTTGTTGAAGGAATTGTTGAGGGAATTGTTGAGGGAATTGTTGAGGGAATTGTTGTTGAAGACATTTCATTTCTTTAGAGAACTCTGACCTTTCTCAGATACTTTGCAAAGTCAAACATGAGACAAAAGATGGGCAGTGGAATTTGTCATTTTGGCATAAAAACTGGAGCTGCCTTGATGTGAAGCAATATATTCATCTGAAGTCCTCAATAAATATTCATTCCTTTCAGAAGGCAGCTGTAAATTAAAATATTAAAAATATTTTAAAAAAAAAACCAACCCACTTTTCATTTATTCTTGAGCTACAATTTGATTTTAATCTGTAATCTTTGAGCTCTGATTCTATCCCAATGACTAAAGCTTTTCAAGAGGATCCTGTTGTGCTTCAGGAGATGCTCAAAATCAACCAAACACAATTCAAAGGCAGAAGTTGTTGAAAAGAAAATTAAATTTGCTCTCCACAAAATTTCTTTACTTTTCCTCCCTCTCAATTATTTTGCTTCCTTGAGGATTTTTTTAATAGCACATTAAGGGAGGGGAGAGGTGTTTTCTCAAAGTCAAATGCTCCGAGTGACTGCCTAAATTGAGGATTCCAATTAAGTTATACATAGAAACATCTCATTAAACCAGAGGGATTGGAATGGTGTCTGCTAAAGGTATTGGGCACCTCTGTGGAGGCAAAGTGAGAAGCCCCAGTTAGTGATTAAAAATAACTCTTGGCTTGTTTCAGGAGCTAAGATCCATCTCAAAAATCTTCAGTTTGTGAGAAAACTTGTTAATCCTGCAAAATACCCACAGATTGCTCTTTTCTTATCTTGCAGTGATACCTGAAATATTATATTTAATTAATTTTGAGGTATTAAAAGAGCTGTATTTTAGTTTGGAATAATATTTCCCTGCCCCAGATCAAATGTAAGCTTCCTTCTTAAAAAGGCGTTCCATTAAAAAGGTTAAATTTCCTAAATTCTTGTTGACTTAATGAAGAAGGTGGGAGACTGCCAGCTCCCTTTACCATCCCAAACCCAGGAATCCTGGGCATGGAATGCTTCAGGCAGATGGTCCCAGGTATGCCAGGCTCATTCTGTTATTATTTTATGTGAAATTTTGGGTGTTCCTATTTGGGTTCTATTGACTTCCATTGGAGCAGAAGGGAAGAAAACATTGGGAATAAAACTGGGGAATTTGGGGCTGGGTCAGAACCAATGTCGTGGTCACAGAAGGTTTTTGAAGGTGGCACCACAACACATCAGCACCCACAAAAGTGTGCCCTTCCCACATCTATAATTTTAAGCTCTATTCTTGAGTATTTATTATCCCAGGAATGCTGGGGATGCAGGCTGAGGAGATCTTGAGGTACTTTGGGGAGTTTTAGGACCTGCTGTACAACCTGGGGGGGAAACTGCAATTTGGGACCTCTTTGGAAGAAACTTCCTTTTGGGAGCTGCTGGGTTTTGACCTTCACATTTTTGAGCTTTTATCTTCTCCAGTCCTTTCCTTCTAATGCCAAGTATTTCATCCCAGCAGAAGAACAAAGCCCTGCTGATGGAGGAATTGTTCCCTAAAAGGCTGAACCAATTAATTTTGATAGCAATTTTTTTTTAATCTTCAAAGTCAGAGGCCGGTGCTGGAGCCCTGTCACTGCAGAGCAGGGGTGACAGTGACATTATGGTCACATCTTGGCATTTTGCCTCGGACAGAGCAGGAGGGATCAGTGTTGTCTGACTGGAAAAATATCCAAAAAAGGAATGCTCTATTGAAAAATTGAGTATTTAGCAGCCAAATTCTGTATTCCTGTTTGCTGGGCTCCTTGAAATCCAGCAGAAAGATGGATGGAGGAGGGAAAACTGGCAAAGGTCCTTGGAGAATGACCCCAGAGGAATTGTGAGCCCTTCCAGAAAGTTTTGGTGTTCCAGAGTTACCTCACGAGGTAAAACTCCTCAGGGAGAAAAGTCTCCTTGGCAGCAAGTGTAACCTGGATTCCTTTCCAGGCAGCAGTTAATTAGCTCCAGCTAATTGTCCTTCAAGGGCTTCTTTTTTCCGAGGGCAGCTTTGTGATAGGGAAGAACTGGGAACATTAAACGTGGGCAGGTTTGTGAGGCTTTACCCAAATCCCACAGAAAGGTTTGGCTCCTCTTTTTTTAGCTCCCATCTCCTTTTCACAGCTCATGTGCCAGCTGGGAAAAGGCCTTGGCATGGATCCCATGGATCAAATGGAGCAGGATGACCCAGGCCAGCCTGGGCAGGACTGGTCTGGTGGGAGGTGGAAGGGGTTGGAATGAGATGGGCTTTGAGGTCCCCTCCAACCCAAACGATCCCAGGACTGTAAATACCTACAAAATTAGTGGCACTGGGGCTTTTTTCCCATTTCCATGCTGGAGCACATTCCTGGAGTCACAGAGCTCAGGGCATGGCTGAGATGATGTTAGACAGAAGTTAACACTGGAAATATCTTTCCATGTATCCATCTGTCCTCCAGGCCTGGAAGAGCTCAACTATTTATTGAGTTTATTCTTATCTTAGAGGCACTTTCCTGCTTTTTGCCAGCTTGAGGTTGGCAGTTCCCTTTAATGCCCGTCCTTTGTGTTCCCTCTCTTAAATCAGCAACCACAGACATGTCATCTGTGAGACCATGATTTTAATTGCAGGCTAGCATTTTAATTATAGGATTACACAGACTATTATATGAATTATAATATTCTACTCCTCGGATGTATGCAAATGAGTTAATGAATTAATTAACTAATGGATGTTATAGTTACCTCCTAAAAGGGGAAGGAGAGAGGCAAATTTGTGTCACACTCTGAGGAACTGGGAGTCCAGGAGAGCAGCACCCGTGTCCCAGTGCCAGGCCCAGCCACACTGGCATTTGGGGCATGAAGGAGATGCCCAAATAATCAGGATTATCTCAGTGTAGGTTGCTTTCAGATGGAGCCACGCTGGCAGCTTCCATAAATCCAGGAGGACAGAGGTGGTGGTTCCTGCAGCAGTTGGTGGTGCCAGGCAGGGTGAGGGTCAGGGACCTCCTTTGCTCTGGGCACACCAATCCCTCCTGCTGGGCCCTTCCCAACCTGAGAACTCCTGGTGCTGATCCTGTGCAATTATTGAGCCCTTACCACAGCTGAGGGGCTCCTGTCTAGGTGGTGCCACCTTCCCATGGCACGGCTGTGGTGCAGCGGTGGCCTTGGCCACCCAGCTGGCACAGCTGGTGGCTGCCTGGCCCTGCCTGGCCAAGCACAGCCCCCAGAACCACTGTCCCAGTGCTCCCATCACATTCCCAGCTGGCTCCCAGTGCCCATCTCCTGTGGCAGCAGGGCTTGGGATCAATCCCCAGCTGAAGCCTGGATTTTGGTGCCTTCAGGCTGTTGCTCCAGGCTCTCTGCAGGAAGAGGTTGTTCTGATTGGACTTTTCCCTTGATTTTTTTTCCCATTCCAGCTGTGTTGCAGCCCTGGGGGACTGTCTGGATACAGCCCAAACTGGCTTCTTTTCCAGGGGACAGGAGCCTTTGGGCAGTGCACGATGCCTTTCCCTGTCCTTGCAGCTCCTGCCCCAGGGCCCTTCATCTTTCTGGAGCTGTGTTGGAATGAAGAGCTCCATTAATAGCTGGACTCAATCATCTGAGAGCTCTTTTCCAACCTGAATGATTCTATCCAAACCTTTTGTTTTAGTCCCCTTTTCTAGTCCCCTTTTTTAGTCCCTTTTTCACCTTACACCCCCTCTCCCGCTCCATTTATTCCTGAAAAAGCCTCACACGAGTTCATTGACTTATTTTCACTGCAGAGGGTGGTTGTTAATATTTTTCCATTTTATACACCAATAGAAATGAAACAATATAAAACTATAAAGATATCCCTTAAGAAAATATATCCAAGGAACAAAAAGGAAAAGAAAGGAAAAGAAAGAAGGGGTAAGAGGAGAGAGAGCTGAGGAAAGATCTCACCACCCATGGGTCAGAAATGAGACTTGATTGTTGCAACTTTGATACCTGTGGGTTGAAGTGATGGTGAGATGGTGACAGTCTTGATCCATTGAGGATGAGGAAGCATCTCCATAAACATATAAAGGCTGGATTGGCCCTTCAGCTCTGTGAAAAGAAGCAGAGAGCAGCTGATTTTCGTGGAAGCTCCTGTTCTGGTGTGCTGGGAAAGCTTGGGAAAGCTTTGCCTGCAGGTGCTGCCTCTGCAGGGCTCTGGTACCTGCTGGCTTGGACACCCAGCCAGCCCTGGGGCTGTGGGCTGAAACAGCCCTGGGCAGTAGGGAAGGATTTAGAATAGAACCCAAAGGTTTTATTTTGTTCAGGAATACAACTGAGATGGTCCAAGGATGGTTTGAACCTCTGCCAGAAGGGAAATGGGCAGAATTAAGGTTCTAAAATGGGAGCTGCCAGTTAAAGAGGATGATTTAGTGAGGGTCTGACTTGGTGCTGGGCTGGAAAACTTTGGCTGAAATAATCCACCAAGGCATGGAGCATCATTTTTCCTGCAGGAGACAGCATTTCCTGGCTTTGCAGCATCAGAGAGCTGTGCTGAGGGGCTCCATCTCCCTCTGTGTCCCTCGTTCCCTGACCCAGGGACCATCTGGGAAGCAGCTTTTGCCTCGGCTGTCCATGGTGCCAGACTGGGGAGAAATCCCATGGGACGTGCAAAGAGCTCATCAGGGCTATAAAAAGCAGAAGTTGCAGTCATTTCTTTTAAGCTCTGTAAATAATTAAACTCCTTCTCCTCTCTGGTGAGGGCTGTGAGGAAGCAATAGCTGATCTTTGATACCTGTTCAGTTCGTGTGAGCTGGGACATTTCTGTTCAGAAAAAGTGAGATTTTAGGTGCCATGATTTGGCCTCTAATATGGAAGAACTTTTTCTGCTGGAGGGTTTTGCTTTTCCCAGCGTTCAGCCTTAAATAATTTGTCATTTCATCCTGAAGCCAAACTGGTAGTTTGTATCCAGCTCTGTCAGATGTTCCTGATTAGGGGTGGGATTAGAAAGCTATCTCAGAAGTCATTTGAAAATGTGAGAGCCCAGCAGGGTGATGTCCCCAGGTGAAGGCAGAGGCTAAATGTGACTTTGTTGTTTGAAGAGGGAGTTGCTGTTTGTTTGCACACTTTAATTATTCACACAGAGACCACACCAGGCAGACTCGGTGGCTGCTTCCCTCTGGAGAAAGAGCACAGGGGATGCTCTGTCACACAGCAGGGATACACTAAATTACCTCTGAAACCCAGGCTGGTTTATTTAGGGAGTAATCTCTGTGCTCTCCCCTTGCTCAGCTGACCTTTGGATGGCATAATGGGCTGGGGCAGATGTCAGAGGGAAGCCTCAGTGGAGAACAGTCAGGGCCTCAGAAGGAGGCTGCTGTTCCAACAGCTGGCTGCATTTGGTGATGGAACTGGGGCTGTCCTCTTTGCTTTATGGAATTAGGGCTGTCCTGAGGAAGGAAAAATGCAGCAGAAATCATCCTGAGGATAACAAATTCCAGAGAGAGCAGAAACGCGGTGTGGATGCACCCATGTGCGTGGCCATTGCAGCTGCACATGGTGGGAGCACTTGAAGGTCTGGGCCTTGGGAATATCACCCCTTCCTTTGGCATGGATGGGAATCCTCCTCTCAGGAGCTGCTGGGAATACTCTGCTAATCCCAGCGCTTGCAGCTCCATGTGGCTCTGGCTTGGTGCTTTAAACAGAAACCTTGGCCAGTTTTGGGAGGCAAAGGCAGCATTAAAACATTTCTGTGCATCCCTGGCAGTGTAAATTTGTTGTCCAGCACATTTTGGAGCTGTTCTGAGGATTTGTCTGAACAGCTTTGTAAGGATTACACCACTGGAAGTTGGGCTATTTCTGTCCCGCTGTCATCTGCTACTTAAATAACAGGGACGCAATTGAACAAAATGTAATATAAATAAAACTCAGGGATTCTGCTGCCACAGGGAGCCACTGATCTTGGAACTGCTGGAAATAGATGTGAGATCATTTGTGGCTTTCCCAGCGCTGCAGTTCCCTGCTAGTCCAGATCTCCTTGGTTGTACCTCAGCAGCTCAGACCTCGCTTTTATATCCAAGAATTTGTAAGGGAAAGGTGAGAAGGAGATGCAGAGGCAGTGAGAGATGAAGGGCAGGTATGTGGGTGGTGCTGGCACCCAGGGAAGGTTTGGGAGGAAAAGATTTGGGAAGCACCAGGGCAGGAGGTGGGACAGCGTTGTCTCCCCACTGGCAAATTGTCTTGGCAGGGCTGGCACAGGTGTTGCCAGATGAAGAAGTTTCTTCCCATTCACCCAAAAAACTTCCCAGGCCAGGATTTGATGGGAGTGGCTCCAAAGTTTGGAAATGCTGGTTGTTTAAAGTGCAGGGAGAGGGGAAGGAGCAGAGGGTGGAGGTTCCTGTTTCAGAGAGAGTGAATATTCATTGTTCTCCCCACAAACATTAGTGAGTGTAGTACCCAAAAACTGCCCAGCGAATTCAGCTGACCCCAGGACAGAAACTGTGTCACATTGGAAATGAAATTCAATCACCCAACTGTGAAATGGAAGAATTTAATCCCACTGTGAGTGAGAAACCCAATGCAGCCTTAACTCCAAAGCTGCTGCCGACACCTCCATCCCACCCACAGCTGAGCCACCCAAACAAACGCTTTGTCTTCTTCCCTGTAAAAAACACTTAATCCCTTTCCCTGAAGGCTCTAATTCCTTTCCATACACAGCTTCCAGTCTAAATGCAGTCCCCATTCCACCCAGGATTTCTACCCTTGTCTCATCCTTACCTGAGGAGCCCTTTCCACACCTAAAAGGGCTCCAGGAGAGCTGCAGAGGGACTGGGGACAAGGGATGGAGGGACAGGACACAGGGAATGGCTTCCCAGTGCCAGAGGGCAGGGCTGGATGGGATATTGGGCAGGAATTGTTCCCTGGGAGGGTGGGCAGGCCCTGGCACAGGGTGCCCAGAGCAGCTGTGGCTGCCCCCGGATCCCTGGCAGTGCCCAAGGCCAGGCTGGACATTGGGGCTGGGAGCAGCCTGGGACAGTGGGAGGTGTCCCCGCCCATGGCACTGGATGATCCTTCATATCCCTCCCATTCCAAACCATTGTGGGAAAGGATTCTGGGATAGGTCTCTGCCCTCCCTGCTCCCAGCTGTGGGACCCACAGGATGTGACACTCCTGTGTTTGGGATCACCAGGAAGGTGCCAGCCTCCCATCACAGTAACTCACACCATAACACTGAGCATGGAGGTTTGTTTAGGAAAAGACCCTGGGTACTTCTGACTTTGTTTATGGATCCTGAGAAACTGCCACCATGGGATATTAATATTTTTATTATTTTTTTAATTATTTTTTCCATCTGCTTGTTTGCAGCACTTAGAATCCCAGAATAGTTCAGGTTGGAAGGGACCTTAAAGCCCATCCACATCCATGGGCAGGGGCACCCTCCACTAATCCCAGGTTGCTCCAAGTGCATCCAGCCTGGCTTTGGACCTTCCAGGGATGGGGCACACCCAATTTAGGGCATCTCAAGCCTCACACTGGGCAAGGCACTTGGTTTTCCTGGCTGTACTCTGCTCCACTTACACTGATTTGCCCTCGCTTGCATTTGCTCCATTTTCTCAGTGCCTCACTGAACGCTCCATGAAATGATTTGAGAAGTGCTGAGCTCTAAATCTTTGAATCATCTGAAAAAAGAGAATTTAAAAAAAATAAAAAAGGAAGAACTGTTCCCGTGCTGTAGCTGATCCTGCAGCTTCTGCGGAGGTATAACAAGATAAAACATCAGAGGTGCAGATAAGATGACATTGGGAATATGTGAGATAAGCTCAGAGCCTGTAAACCTTGAAAGAGGAGATCAAAGCCTGATCTGGCCTATTATGTTGGACATTAATGTAAAACTACCTGGAGGTTTTTAATGGGGCTATTGTTATTACATTTCTGATGCAAGTTAAAAGTCTCTCATTCGTGGATGTATTTAAAATTCATTTCAGTGATGGCACTGAGGTGTTTCTAGCTCTGTCTGCTCAGCAAAGCAGCACAGGGAGACGTGTTTGAACCCTGGCTTTGCTATCTCTTGGTTTCCTGTCATTTTCCCGTAGAATTGCTCTGCAGAAAACCTCAAATAACATCATTTATTGATCCCAAAGAGAGGGCTCGGAGCGATACCACGAGCTCCCAAGTGTGCAATTGGAATTTGCTCAGCTGTTGATGATCTGAGTCAAACCACTGTGCCATCCCCCCAGCCCCTTCAGAGCTGCACATCCTGGTGCTGATCTTAGTCTTGGATTAAATCTCAGGCCTGGGTGCATTCCTCACACACGGATTGCTATTCCCTCGTCCCTTTGGAGGCTGCTCCTGTGCAGCAGTGATCTCATCCATCTTGGAGGGCAGCGTGGAATTCCCATGGCTCGGAACTCTTGGAGAAGCCCGAGATGGGAGTGTGGCTGGCAGGAGGCCAGGCCAGGGCTGGCACTCTTGGAACACCCAGGGAAATTGCCAGGGAGGCCCTGCAGACGCTGCCTTGGCACCAATTAAAAAGGCACCCCTTGGCTGCTTTGAAACATCAGCCATGCCCTTAAATTCCCCCTCTTCCAGCTTCCCAGCCATTTCCTACACTCAGGGAATGAGGGCCTGGAGTTGAGCTTTGAAGGCACTTTGAACCAGCCCCACAGTCCCACATCAGCTGTTTAATAACGACGTGGGAGCTGAGTTGTCACATTTTGCATCTGGGTCAGATTCAGACATGAAAATATTTAAGAGTTGAGCGAGTGCTTAGTGAGGACGTGACCTCCTGCCTGGAAAAACAGCAGATCCAGGAGAAAATGCTGCTCCAAGCTTTCTGCTCCCTGCTGCTCATGTGTGCCCTTGCTAAGTATTGAAGCTGACATTTAAAGCAAAAAGGATTTGCTCTCATATTTTATGGCTGCAGCCTCTGCAAAGGCTAAAGTCCTGCAGGAGTGAGCCTTGCACTGATCACAGGCTACACTCAGCACATCCCAAAGTCCCCTGAAAATTAAATATCATCAACTGTTTTCTTCCAGCCAGCTAAAACTCTGCTCATTTAAACTTCCTTTTAGTGGGCTTGGGAAATGCAGCAGCAAAATGAAGAATATTTCCTCCTGTTTCTGTTTGTGTTCCAATCTCTCCGTTGTTTCTCAAGCAGGCAGGTTTTTATCAGTGCCTCGTTATCCAGGACAGCTCCTTGGAAAGGGAAGAATCACTCAGACTTCTCAGGAGAGAAAGGGGAGGTGCAAAGTAGTGCTGGACCTTCCCTTTCCTGCTGGTTTGGTGATGGTTGGAGGTGGGAGGCTCTCGACTGAAGTGTCCTTTCATAGTGAATCTCTTTGCATGGCTTCAAGCATTGTGCAATACTGTTTTAAACACGCCTGGGGGAAAGAAATTCCAAGATTTGTTTGACCTGCAGCATCTCCCAGGTCATTAAACAGAGGAGCTGAGCATGAGAAAGCTGAGCTTGGGGGGTGCCAGGGGCTGCACTGCTCAGAAACTCCACAGGAGCTGCTCCAGTGAATTCCCCTTCTAAGTCACTGAGTGTTGGATGGCCCAGCCTGGCTTGGAAATGAAAATAATCCCACACACCTCAGCTGTTTGAAAGTTTTCCTCATTTTTCCCAAGTTTCAGTGGATGGAATTGCTTAGAAAATGAACATTTCTAGTAGAGGGTGTCATTCCTTCTGCTGCAGGGGCTCAGGAGAGACTGATCTGTGTCACTCCTTTGGAGAAGGCACAACAGGGGTGCCCAAAGATAAACCCTCCTGGGATATTTGTAAATGGCCATGGCAAGTGTCTCCAGGAGAAAAAAAAATTCCATCATATTTTATTATGGCCTTCTAAAAACTCTCTGGAGCTTGGCATAGTTGTAGTCCCAGTAGTATCTCTGTTCCACTTGCAGTGTTCTTGTTGGGAAGAATCCTGCTGTCATGTTGGAATCGAACTGATCATTCCAAAGTGATCATTTTCAATTAAATTGATAATTTTCCTCAAGTATTTCATCTTTAAAAACCTGCTTTCACTGTTAAAAAATAAAATCATCCAGGGCCATTTTCAAGATACCTCCCAAAGCATCCAGCCCGCTCTTTCCCCAGAACCCCATTTTTAGAGTGCTTTTTACAGAAACTTCCACACTTGTGCCAATATTCATTTAAAATTATGAAGTGCACCTGAGAAGGGCCTAAATTATTGAAAAGCTCCAGTGTTGAGGGATGAGAATCCAGAGGGATTTGGGGGAGTCAGGATCAGACCTGCAGATGAGGAGCTGGGGTTTTGCTGCCTCCAAAATGAAATAATCCAGGAAACAGCTCAACTTCAGCAAGTGGGATCAGCATCTTTGGCTTGGGGTGATTGAGGGAGTAGGGATCAGACCTGCAAATGAGTTCTGCTGCCTCCAAAATGGAATAATCCAGATAACAGCTCCATTCCAAAAAGTGGGATCAACCTCTTGGGGTGATTGAGGGAGTCAGGATCAGATTGTGAAGGACGAGCTGGGGTTTTGCTGCCTCCAAAACAGAATAATCCAGAGAGCAGCTCAGTTTGAAGAAGGGGGATCAGCCCCTTCCCAGTGACTCTGAGTGTTATCATCTGTGTGCTATCTCTTTGATAAGGTGCAGCTTTATCTGGCTCTGCCATTAGAAAAGCGCAGCGCCCGTTACTGATATTTATTTGTCTAATAAAACACAACATTTCCAGCTTGGACCTGTTCATTTGGAGTTTACACTTCTGCTCTTTACTCTCAGTTTCTATGGGAACCTGGGCTGTTACAGCAGTGGAGAATAAAGAGATGAGGAGAATTCTTGGAAAACACAACTCCATTTCTCCCCTGAATTGCCAGGCACAAACACTCAACTTAGAGCCAAATAAACTGGGAAGGGAACAATCAAGGCAGGAGAGTTGATAATCATTGAATCCTTGCTTGCTGAAACATCTCAGTTATGCTTTTCTGCTTGGAAAATCCAGGTGTGATGCTGAAAAGTTGGGTTTGGGGAGGAGTTAACAGGTTGTGGTGCTTGGATTTATGGCTGCTTTAGTGCAGACTAGAAATTCTATCAAACCCCTCTGGTTTTGGTGTAATTAATTACAGTGATGAGGTGGAAACGTGGTTCATGTACAATTCTGTACACGAGAAACACACTCCAGGTCACCCATCCTTCAGGACCTGCTGCTTCTCTCAGTGGTTAATGCAGATGAGCTGAGATAACGAGCACAGAATAGCTGGGAAAACGCCCTTAAGGAAAATTCCTGCCACACCAGGATCTGAATTCTGGACAAGGTACTGGACTGAGGCTTGGGCTCGATGATCTGACAAGTCTCTGCCAACCTAAAGGATTCTGTGTTTGCATTTCCACCTGACTTGGAGGGATGTGGGTGCAGTGCTCTGAATACAGAGTGTCAGCAAGGGGAAGATGAATTTTACATCTTCCAGCAGGTCTGGGTTTAAAATCCAGCAGATTTGAGGAACTTGATGAGGATATAAACAACAAAAAAGGCTTTTGAAACAGCTGGTGCAGAGCAGCTGTGGCTGCCCCTGGATCCCTGGCAGTGCCCAAGGCCAGGCTGGATGGGCCTTGGAGCACCTTGGGACAGTGGGAGGTGTCCCTGCCATGGCAGGGGTGGCACTGGGTGGGCTTTAAAGTCTCTTCCAAACCATTCCACGATTCTGGGATTTCAACAGAGTCACTTGCTCAACAGCAGCAGAGCCTCTGATGTTGGAGGCTCCAGGAAAAAAGGCTTTTTTCACAGCCTTTGGGCCAAAATTGGCTCATCCTTCCATCCCTAAATCCAGGGGAGGGGTTTGGAGCCCTGGCAGCTTTGGAAATGCCATGGCTGCTGTCAAAAGGCCTCACACAGAAAGCCTCCAAACCCACCTCGCTAAAAAATAAACAGAGAACCACATATTTTGTGCCTTAATAAGCTAAAACACTGGCAGCTATTTAAAAAGGCAATTTTGATTCAGTTGTGAGGGCTGCAGACCGTCCTAATCCCCAGTCTGGCTTACAAAGGAGCTCTGCCCCCTGCCTTGCCTGCTGTTAATCGGGCTGAGGTGCCTGACAGGAAAATCTCCCAGAATTACATTTGTTTGGCACAGAGCTGAGCTCAGGCCTCCCCTGATTCATTTTCAGGCAAAGGGAAGCTCATTTGAAAGCTCCACTGCTAATTCCAGGAAGGGAAGAAGGCATTAAGGCTCTGCTGGGAGTTTCAAGTGACAGCAGAGCCATTAGCAGAGGGGAAGTGCAGGAAGATGATCTTTATCAGAAACCACATTTGGCTGTGTAGTTAAAGCCCAGCAATCACTATTTACCTCTTGGTCAAGGATTGTTTTATTGCATTAAAAAAGAACTGTCTGTGGGTCTCTCCATCCTCTCAGTGAGCAGCAGGTGGAGTTTGGGTGTTTACTGAAGGTGCTGAGGGTGGGAGGAGTAAAAGCTGCTCGTGAAGGAAGAGATGATCCCCTCTAAAAATAGAAATGGCCTTTTGGAAGGGTTTGGTGTGGACTGAGCACGAGGTGATACTGGAGTAGGGAAGGCCTTTGGAAAGAATTTCTCCATCTTTCTTGGGGATCCCCTTCAGGCCCTGCAAGGCCACAGTGAGGTCACCCCAGAGCTGCTCCTCTCCAGCCTGAACACTCCCAGCTCTCCCAGCCTTTCCTCCCAGCAGAGCTGCTCCATCCCTCTGGTCACCCCAGGGCCTCCTCTGGGGTGTCTCCAACAGCTGAAGTCCTTGCTGTCATCTGGGTTTTGTCTGGAACGCTCCCACAAAGGGATCACCCCCTTGGGAGGGCCAAAGTTTCTGTTGGAAAAGCCTGAGGAGGGTGGGTTTGGTGTGCAGCAATTCTGCTCCATCGTGTCACACCCGTCCAGGAGCTGCACTGACTGCCAGAGTATTGCAGGGAGCATCACTGCCTGCTGGCTCTGCTTCTCCACGGGCTTCCTGTTCTCCTGAGGAGAAAAAGGGGCCTTTGACCTGAGCCCAGACATGCCCCAGGGTAAATCTCCAGTGGATCTTCATTTTCCACACCAGGAAATGGATCTGAAGAGACAAAGTGAATTAAGCAGAATTCATAAAAATACCAGGTCTGACACCATCTTGCTCTACCCCATCTTCAGGGAACAGCTGGCAGAGAAGGACCCCAGTGGGAAGAGCTTCACCTGCAGAACCATTTCCCCTGTAAGGAGCTAACATTGGGGCATTACAGCACAGAATTGGGCTGTAAAAGTCAGGTACTGAAATGTGGAGAAGAGTTCCTAGAGCAGGGCATGTTCAGCATTATCCTGGATAATGAACATACGGATAGTGCAAACCCCCCTGGATTTTAGTGAAATATTGTCTTCCTTTACTAAATACATCTTGAAAATGCTGAATTGTGGGCAGTTTTCAGGCTAGGGAATCCCAGCATACTCAGCCATTACTCCTGTGGTGCTGTAATTTGTATAAAGCCAGGCTGTTTTCCTGCTCCTTCCGTGGTGATCCCTGACATCCCATCCTTCTTATTGCCCATCAGCACAGAGCTGATGCTTCCTCGGGGCTGTCTTAGGGGGAATCAGCATCCCAGAGCCTGGTTTTAGCATTGGATGTTTGGGTTATTTTTTTCCTATCTCATTTTCATTTAATCTTTATTGGAAAAGGGCTGAGGTGCTTCTGCCAGGCCCTTCCCAAGGTCCTTCTGCAGTTCTTTCTGGTTCACTCCATTTCTTTTCTGCTGCTCTGAATGTCTGAATGTGCACAGAAAACCTCCTAGGTAGCTTTACCCATCTGAATTTTGACCCCATCAAGTAGCACCAACCCCAGCAGAGCACCCTCAGGGTCACAGGTGGTGTCCCTCTGCTTTCCAGAGCAGTTCTTTCTTCATGAGAAGACCTTCCTGGCAGCTTTGTGTCTTTAATGGCCTTTGCTGGGGAAGATTCTGAGAGAACTTTTGGAAACCACGTCAACTCTGTTGAGGAGATCAGCCTTTAGTGTGACCCCTTCAGGAACCTCACTATGTCTCTTTATGAGAGACAGTAAATTGATTTTATTCTGCTCTGGATGAGAGTTTTCACTTACAGAAATACAATTGATATAAGCCAGAGGTCGCCAGGTCAGCTCTGTGAGACTGTCACAGACTCACAGAGTTACTGAGGCTGGACAAGCCCTCCCAGCCCATGGAGGCCAAGCTGTGCCCAATGCCCACCCTGTCCCCAGCCCAGAGCACTGAGTGCCACCTCCAGCCCTTCCTTGGACACCTCCAGGCATGGGGACTCCAAAGCTCCCTGGGCAGCCCCTGCCAAGGCCTGAGCACCCTTTGCATGGAGAAATTCCTGCTGCTGTCCAAGCTGAGCCTCCCCTGGCCCAGCCTGAGGCCGTTTCCCCTTGTCCTGTCCCTGTTCCCTGGCAGCAGAGCCCGACCCCCCCTGAGCCCCCTCCTGGCAGGGACTTGTGCAGAGCCACAAGGTCCCCCCTGAGCCTCCTTTGCTCCAGGCTGAGCCCCTTTCCCAGCTCCCTCAGCCCCTCCTGGGGCTCCAGCCCCTTCCCAGCTCCGTTCCCTGCCCTGGACACGCTCCAGCCCCTCCAGGGCTCTCTGGCCAGGAGGGCCCACAACTGGACACAGCCCTCGAGGTCCCTCGGCAGGGCCAGCACAGGGGACGGGCCCTGCCCTGGGCCTGTGGCCACCCCATGGCACAGCCCAGCACCCACTGGCCTCGCTCCCCCCGGGTTCCTGTCCCAGCCGCTGGCACAGCACCCCCACGGCCTTTCCCCACGGGCCCTTTTCTTATAAACGACCCAGATCCGGAATGGATGAGAGTTATTCAAATGTACCGGGAATGCAAAAAAGACATTCGCGAAGCGAAAGGGCAGCGCCGGGAGCTGAGCTGGCCGCCAGAGGCTCGTTCCTGCAGCGGCCGATTGGCCTTTCACACCCCCGGCGCTGCGGCACCGCCACCGCCGCTGGGACGGGGCCGCGCCCCCCTGTCAATCTGCTGCGAGCCCGCGCTTTTCTGCCCCTGAGGCGAGCGGGGTTTGCAGTGCTCAGCGCCCTCGGGCCTTGCATGGCGCTGCTGCCGCAGCCCGGCCGGCAACAGCTCGCTCCCCTCAGGGCGGGCACTGTCACACGGAGCCCACCCAGCCCCAGGGAACGCAGCTGGTACGATCAAAGCCGCCCCGACAACATTAAACCTTTAACAGGTATTGTACCCTTGGTATTTCCACCGGATAATATCGTAACCCCCAACATTATAATCCCTAATATATCTTACAATATAACTCGTAATTAATACAACACATGGGAAAAGCCAGCCTTCAAAGATCATTCATAACGCTTTCCAGCCCCTCTGCCCCAGCCTGGAGCTGCAGGGCTGGGGGTGAGCCCAGGGCAGGACCCGGCACTTGGCCTTGCTGAACCTCAGCCCATGGATCCAGCCCGTGGCCATCCCTCTGCAGAGCTTCCTGCCCTCAGCACACCCACACACCAGAAATGTTTTAAAAAGTTTTGTTGCCTTCTGAGGAAGCAGTGAGGGTGGAAATCTGATGCTCCGTGCAGATGTACGGAATTCCAGCATATCTGTGCTGCCTACAGAAAAGTTTATGTCAGGGAATTAGGGCACCCTGGAGAGCTGCAGGGGATGCAGGGAGGCAGAGGGGCACTGGGAGGGGAGGCATTGCTGGGCACACAAACTGGGAACGCTGCAGTTTGATGAAAATCATGACGATGCTTTGAAAAAACGGAGCTGCTCCATAAAAGCCGGACAGGAAGCAAATGAGAGCGCAGAGGAACGTGCGGATGTCCCCAAAGGCCAGGCCTTCCTAGAGCTGTTTGAGGGTGCGTGGCAATGAGCTGAAGGACCCTCTGTGCAAAGGCGGGATATTCCTGCCCTCCAGTGGAAGCATGGAAAAGTGCTGGATAAAGGATGGGAATCTTCCAAGGATGCTAAGAAACCCTCAGGAAGCTCCTTGCTTTTGATCTGCCGTCCCCTGAGCTGCTCCTGGCGTTCTCTGCCAGAGCTCTTGATCCCCTCTGTGTTCCCCACCCCAGACCTGCCTGTGTCCCATGGAATTGTCCGGAGCTCGGCACTGATCCAAGGGGATGATGTGTGAGAGTGCAGAGCTGGGATCATGGCTTGGAGGGGTTTTGGGGGAGCACTCAATCCATGCAAGTTCAGCTCCTGGGATGGCATGAGCCCTTCTCCAGAAGAAGCTGTGTGCATGGGATGTGTTCTAGGAAATACTGTGCTCCATCAGAAAAGCAGGAATGACTTTGAACTGCTGGGATGTGCAGGGTTTGCTGCCTGGATTCCCCAAATGAGCCAGCTTGCATGCCTTTCCCAGGCAAGGAGTTCACTGAGGTAAAAAACCCTGGGAGTTCAGGTGCTTTGTTTGCCTCCTTGTTTTCCTAATCCCTTCCTGATTAGCACAGGACAGTATTGCAGTGTTGGCAGAGCACTTGGGAGTTTCTCCAGCAGTGAATTTCAGTGCAGCAGCGAGAACTCTGCTTTTCCCTGGCTGCCATGTGTTAAATAAATAAATGCCTGATAAGAACTTCCTTTTATCTGGTCAGGACAAGCTGTGAGATCGAGCAGCTCCTGTCTCACCATGTCAGACACGAACAGCTTCCAGGGCAGCCTGGGGAGCACAGCTCTGGGGTCTGATGCTTTTTTTCAGCCTTGAGTTTCCCAGTCTATCCCAGTTCTGTGCAGATCTGTTGGAAGTGCCTCAGTGCATCCAGCTGGGTCCTGTGTCTGCCCTTGCCCTCCAGCAGGTGGCTGGAGAGGGGAGGAGAGCAAAGAGGTGATTATTGATTTATTGATTTATTGATAGGGAGTCTCCGGTCTCCAGCGATTTGGGACTTGGGCACTTCCCAGTGTTGATAGATTTGAGCATTCCCTGGTGGGTTTCTCCTCCTGAATCTGCACAGCTGCTTCCTGTGGCACACCCTGACCTTTGCAACTTTGATCAGCTCCTGCCAGAGTTGTCTCTTCCCCTCGTACAGAATCCTGTCCTGATCCATCACTCCCCAGTCCCTTTCCCAACCTCACTCCTTAGCTTTTGAGGTGAGGGTGGTACAGGTGGATGAATGACCATCACCACCTGCTTAGGCAGGACTTTTTTCCCCCTCACTGCATTCCTGCAGGATTTCAAGTGGAGGCATTACCTTGTCCCTTGGTGTCTTTAATTCCTTGTGCAGTTTTTCACTTCAGGCTGCTGTTTGCTGGTTTTGGTGATCTCATATCCTTGACATCTCATATCCTTGACCAGTGCTGTCATTTTTACTTCTTCTCCCTGTTTTTCCAGTTCATCCCTAAAGATGTTGAGCAGGAAGGATCTGAGCACTGCTGGCCTCCCTCCGTTAGGAACACAAGCCGTGCATTTCCTATTTTGCATTTTTTTTTGTTTTAATCAATGTACAGACCTTCCTTCTTATATCACTTCTGTAAGAGACTTTCAAACCTTGTCAGATGGCTTTAGGAAATCCAAGCCAAGTGCATCCAGCAGATCTCTCCTCCCCACATGCCTGGGGACTCCTTCAAAGAGCTCCAAGAGGCTCGGGAAGCGCCTTGGCTCTTCCCCAAAGAACTCACATTTATCCATGTGTCAAGTGCTTCTGTTAGGACAGATGTTGGGTTTAGGGGACTGCAGGGCTCTGGATCCCATCAAAAAGCCACTTCCATCTTTGGGGTCCCACAGAAGTGCTGGGGGAGGCCCATCTGGTCCCCTGGTTGATGCAGGTCCCCTCCTGACACTTCAGTGGGGTTCCCCTGGAGCTTCCCTGGGAAGGAAGATGTGCTGGGAGAGTCTCCCCAACACCTTCCATGTTGAGCCCAGGGGTAAAAAGGACACTGAGCTTCTCTCACATGGCTTTGTTCTCCTTGGTGGGCTCTTTCCAGAGGGTCTCTGTAGGGTCTCTACAGTCCATGGTCAGGTTCGTGCTGCTGCTGTGGTCAGGAAGGGTTTATTATTTGGTTTGAAGCCTTTTGAAGTTGTTCTTCACATTTTTTTTCTGTCTTATGGACCAGATTTGGTTCTTTTTTCTTTTCTTCTTTCTTGATTTGTTTGAAACAACTTGGTATCTGAAGGGTGCTCTTGCTTTTAATGTCCTGGCTCGTGCTGCTGCTCAGCTGCTCCACATTCCTGCTGGCCTCTCCTACATCCACGCTGGGTGTGTTTGCTGGGTCCACATCCCCACGTGGCACTGCTGAGATTTCATTCTCCTCCTCAGCTCTTTCAGCTGCTCTTTGAATTCCCTTTTGGGACTTTTGAAGTGGTGCTTTTCTATGAAAACTCTCTCCAGCAGTGGTAGATCTCAGCACATCATGGTTTTTCTTCTACAAGGAGGTTCTCCCAAGGGTAGGACTTTGAACTGGGCCTGGCTTATCTTTTCTGATCTGTCCTGTGCCTGTGGCTGACCTGGGATCCCTGCAAGTGTCCAAGGCTAGGCTGGATGGGGCTTAGAGCACCTTGGGATAGTGGGAGGTGTCCCTGCCCATGGCAGGGGTGGCACTGGATGGGCTTTGAAGTCCCTTCCATTCCAAACCATTCTGGGATTCCATGAAATGCCTCTCAGCAGCCCTTGGAGAAGGAGCACAAGTTCTCTCAGGGTAGATCTCTGCTTGGTAGTAGCTGCCAAGCTGGAAACCACCTCACAAGGGATTTTTTTCCCAGAGGTTTTGGGCCATTGGAAAGAAGAATTGAGGGCAAAATGCCAACAAAGTTGTCTGAAACCCCCAGGACTTGAACAAATGCACAGTAAGTGGTGAGCACAGCAAGTTGGACAAATAAATGTGTCTGACATCATCAGTTTATTGATCTGTTCCACACATTCCTTTAAAAATTGAAGAGAAAGCTGCAACCGAATCCTCTGAAGGTGAGCATTGCCGTTGCCATGGGGACTCTGCTCCATGCAGGTCCTGCCTGGAGGCTGGAGGCAAAGGGGCTCTTTGGTGTCAGCGTGCTCAGCTGAGCCCCTTTCAGGGGGCTGGGACTTAATGAGCACTTTGCAATTAGCTGGGGGTATTTCCTAGGGCAGAACCATGATTTGAGCAATTTCAGGCTGTAGTTAGGCCGAGCTTTCCTTGAGATCATGTCTGGCTTTCCAAGGGTGGAACACGGCTCTTCCCCAATGAATCCCAACAAATTCCCTTAAAATACCTTTGGTGGTGTTCAATCCTTGGCATCCAGTTCAGTAGCTGGGATTTATTGCCATTGCAGAGTTCAACTGGAATTTTAATGCACAATTCTTGTTTTTGATAGTATTCACATGGGCTTTCCTGGGTGTTTTCCAAAGGAAAAAGTCCCCAAAGGATCTGCAGATGTTGCCTCTGAAGTCAGTCAGAAAAGTGAACAGAAAAACCCTTGATGCCTCATTTTCCAAAGAGATTTTATTGCCTATAGATCCAAACTGTTGAATCCAGAAGGATGAGGAGAAAAATTGAGGAAAGAGGGAATTCAGGGAATTTTCTCCCTCCTGACCAAAATACTCTTTTTTTTTGGCCTTCTAAATTATTCAGGGGTGTTGAAGATCACCAGGGGAAGTTTCTTTTTGACTGACTTTGTGCCAACCATCCCCAAAACGCAGCTGATTCAGCTGCACAGGCTGGGGGTTTAAACCCCAGTTTGCCCCAAGAATCCAAGATTTGAATATGAATTATTTGGCTGTTGATAAATAACATCCTCTTACTTCTCCATTTTATAGCAGATGTTCTTTTCATTGGAATGAAATGAGGTTGCCAAGGCCTGAGCACAGCATTTGAGGTGCCATGAGAGGTCTTCTGCTCTTCCTTAGGATTTTGTTCAGCCTGGAATTCCAGGTTGTGCTGGGCCAGGATAGAATGGGATGTGAGGCATTTTTTTTGGTGTCCAGCTAAAATCATGTGGAGTTGAAACAAGAGACCAGGAGAAAGGGAGGGGAAAGAGAAGGAACAACCCCCATCCTTAAGCAATATCCTTTAACACTGCACAGAACAGGAAACTCCACCAGAGAAAGGAATACTCCACATCCTTCCTCCGCCCCTTTTAATTAAAATGAATTCAGAGCTGGGGTTTGTAATCAGACTGTTCTGTAGGGTGTCTTGTTTGAACTATTTCAGGACATTTTGGCATGAGGAATATTACAAATGTCATTTTACCCAGAGCTGCACCCAGCACTTCCCAGAGAAGGAGGTGGGGAGAGTCCTGTGAAAAGCGTGGAGCTGTTTCCTTAGGAGTTCAAGGAGGAACATGTGCATTTGGAAAACAAACACACTTTTCCATGGTGACCTCCCTGTGACTTGCAGAGAAAACCAGGGAGTGTGTTCCCTGAACCCCTTCTTGCTACTGAGAACGCTTGGGCTCAGATCTCCACGGAGTTCCCATCAGCTGCCATCTTCTAACCCGGGGTGTTTGGCTCTCCCACCAAAGCTGTGGCTTTTTCCTGGCACCTCAGTGTCATTTGGATGTGTAAGGGACAATTCCACAGCGTGGGCTCTGGAACTGGGGAGCAAAGGGTTGGGATTTTTGGGATCTTGGACCCCTGGGGGCCATTGGGAGCTTTAAAGGGAGCAATGCACTTCCCTGTGTTGCCAGAGGAGAGGATCCCACAGGAATATCTGGGAAAAAAGGGTGAGATTTGCATCTGAAGGGGTTTTCTCCCAGATGAGGTCCCACTGCGGGGTGGGAGCAGCTGAACCCAGCAGCACAAGGTGTTTTATGAGGTATCCCAATCTCCTGGCACGTTCAGGGCTTCCACAACACTCACTCCAAAAAATCCAGGCTTCTCAAAGAGCCTGGATGAGGAGAAGCACTTTCTGAGCTGCTTTGGCTGCATTTGAGTGTGTTCAGTTACAATTCTGGGTAAGATCTGTGCAACATCCAAGTCTTCAAAGCCCCAGAATTCCAGCAAATCTCTTTGTTTAACTACTGAACCGACCTGGGATGAGCTCAGCCTGCTCCAGCAGCACAATATGGTGTTTGTGGTGCTGAGCTCTCACTGAAAAGTGATTTGTTTTTAGAAAGGGGAGAGGACAAATGAACCTGTGAAGTTTCTAGCCCTATATTTTTAATTGCAGATCTCCCTCCTCTTCCAGAGGAAGTTAGAGATGCCTTGGCTTTAATGTCTGGTTTTGCTGCCACTCCAAGCACCATTTCTGTAAGAAAATCTAAACCAGGGGGTGTGCAATTTTCTCCTCATGTGAAAGGCTGTGAGCTCAGGTGCTGGGACATCCAAGAGAAATTCCCAGCCCTGAAAACACAGCCTTGAAGAGAAATCCAGCCTTTCTTTTCCATGCAATGGTCCCTGCAGCTGCAGCTTCAAACCTAGCGGCACCACCAGCACGTGGCTTTTAAAAATCCCAAGGAAAAGGCTCCTGGTTTGGATTTTTGAAAGTGTCAGATGTGGAAGGCCGTGGGAGGAGCAGCTAAATCAGGAGGATGGGCTGAGGAATCCTGACCTAGGAATACCTAGGTTATTATTCCCATATGTTCACTCTGCATCCATCTACAGATCCATCCTTCCACTCTTTCATTGGGGTTTGCAATTATAAAACATCTTGAGCAGCAGATGAGTTTGATGTTCTCCTTCTCGGTCTTCCTTGGGGCAGGGCAGCAAATCCTCCTCTGGAGGTAAATCCTCTGTGAGCAGCCAGGATCAGTGGGTGACGTCCATCCTGCCCTGGGCTGGCTCAGCATTTGGGTGCCTAATCCCAGGCAGGAGTTATCAATGGAGATATCCTGGGATGATTCTGGGATCTCAATTTGAGAGCGAGCTCAGAAATGGCAGTAATGGGACAGAGCTGGGAATGAATTCAGCTGTTCTGTCATGTTTGTGATGGGCAGGACAACAGGCAAAGAACTGGGCTTTTCCTCAGAATTGTCCTTCCCAAGGCCAGCTTTTCCTGAAGGGATCTTTGGGAAGTTCCCAGGTGCATTTGTGCATCAGGAGGGAGATGGACACGTGGTGCCCAGGGGAAGGAGCACAGAGACCTTTCCCACACATCCAGGACATTGTTATTCCCTGCTCTCACTGCCTGCTCTGCTAGATGGGAATTTTGGGGCAAACACCCCCCTTCCAGCTAATCCATGGAGCCCTGGGAGTGCTCAGATCCTGGAGAGGTCTGGAGAGCATGTTTGGCCTTCCCCAACAGGGGTTGGGTTCATCCCTGGTTATTTTTTCCTGCTGCAAAGGTTTGTCAAGGAACATCTCCCCCCAAAAGTCCTGACCCCATGATTGGCATCTGTGGGGAATGCTGGGTAAGGGTTTGCACGTGGGATGGGACCTCTGAGAGGACGAGAGGCCACACACCATGGAGAAATAGGGATTTGCTCTCAGTGCCTGTCAGGAATTTGCTTTCAGCCATTCCCAGGCTCTGCATCCTGCTGGTGCCCTGTGGGTGCCCCTCTGCCTGAGCCCCCTCAAACAGAGCACAGCTGAAGCTCTGCATCTCATGGACACCACACGAGGTGCTTTTGATTTCACTTTCACCCATTCCTAGATTCCCCCTTGCCCCAAATCCTTGGGGAACACGTGATCCTGAGCTTTTGGGAGTCGTTGGAGCCAGCAGGGAAGGGAAGGCGTGGCAGCCATGCCACCATTTGCTGCGTCCGCCCTTCCTCACATCACTTTCAACTCTGGAGCCTCCTGGTGACAGGAATCCCAGCCGTGTCCCTTTGGAATTGCACCTGTCTTCACTCAACAGCATGAATCCAATCTAGGGAGCTCTCCATGATTTCAGGGTACCAGGCAGGCCAGGTCCCATGCATAGACCAGGCCCAGGTAGGTCATTTCATCCCAGCCAAAATACGGACAGTCAGATGGGGAGAAAGAACAGTCACAGAACTGGAGATTTGGGGGAATTTCTGCTTTCTTTTACATAGATTTTTTTTTAAGTGCCCCATCAGCTGAAGCAGCATTTAATTAGAAACAAATTGTGGCTGCCCCATCCTTGGAAGCATTCAAGAAGGGTTGGGAGCAATGTGGTGACGTGGAAGGTGGTTGGAACAACATGATCATGAAGGTCCTTTCCAAGCCAGACTATTCCATGATTCCCTGACCCCTTTAGAATCTCGCTGTAGCTTAAGAACCATGAGGAGAGGACTTTTAGTGGGCACAGAAATAAGGTTTAGTTTTGGCAAGTATTTCCCTCCCCACCCTACCTGTGGATCTCAGGCTCATTTCGACTGTGTCTCTTTGCAGCCTGGCTCTGATCTCACCATCCAGGTGCCACTGTTCCACTTCTCCCAGTTTTCACAGAGATTCCATATTTCCTTCTCCAGAAATGCATCTCCTCAGTGACGGGTGAGGTAGTGACCAGGCTGACCCAAAAAACAAATACCAGGCTGCTGGTGTCTGTCAGTGGGGAAGGCTCCCAAATTCTGGGTTTATCCCCCCCAAACCAGTGGCATTTGCTCGGATCAGGGCAGTTGGTTCCTATTTGGTTGCAGTTCCTGGCTGGCTGGCAGCCTGCAGGTGGAGAAGAGCCAAGTTTTCTCTGGAGATGACAGTTTGCTAACAGATGTCTAATGTTTCCCAACACGCTTAGGATGGGAATCAGGAGCTACTTCAGCTCAGCTGAGCAGTTGGGTGATTGCAAACCTTTGCTCCTCACATTTTCTCGTTGATCAGCTGCCTGGGTAACATGATCATTTCAAATTTTTGATTGTTGTTCGTAGTTTTGGGAGGCAAAGCTTGAAATATCTCTCAGAGTAATCACTGTCCTAGGAGGCAGTGGCTCATTTAAATGGGGGGAAACCTCCAGCAGTGCAAGGAGCCACAGGATTTCCTCTGCCCTTGGGCAAAGCATTGCTCAAACACTTGGGCTGTGGCTGCTGCGCTGCCATTTCAAAGGATTAGGGTATTGGAAGATGGAATCTCCTCCTGAGCCCCCTGCTGACTCTGGGGTCTTGTACGTGGTGCCTGTCCCTGGCAAAGGGGAGGCTGAGGCCAGGCAGCTCCTCAGGAACAGGAAAGTGGAGGCAGGGAAAGGAGTGGGGTTCCCAAGCCCCAGCTCTTCCAGAGGGGGTTTCAGGAGGCTTCTGCCATTCAGATTCCCAGGAAACCTTGGAGAAGAGCTTGGATGCTCCTGCCTAACTCAGACCTGAACATCTCCTGTGCTGCTCTCGGGGTCCCACCCTGTTGTCAGCTGCAGGAGTGGGTTGTGAGCTCTGCCAGGCTTGGGCTGATGTCAGTAGGAGACAAAATTGTGCTTCAATAAGCAAAAAGTCTTATTAGAACCATGCTGGGAGTTGATTCCTGGTGTCCTACAAGGCTCCTGTGAAAAGCTCAGCCTTCATTTTAAAAGCTCTTTGTTAACAAACAGACTTTTCCTTGCTTTTGGATTGCACGTTCTCTGTATCTTTTCTTACTGTGCGCTTACAGCGATGATTTTCCAGGCATTTTGACCTGGGATGAGCAGCCCAATTACCAAATTATCTAGGGAAAGGCTCTTTCTTAATGACAGCTAATTCAACTGGAGGCAAACAAGCCCTGAAATCTCAGTGCAGGAAGTCCAGGCCTTGTGCCTGCATAGCTCCAGTGTGGCACTGACTGCCTGTGATGCCACTCGTGCCTCCAAGGTGTCTGCCCAGCACACCTCTGATCCATTAATTTGGGAATTTGAACTCTTCCTGAGGTCAGAAAAGCATTTGATTGTTTGGAAAGTCTCCAAGCACTGGCATAAAGCTGGGATTTACAATAAAACTGCCTTTCTGGTTAAAGAGGAGTGACATGAGTGGCATCTCCACAGTGGAGAAAAGCACCCTGCCCTGGCACAGGTGGATTTGTCCCACACAGGGATGAGTTATTCCCACCTTGTTGTGCCCAAGTGGGGTTAATCTGTCCCTACCCTCATCCCACCTCTGTTTTATGGAACAAGCACTGAGCACATTGTCCAGAGAGGCTCTGGGCTCTCCTCCCTGGGGCTGTTCCAGAGCTGTGCTCTGGGATGGCCCTGCTGCAGCACAGAGGTGCCACCAGGTGCAGTCCCTTCCAGCCTGAGCCATCCTGGGAATATCCCAAACATTCCCAAGTGTCGCAGATTCTTTATCCTGATCCAGAACTGAACGTTTTCCTACAGAAAAATAGTAATATTTCAACTTCTATATTCCTTGGCACTGCCCTCCCAGTGCCTTGGAAGGCTCTCTTTACTTTGGGAGGGGACAAAATCAGACATCACAGATGTTTTTCACCATCATTCTGTCCAGTGAGGAGCTCACGCTGCAAAAGCTTGGGAGCTTCTGTTCAAGGAGCAGCACCCCCAGCTTCAGGAATTTAGAAGGAATTCTGAACTTCATGAGGAGGATCACACCTCAGATTTCCAATTTAGCTTGGGAATATTTGTATTTTCACCTTTTTATTGAAGATATTTATCCTCCACCTTAACAGATTTGAAATGCAGAACGACTTAATTTATAGGAATTTGGTGTTTAAATGGACTGGGACTTTTGTAGCTGGGAATAAAACAGAATTCCAGTGTGGTTGTTGGTGGTGGGCACGGGAAGAGCTTGTTTGGTTTCACTACATATTTTTGGCCTTTATTTTGGGGTTTTGAGGCTTGTTGCAGTGCATTTAGAAAAAAACATATCCTGTGTGTCCCATCTGCTTTGCTGCACTTGTATGTGCTCACTCCATCCAAGGAGTCTGGCTTCCCCAAGGAGAGGGAATTAGCCAAGGGATTTCCAAAAGTGATCCCAAGAATGCGGCAAGGATTTTTCTAAGCAAAATAATCCAGTTTTTTATCATGTTCCAATGCAAATCCAGAAGATTTCAGCTTCCTGGTCCAGGAAGGTGTCCCTGTCCATGGCAGGGAGGTTGAAATCAGACGGTGTCGAAGGTCCCTTCCAACCCAAACCATTGTGTGACCCTGGCCCTGAAATTTTCCATCTGTTTGTGTGTTGGCAGGGAATTTTCCAGGCTGGGATTTCATCTTTCTGGCATTAGAAATCATTCAAGGTATTTAACTGCTCTGTACATTCCTCATGAACTGAGAGGCACTCACTACTCTGTCACCCCCAAAATGATGGCTCTGCCGTGCTGTGAAAGGGGACATTTAAATCCTTCTTTAGCTCCAGCTCAGCGCTCACCTCATGATGAGCACGGAGGGATCAATGAGCAGCTGTGGAATGCAAGCTTATCCCAAGTTCTCAGTGGGCTCCGTGCTGATTGGGTTCCAAAGTCGGATACATCAGGAGCAAGGTCACCCACGGGATCTGGTGACAGCATAAAAAATACAGCAGAGCTGAAGTCATTTGTTGACAGCACCCGCTGGGAGAGAATTGTGCTTTATTGCCTCAGATTTGGGGCTTTGTGATGTCACCTCTCACATTGCCGGACTCCTGTTGGGAGTTCTCCCTTTTCACTTGGAAAATGATGGAGTTTTGCTCTTTCTCCCCCATTGTTTTTGAGGTTTTAAACAGAGCAGAGGAGGTGGTTTGATAGGGAATCTACCAGTAAATCAGTTCATGCTGTTAATGAAATAATCAGGGGGGGAATGTCCCAAAGCTGGGCAGCTGGGCACGGGAGGGGGATGAGGCCTCCTCTTCCCACTCCTGTCACCCTGCACGAGTGAAGCCCCCAGTGATGCTGCTTTGTCTGTTAATTGTGAGCTATTCCAGCTAAAATGAAGCCCTACACACTGAGCCAGCTGCCCCTGCACCTTCCAGGCCTCCCTCCATAATGCAGCCAGCTCTTTATTCCCATAAAGTCACGAGCAGCCAAAGGTCGGACACGCGCGGGGCCTCTCCGGCAGCCGAATGTCACATTTTGTGGAGGGGGTGGATCCTGCTCATCCATTTCCCATATGAGCCTTTCTAAAAATACCCTAAACCTTAACAAGGAGCTATTTTGGAGGGATCATGGTCATGGATAGGCATGGGAAGCTGATTCTGGCAGGCTTGCCTGGGTTGAATTTGCATGCTCCTTACTCAGAAGCTGGGTGTTGTGGGACGGTTGGACATGGGAAAAACAGAGAGCGTCGGGATTTTGGGACCTCCTGGCTTGGGATGTCTGCTCTGAGTGAGTTTGGAGGAGGAGAACAAGAGAAGATGTCCTTTTGGGAATGTTGATCTGTGACTGAAGTCATTCATTTCGGGCATTTGCAGTTTATCAGATCTGATTTCATAAAACCTGCCTGGGATTTCTCTCCAGGGACCTTTAGTGATCCTGCCACTTCCAATAAACATTTTTAGAAACTGCTGCCAGCTTGTGGATAAGAGAAACTCCTAGGAGAGACTTTTACCTTCCAAAAATCCTTAAAGACACCAAAATATTTTTTAAAAAAACCCCTACAGGAGAAGATGGATAGAAAATTCCCAGCTGTAGCCTTGGGAGCTGGATTGCAGCGCCAGGTGTTGGCTTTGCACCCTCAGTAGGAATGTTTGCTATTCCCCCTTGGAAAACAGGCGCCATGCTGGCATTGGGAGCAGCAGAATGCTGAGCTAAAAGCACATTTGGAGAGCTGAGATGGAAGTGCAGCAGGTAAAGGCTGGGCCAGGCTCCCGCAGTGCAGGGGCAGCAGCACGCACTGCTCAGGTTTGCACCTCTAAGAAATTTCCGTTTTTTCGCCTCAAAACCTCCAGATACGAAGCCGAAGCTGCCTTCTTTGCCAACCTGAAACTGTCGGATTTCAACATCATCGACACCCTGGGAGTCGGAGGGTTCGGGAGAGTGGAGCTGGTAGGTGACCTCTTCTTCTTTGTGTGACATCCTAAAACAAGTGCTGTGTTAAAGGCTTCCTTTTCTGGGGTATTACACCTCAGTAGTCCTGAGAAAAGTGATCTGGTGGGATTAGAGAGCGAAGAAAGCTGACTTACACTTCCTGAGACATAAAAAAGGTACCACTAAATGCTTTGCAGTAGCCAAGAAGGATTTATGCCCTAAGCTGAGAGAGCTCTCACTTAAGAGATCTCCTCTCTCTTAAGTGGTTTATGGCATTGATTGATGGCCTTTTGAAAACAACCTGGAGAACTGCATGACTGGTGAGGGCTGGGATTGGAAGAACAACCTAAAAGCTTATTTAACCAAATCCAGAGTGACAGTAGAAAGCCTCTCCTACACATTTTTTATTCAAGCCTAGAGTGGTTCCACTTGGTCATCCTCAAAGCTGAACATTCAGCATCTGACCTGTGACAATACATCCCAAAGAGGGATTTCTTTTTTTGTGCAGAATTGTAGAGAAAAGACAAAATCCGAGCTTGCTTTCGGCTCTGCTTGGCTTTGGAGCTCTGTGGTCTCCTTTAAAGCAGAGCCTGAGAGGGGAGTGACCCCTTTGTGACACCACAGGAACACAAAAACTTGGAGTAGGAAGGGGGAGTTGGGTTACACCATGGAGGAGCTCCGGACACCGGACACTCGTGCGCTATGTTAGGAACTCCTGCAAGCCTGGGCAGAGTGGGAACAGAGTTACTGTTGCCACCACAAAACCTCAGGGAAGTCTCCACCTCATAACCCTGTGGGAGCCAAAGGCAGCTGGGAGTTGGAAAACGGGCAAGACGAGGCGTTCTGGTGATTATTTGTGATGTAAGAAGTAAATTTGGGGTGCAAAGCTCAACTCGCTCTTCCCTGTGGTTTGTTTCTGGCTTTTCCTGTACGGATGTGAAATCTTGTGGAGTGGAGAGCAACTGTGAGAACGCTGATCCTTCCTGGGGCTGGGGGTTTCATTTATTTGTAGTTTGTTTGCTCTTCAGCTGTTGTTCTCCAGCAGCCTGGGAAGGATTCCCTCACTGATGGGAAGGAGGTCCTTTCCCTGCTCCTGCTGCACTCATTGCTGTGGATTCTTTAGAGCAGGAGCTTGTGCTCAACCTCTCTTTTGAAGTCCCTCCATTCTCTCCTGACCAGAGATTTGACTCCTAAATTAACATCGCCGCTGGCTTCTCCACCCTGGAGTCAGGGACCCACCCATTGGGGCTTGGTTTGAGCCTTGGGAAGGTTTTGGGTTCATTTTTAAGGGTTTTGACACCTCAGCGTGCTCCAGGGGAGGTGCACGGGTTTGTCTCCGTGAGGGGTTGCTGGTGGGAGTCCCAAAGCACAGCCTGTGGCAGCTTTAAGGTGACAAAAACTCCACCCTGGTGACGCATGACCCTGGCCCAGCTGAGAGGAAGAGCAGGAGCTGCTCTGTCCCTTCAAGGTGTCAGCTCAAGGAGAAATAATCCATTCTGAGCCCATGTTCCCATCTCAGAAGCCTCCAAGAAGTGCTGGAGCCACCTGGGGTGGGAAAAACATTCCTGGAGGTTTTCTTCAGGGATGGGTGCCCCTCTCCTGAGCAGGAAAATGATGGATAAACTCATTTTCTGGAGTTCTTAACTGACACTGAATCGCACACAGATAGAACACATTTTAAAGTGTGGCTCAACACACCAGATTTTGTTGGTTTTTTTTTCAAATTTTGTTACAAAGCCAAGAAAATATTCCTTTTGTCAACACAGAGCCTGGAATTGTTGCCTGATGCTTCCACCTCCTCCATGAAAAATACAGTTTATTATTATTACATTATTAAAATATATTGGAGGACTCAGCTCTTTTATTGCCTGCATATGGAAGTGCAGGAATGTTCCTGGAAAACATTTGCAGTTTTTGTGCTTTCCAGGAGTAAAAAGGATCAAAGAAGTGAAGGACATGGCAAGGAAAAAGAATTTTAGAGTTTTGGGCATGAAGTCCCAGGATGTCACCGCTGGGAGGGCAACTGGTGGTGGCTCAGGGGAGACTGGAGTGTCTGGGGTTGGGATTGGCCAAGAAGGAATAACTTTCCCATGAGATGTGGTTTTCCAGACACTTCTGGGCATGCTGGTGGCATGGAGAGGTCACCCTTTCCATGCATCCATGCACAGGCTTTTGGGTCAGACAACCTAAAAGATAAATTATTTGCAATCCCACGGATGTTTCACTTGGAAATCCCCTTTTGTCTCGCTTTTCCAGGCAGTTTTGTTTTCTGTATCTCAGAAATAAATTCCAAAGCATTGGAATTCGTGTTGTTTCCTCAGTTTTTTGGTGGCTCCCCTGTGCCTCTTCCAGCATCCTTATGGATGAACCTCTTCATGCCAAACTGGGCTACGGAATCGACTTTCATCCAGGTTTTTCTTGAGGGATAAACCACAGCAAACGGTGGGAGCAGATTTTTTGGGATGCATCCACTCCTTTTTACAGCTCAGCCTCCCTGCTTGGTGTCAGCTGAGCATCTTCTGCACTGGGATCCAGGATTAACATTAGGAAAATAGGAATTTCCTGGGATAGGGAATGTCACTGCATGTGACAGGGGACAGGGATGGAGGGCAGGTGTCCCCAGCCCTCAGAAATCCTCTCTGCTGGCCTTAATTGCTTTTAGCTTTGTTCTTTAATTTCCTTTTCACTCAAGTCCTGTACTCCTGATCATCTGCCCCAGGTCAGTTCTTCCAGGTTTAAATCAAGATTATTTTGACAGTTCTGCAATAAATACATTGGAGTAGTTGAATAGCCAGGATTGGAGTCATTTTTCCATGAAATTGGTTCCTGTAGATGAAGGCTGAGCACAGGGAGACTAAAAATCAGCTCCTTGTCTTCTGCACTCTTTCTGGCTTGGGGGTGGCCCCAAAAAGCAAAATTCCTTTGGCATGTGGAGATTTAATAAAGACACAAATGAAAACATGCACATAAAACATTCCAGCCATGTTTTACGGGCTCTGGACAAAGTGGACACAATGGAATTTTTTGGCTTTATTTGTGTTTAAGGAGAAATCTGGCCCCAGCTTCTGAAGTGCAATTAAATCTCTTCCAGACTCCAGGCTGTTTTATAAACAAAGCCATAAGTGAATTAATTAGATAATGAGGCAAAAACTGCTGCAATTGTCTCCTGATAGCCTGACAGATGCAGAATTCAGATATTTATTGGTGGGAATTTCCAACTGTGTCTGATATCCAATTCCCAAATGAGCTGTTTGTCTCAGCTATGGCAAAGTTTTTTTATTAGAAAGATCATTTTTCTCTTGGAAATCTCCTAAATTTTTGGGTTTAATTGTCAGGAGTTGCCTCAAGCTGGGCCAGGGGAGGCTCAGCTTGGACAGCAGCAGGAATTTCTCCATGGAAAGGGTGCTCAGGCCTTGGCAGGGGCTGCCCAGGGAGCTTTGGAGTGCCCATGCCTGGAGGTGTCCAAGGAAGGGCTGGAGGTGGCACTCAGTGCTCTGGGCTGGGGACAAGGTGGGCATTGGGCACAGCTTGGACTCCGTGGGCTGGGAGGGCTTTTCCAACCTCAGGGATCCTGGGATTCTCTAAATTCTTTGGCTTTTGAAAGAATGGATCCTTTGGGTGCCATCAAGGGGAAGATCTGGGGATTTCACTGAGGAATTTGAGATCAGGATGACCCGAGGAAATCCCAAATTCATCTGACAATGTCATTCCTCCTTCCAAGCTGAGCAAAAAAAAAGGGATGCTCTGACCCTTTTTTTCCCATCCCTTCCCAACATTTGCAGCACATTCTCTTCCCCAACCTGTGCAGGATATTTGATGTTATCACACAGCCACGGGAGGCTGGACCACTGCAGAGCCACATTTTAATTACCCCAGGATCTTTAATTCCCATTGAAACCAAACATATCCTCTGGAGGTGGAAACTCATCCTGGGGCTTGTCTGCTCATGGGAAGAGTCTTGGAAAAGTTGGGAATGATGGGATGTGCTCGGAGCCCATCTAAGTTGGGAAGATGGGATGTGCTTGGAGCCCATCAGGGTTTGGAAAGATGGAATATGGTTGGAGCCCATCAAAGCTGGGAATGATGGGATGTGTTTGGAGCCCATCATGGTTGGGAATGATGGGATGTGTTTGGAGCTCACCAAAGCTGGGAATGATGGGATGTGTTTGGAGCCCATCAAAATTTGGGAAGATGCGATGTGTTTGGAGCCCACCAGAGTTTGGGAAGATGGGATATGCTTGGAGCCCAACTAAGTTTGGAAGAGTGGGATGTGTTTGGAGTCCATCATGGTTGGGAAGATGGGATGTGTTTGGAGCTCATCAAAGCTGGGAATGTGGGATGTGTTTGGAGCCCATCAAAGCTGGGAATGATGGGATGTGTTTGGAGCCCATCAAAATTTGGGAAGCTGCGATGTGCTCGGAGCCCAACCAAGTTTGGAAAAGTGGGATGTGTTTGGAGCCCATCAAAGTTGGGAATGTGGGATGTGTTTGGAGCCCATCAAATATGGGCAGAGGCTTCAGCTCCTCAGGTTCAGCTCCTGGGGCTTGTCTGTTCATGGGAAGAGTCTTGGAAAAGTTGGGAATGATGGGATGTGTTTGGAGCCCATCAAAGGTGGGAAGATGGGATGTGTTTGGAGCCCATCAAAGGTGGGAAGATGGGATGTGTTTGGAGCCCATCAAAGGTGGGAAGATGGGATGTGTTTGGAGCCCATCAAAGGTGGGAAGATGGGATGTGTTTGGAGCCCATCAAAGGTGGGAAGATGGGATGTGTTTGGAGCCCATCAAAGGTGGGAAGATGGGATGTGTTTGGAGCCCATCAAAGGTGGGAAGATGGGATGTGTTTGGAGCCCATCAAAGGTGGGAAGATGGGATGTGTTTGGAGCTCATCAAAATTTGGGAAGCTGCGATGTGCTCGGAGCCCAACCAAGTTTGGAAAAGTGGGATGTGTTTGGAGCCCATCAAAGTTGGGAAGATGGGATGTGTTAAGAGCTCATCAAAGCTGGGAATGTGGGATGTGTTTGGAGCCCATCAAAATTTGGGAAGATGGGATGTACTTGGAGCCCAACCAAGTTTGGAAAAGTGGGATGTGTTTGGAGCCCACCAGAGCTGGGAATGATGGGATGTGTTTGGAGCTCATGAAAGCTGGGAATGATGGGATGTCTTTGGAGTCCATCAAATATGGGCAGAGGCTTCAGCTCCTCAGGTTGGGGGCAAGAATTAAACATTAAAATAGATTTTATATTTCCAGCAAATCCAAACAGGGAAGCAGAGCAGGATCATGTATGGGATTGTTGGAGTTTAGTTCCATTTGATATTTTCAAGACCCCACAGCAGGGATTTTTTCCATTTTCCACATATTTTAGCCAGAGAATCCTTCTTTCTCAATTTACTTTTTCTTGGAATGGTTTTGTGCAGGAAACCCTTGACATTCCTCACTGCTTTTTAGCCTTTTGCTTCAGACATTTCTGGAAAATCCTATTTACTGCTGGGCTTTATAGGAAGACAGAAATTTTAATATATTTTAATATATTTGCCCAATATTTGGCCTTTCCTCATAAAAAAAAACTTGGCTGTGTTTTTTGTCAAACAAAACAAAACAAAAATCAGTTTTTCAGTGCAGAGATCAGGATGTGGAATTAAAGGGCTTTACCACTTTTGAGTATTTTATTAAAAATTGTTAAATTTGCCCTTTTTTTGTGTATATTTGGGGTATAATTTTGCAAACTATTTTCCTATAGAGTCCCACAGGGGTCCAGCTGAGATAGGAGATTTAGTGCTTTCCCAACCAGTGGAATCTGGACTTTTCCAGAGAAAGTAAGGACTCTGTCATGGAATTAGTTCTTGATTCATCCTTCCAAATCCAGCTTACACTGGATCTTGTAGACTTCATTTTTACTCCATGATTTTTCTTTCCATCTTCTCATAAAATCCCAGAATCCCAGGAGGGTTCTGGTTGGAAGGGACCTCAAAGCCCATCCAGTGCCACCCCAGCCATGGCAGGGACACCTCCCACTGTCCCAGGCTGCTCCCAGCCCCAATGTCCAGCCTGGCCTTGGGCACTGCCAGGGATCCAGGGGCAGCCCCAGCTGCTCTGGGCACCCTGTGCCAGGGCCTGCCCACCCTCCCAGGGAACAATTCCTGCCCAATATCCCATCCAGCCCTGCCCTCTGACACTGGGAAGCCATTCCCTGTGTCCTGGCACTTCATTCCTTGGAAATATCCCAAAATGTTCAGTCACCTCGCTGTTCTTCATGGAAATAAATCCTTCTTTGGGGGCTTGTTCTGCATCCTGGAAAATATTTATTAATATTTCCAGTTTCCCAAGGTCAGCCAGGATTGGATCAGCATGGGAATTGCTGGAGTTGCAGACTGTGCATTACACACAGAGGGAAGATTTACAGGGAATGCAGGCAGGGAAGGAGGAAGGATAAGAAACACACAGCTCTTTTTTTCCTTTTTTCCACTGAGCTCCAGATTTTGTCTCATCCATCCCCATTTTCCCCACCAGCTTGAAAAAGCACCACGGTGTAAAACCATATTTATTTCTGTATAAGTTAAAACCCAGACAGAAATCAGGCCTGGAGTGCTCTGGAAATTGCAGGAGTTTAAAAACATGGAGCAAAGGAAGGATTTTGGAGTGGTTCCAACAGGAAGAGCCAGCTGTGATCCTATAAAACAAGGACATGGAAAAGCCAGAGAGGTTTGATCTCTCCTTTTCCCCTGCCTTTCTTTGTCTCTGGAATTCCAGACTGATTTGGGTTGGAAGGGACCTTATAGCCCATCCCAATTCATGCCCTCCCACTGGATTTATATGTGTATATATTCCATATTTTTATTAACTGTGCATTTACATATATTTTAGATCCATTTTATAGCTTTAGGCAAAATAAAACCATTTATTATTCCATTTTTCGTCCACCTTTTGAGCCCAAACCCAAAGTCCTTGTGGCTCCCTGGGCTGGTTTTCCCATCAGGATTGAAGGACAGCCTTAACAGCCCTTTCTCATCTTCTAAGGATTAATCCTGTTGGGTGTCTTTTAAATTTAAAAATCCAGATGACTCCTACATTTTTTTTTCAACTCTTGGAATGAGATTGGGATTGGACATGGGGGTGGGTTTGTATTAATTAATCTAAATTTAAGATTTAAAAATAAAGTTTATAGGAATAATTGAAATTACCTGGAATTCTCATTAAAACAGACCTCATTTGGCAGAAACCAGGGCAAGGAGAGGACTCAGGCAGGCAGGAAAAGGAGGAAGAGCCTCCAGGGCTCATTTTCCAGGTGATCCAAAAAATACCCCTTGGATTCTGTACCTGGAGAGCTCTGGTGCATCAGTACTTCTAATGCAAATTATTCCCTCTGTGCTTTCAAATTCCAACAAATCCTCTGCTCCTGAAGGGCTGGGAATGGAAAATGGCTCTAAATTCTCCAGTGCAAGCCTTGCCTGAGCTGATTGTGGCTGCCTGATTATCTAGATTTGATATTTGCAGCAGTGAGAACATCCTCAACCACCACATGAAGCCCCTGCCTTCTACTTCCTCTTGGAAATTTCCTTCCCTCGACTTATTTGGAAGTGTAGGAAAGCAGGTGGCTTCCCCAGGCTCTCCATCCCTGACAAAAAGAGGAATAAAATTTTAAAAAAATAGCCTTTTTCATGAGAGACACAAAAATGAGGTGGTCAAAACCCATGGCATTAAATCAGGAGACATGCTGGGATTTATTCTTGGACCCTTTGTTCTGCAATACTGGGATTTATTCTGCTGAGTCTCCACCAGGTTGTTGGGTTTGTTTTCACACCGATGTCTGGTATAGATTAACATGAAGAAAATCAGAATTCAAGTGAATTTAGAGTGCTAAATATTAATTAAATACTAAAACTAAATATAAATAAATAAATAGAAATCAATATTTTTTAAATATTGATTTTTTAAAAAATTATTTGATGTCCAAATCAACCAAGAAATGATCGATTTTGCTGCTTGGAGCTGCTTTCTGCATTATTTTTTGTGTGGATAAGCTAACATTAAAAAAATCCAACCTGAAAGAGACCAGATCTGGAATATCTGATGGAGATTTGCAAAGATTTTGGTGTGAAATAATTTGAGTGGCAGCTGCTGGTGCTTGTCCATCACCACATGGACAAGTCTGATGGGCAGCCAAGAAATCTGGATTCCCACCAAGAGGAAGAGGGATAAGTTCTCCAGGGGTTTATGCTTAGTCCTACCAAATTTTAATTATTTCTTTTTTTCAAGATTTGGTAAATTCTGCTCAGCCCAGATTTGACCTTGATTTTCGCCAGCTCTCTGTGTGACACCTCCCTGCTCCCCTGGCTGGATTCAGATGGGATAATATCCAAAATTTCATCCAAACAGTTAAACCAAAGCCACTTATTGAAAATGAGACGTCCAAAATAAAAGAAACCAAGCCCTAACCCCAACCTAAAAGTGCTTTTATCACATTTAGTTGGGCCAAAAATGCAGAATTGCTCTGAGCTGTGGTCAAACCAGGATAAGGAATAACGGGGCAGCACAGATGGGGAAAAATGTTCTGTGTTACTTTCTAGGGATTGTTTGGGTCTTTGTGATGCATTTGTCCGAAAATAAAGCAGCAAACACAGACTTCCAGCAAAGATAATAATTAGGAGGGTGAAGCTCAGTGTGCAAATCAGGACTGGAGCTTTGGAAAAACCAAAGTTTTATGTGGGCTTGGAAATGCTTGGGGCTCTGGGGAAAAAGAAGCCACACATGTGACTGATATCTGTATTATAGATATGGAAAGAGATCTATGAGGAAAACTTCGGCCACAGATGGGCGGCCTCTCAGTTGTTTGGCTCCAAATCATTTGTGGTGGTGGTGTTGGAAACATCTTTGCCAGCTGAGGACCAACCTTTTGGGATTGATTTCCAAGCCAGCCAAGCCACCATTCCCAGAAATGCCCACTCCAAATAAAACCTGAGCCCCCAAGCAGCTCTTCATGGAGCCACTGATACTCAAGGCTGAGAAGGGAAATCCTGCTTCATTCCTGCTTCTCATCCTTCAAGGGGGAAGCAGAGCAAGGGTGTGGGAGCTGGAGGTCTCCTCCTTCCATCTCCTGCAGTAATTCCCACCTGTTAAGGTCACAGCCATCCCCAGTTATATTTAATACACCACGGACACCCTGCTCTGGGAGGGGACTTCCCAAATCCCAAAGTCCAAGCTTTTGCTATTGCTAGAAAATATTTGATTGATCAAACTTGGTGTTTGCTCCCTAAAATTCCTTCTTTCCTTTAGGTCTGGGTGTCCCTGTGGACTTGAGGCTCCCAGTTTGATTTCTGGGGATGCTGGGGATTCCAGCCCTCCTGGTGTTCCCTGACCCCTGGGGATCCCATCCCTCCTGGTGTTCCCTGACCCCTGAGGATCCCAGCCCTCCTGGGGATCCCTGACCCCTGGGGATCCCATCCTTCCTGGTGTTCCCTGACCCCTGGGGATCCCAGCCCTCCTGGGGATCCCAGCCCTCCTGGGGATCCCAGCCCTCCTGGTGTTTCTCTGACCCCAGAACCATGCCAGAACAAAGCAGGGGAACAAGAAACTATTTGAGGTCACAGGGTGTGGCCTGGGAAAAGCCCCGGGGGAAAATTTGGATGACACTCTGGGGAACACGGGGGGATTACTGAGGTGTCTGTACAGGGCCAGGAGCTGGCCTGGCTCATCCTAGTGGGGCTCTTCCAACTCAGCACATTCCATGGTCCTACCAAGGTGCCACGGCTCACACAAACCCACGTTCCTGGCACCAAAACAATACAAAAGCAGATCTTGCATTCAATAAATCCTCACTGCTGAGTGTTGTCTCCCAACCCTAAAGAGTTTCTGATGGGGTCAGTGACAGCCAAGCTGCTTCCCTGCTGGCAGGAGCCAAATTCCTACAAGGACACCAAGACAGAAGGTGCCAGACGGCACCTCGTGCTCTAAAGGGGGGAAAGCACCTCGCTGGAATATTGTTGGGAGCAGCTGCCGGGGGAATTCAGCAGAGTTGGAAGCCAGGGAGATCAACACCGGGGTTCCTTTGAGAGGGCTGGCCAGGATGGGAAGGGTGGCTTGGCTGCCTTCCAGCTGGCTTTGGGACAGGGACCTGTCCCTCGGGGTGGCTCAGGGTTCAGAAGTTGCCAAGGTTACCTCGAGAGCAAGCAAACAACTCCTGTCAGCCTCTGCTCAGGGCACCGGGCTAAAAACAGGAGGCGGAGGCTTAAGGTGAAAAGCAAAGCCGTGAGCAGGCAGTGCTGCTGGGGAGCCAGGGCTGCTCATCCCCTGCAGGAATCCCAGCCCTGCCAGTCCCGGCCAGAGCCAGCTCAGCTGGGGTGAGCTGGAGGAAAAGGGGTTGTGGAAGCTGGGTGTTAACGAGTAACCTCTCCTGAGCTGAGCCACACCCACAGCTGGCTTTTCCCTAAAAAATGTGATACTTAGAAATGGCTCTTTTAGCAGTAAACCAAGTAGTTAGAAACCTGGATCGTGAGTGGAGAGGTGGGAGGAATTCCTGGAAGGGAGGGAGGTGGGATCGCAGGCAGGGAGGTGGGATTGAGGTGGGATCGTGGGGAGGTGAGATTGAGGTGGGATTGCAGGGAGGTGGGATTGAGGTGGGATTGCAGGGAGGGAGGTGGGACCGCAGGGAGGTGGGATTGAGGTGGGATCGCAGGGAGGGAGGTGGGACCGCAGGGAGGTGNCCGTGCCCAGGTGCAGCTGAAGAGCGAGGAGGCGAAGACGTTCGCCATGAAGATCCTGAAGAAGCGGCACATCGTGGACACGCGGCAGCAGGAGCACATCCGCTCCGAGAAGCAGATCATGCAAAGCGCCCACTCCGACTTCATTGTCAGGTACTGCCCCCTGCCCTGCGCCTTCAGCATTCCAGGGATCCCCGCAGGGATCAGGCAGCCAGCAGGGAAAAGCCTTCAGCTCCACTCCTGCCCGACAGTGTGGGGCGGGAGCAACGCGCTGGGCAGAGCTCGCTGCTGCTGCCAGATGCTCCGTGTGGAATCACAGCATGGTTTGGGTTGGAAGGGACCTCAAAGCCCATCCCATCCCACCTCTGCCATGGCAGGGACACCTCCCACTGTCCCAGGCTGCTCCCAGCCCCAATGTCCAGCCTGGCCTTGGGCACTGCCAGGGATCCAGGGGCAGCCACAGCTGCTCTGGGCACCCTGTGCCAGGGCCTGCCCACCCTGCCAGGGAACAATCCCTGCCCAATATCCCATCCAGCCCTGCCCCCCTGGCACTGGGAAGCCATTCCCTGGGTGTCCCTCCATCCCTTGTCCCCAGTCCCTCTCCAGCTCTTCCAGAGCCCCTTTAGGCACTGGAGTCACCATCAAGAATGTATACATATATATAGAAATATATATATATTTATCATGACTTGACTTTGCCCCACTCAAGGTGAATTTTCCTTCACAATTTCTGAGTTTTCCTTCCTGCTAAGAGAGGCTGGAAGGCAGAGCTTCATCCTTGGAAATCACACTGCGCCATAAGAAGAGCAGCTGTGTCCAGCATTTCTTTTTAGGGAATATTTGACAAGTCCAGTTCAGCATCCCTGGACTCCTCACAGGCAAACACACTAAAACCATCTCTCTGCCCCAAACCTAGCACATCTGCAGGGAATAAAAGGGAGTGCCAGGCAGTTTGGGTTGTTTCTGCCCTAATAACAACATTGCCTGGCTTTTCAGGGGCTGTGAGGACAGAGAGGATGCTGCAGCTCAGGATGGAGCAGTGGGTGCTGAGGATCTTTGGGAAGGGCATCCAAGCCAAAGCTGCTTCATCCCACCCTCCCAGATGCCTGGAAAACTTTTTTGCCATAGGAGATGAGCCTTGCTCCCAGAAATTGCTTAGGAGACACAAACAAACCCGGGTGGAACCAAAGCCCTGGGATGAATCCCGAGGGCAGCACGTGGCCAGGCCGGGTGTGTTTCCTTTCCTGATCCCTGGGATCCCCCTGGAGCCCGTGGCCTCTCCTCTGATTCATGGGTGACAGCTGGAGCCCGAGCCTGCCCTGCTGCCATTCCCTTCAGCATGGGATCCATAAACATTCCTTGTTAGCCAGGCCAGAGCCAAACATTCCCTGTGGGCTATTCCAGCCTCTGGATTTTTGGATGGCTGAGCTGTTTTGGGATGAGAGGGGAAGTGCAGGGCCAGCCAAGCCACCATTCCCAG
>VYXG01008256.1:129564-158673 GCA_013397235.1 Lanius ludovicianus | reverse complement strand
GTGTATATATGCATAGATACAGAACTGGGGAATTAACATTTAGTTTTTCATTCCTAAAATGGCTCCTTTCATATTCATAATACTTTGCCTAGCTGGAGCATTGAGGAACATGTAAAATTTATTATTTGGAAAATTAAATTCAAAGTAACTTCTTTATAAAAGGGGATTTTTAAAAACCCGAAACTTTGCAAGCATAAGCCCAATCACAAGCCCTATGTTTTGTGTTTGCATTGCTAATTTATCCTCATCTTATTGAAAATTATGGAATTTTGCACATCCTTTTTAGGCTATTTCAGTATCACATTGCATTCTGTCAATGTCTCATTTGAGCCTAATGTTTTATTCAATATCACATGTATAGCACTATCTAAAAGTAATGATTCTAAAAGATGAGCAGAGCTAAAGCATTTTTGAAATTTACAATGAATGTTATTTTATCTTTATTTCATAACTTTCATAATAAAAATTGGTAGACTAACTCTACTCTTACTACTGACTAGTTCGATTTCTTTTTTTTTTTTCTTTTTTGAAACAACTTACACTTCTGGATAAGTTTTGTAGAAATATGTTAAATCAGTCAATAAAATATCTAATTTTGTCACTGCATCCCAAAATATTCCATTGTTCTTAATATCAAAAGTACTTCTAAGTTTTCCATGGGAAATGTTAAAAAAAATATGAAATTAACAAGGTGTTTACTTTGGGTCAGTTTACTTTTGGCCCAAAGAAATTATGAAAATAACAGTTGCCAAAGTTTGGGGGTTTTTTTATATGTGATGTAAATTCAGAGACTAGAACAGTTAGAAGAGATTTTAATGATGCTTGTAGAAAATTTAATAATTTATATTGTATAGTGAAATATTTCAGGTTTTCTTCATCTTTTCCTTATTGACTAAAAAGAACAAAGAATGAAATTTTTTGGAAACACCTGATTTCTTTATTTCTTGTATCAATTCTCCTAATTTCTTCCCCTTTCATTATGACATGTTTTTTTCTACTAAACCATGAAAAGGTTTGTTATTGGACATGCTTTATATCTCAGTTTGTTATTAATAATACTGTTATTGTGCTTCTTAGGTTACATAAGAACTGCAGAAATATCATAGTCAAGCAGAACTATACTCTGTCCAGTGCAATACTTTTTCCTCTGGTAGTGAAATAGTAGTTCATTCCATGCATTCGTTGTCATAGAATCACGGAATGGCTTGTGTTAGAAGGGACCTCTGAAGATCATCCAGTCCATCACCCTGTCACAGATCGGAACATGTCCCACCATGTTGCTCAAAGACCCATCCAGCCTTACCTGGAACTCTTCCAGGGATGGGACATCCACAGCTCCTCTGGTCAACCTGTTCCAGTGCCTCACCATTCTCACAGTAAAGAATTTCTTCTTTTTGTTCAATCTTAAGACATAAGTTTTTATGTCTTAAGACATCTTCTTTCATTTTAAAACTGTTACCCCTTGTGCTGTCACTACAGGGTTTGGTAAAAAGTCATTCTTCATCTTTTTTGTAAGCCACTTCTGTACAATAGAAGGCCATACAATAGGCCATGCTAAGATCTCCTTTAAGCCTTGCTTCCTCCAGGCTGAATAAGCTCAATGATAACAACATATTTTCATAGGGCAATTATTTTATCCCTCTGACTCTTTTCGTGGCCCTGCTCTGAACCTGCTCAGAAGTAGAGGCAGCACTTTGCCTTGGCCTGTTGAACTTCATGAACTTCTCATGGATCCACTGACCGAGCCTGTCAAGGTCCCTCCGGAGGGAGGGTCCTTCCCTCTGTCAAATCAACCGCACACTAACCTGGTGGCTTGGTGTCATCTTCAAAGATGTTTACTCATTCCTACTGTCTATGTCATTTAAGATCTTAAATAGCACTGTCACCCTTTTGGATCATCGAGAGACAGCACTTATTTCTGGTTTCCACTTGGACCTTGAGGCATTGACTGCAATAATTGGAAAGCTCCCTTCTAACCAGATTTTTATCCTCCCAACTGTCCTTCTGTCAAACCCATCTCTCCAGTGCTGCTGACAGAATGTGAATGGGACCTTTGCACAAGCCTTACAGAAGTCTACGTCAGTTGCTCTTCCTTTGTTCATTGATGCAGTTACTCCATTGTAGATGGTCACCAGATCAGTCAGGCATGAATGTGAAGCATTCTATATGTTATGTCTATAACCACCTCAATATCTTCCATATGTTTAGACACGTCTTCCAAGGTGATCTCTCAATCACCTTATTGGGAATGGTCTGTCAGTAGTTCCCAGGGCCATCCTCTTTACCCATTTAAAAAATTGACATGATGTGTCCCTTTGTCCAGTCCCTAAGGATTTCACCTGAGTGCAACTACTTTTCAAACAAGATAGAGAGCAGCTTTGCAACTTTGTGTTCTAATTCCCTTGTGATTCTGGGATGCATCTGATCTTGGGGTGCATTCCTTGCCTACTTCCCAGCATCTACATTCACAGAAATTAGATGCTAGGAAGACATGTTCCTACCTATACTCTTTAGCATCCTTTTACCATTTTGTCTTAAGTTTGTTTTATTGTTTTGTTAATCTATGGGTACTGTTTGCCTCAGTAATCTTCTGTGGCAACAAATTTCTGAAGTTTATTACTGGTTTTATAATACTCTATTTTAAAATTATCTCTTCCTCTTTCAAACTGGTATCTCCCTCCTCTTGCCCTCTTATTAGTGAGTAACAGTGCTCTCTTTATCTTATGCTTCACCTTCTTGGCTCAATCCATAGCCAGTTTCTGTCTTTGCCTCCTCAATAGCAGACCTGCAACCTTTTCAGTCTCACTTCTTTAAGCTCTATTACCTCTCTCATTTTAATGCTCTCTACCTTTTCTACTTTTTACCTTCATGGAAAAGCAGAGAACACAGCTGCATAAAGTAGTCACAATAAGAACATTTCAAGATTTTATAGAACACCAAAATGACAGCCTCTATCTTGTTCTTGTAACGCCTTCTGATTGTGATGAGCATTTTCTTGACTTTTGTGAATGCCACTATGCAGAAATTATAGATTTCAGAAAGCTGTCAATGCTAATTCCAAGATACCCCTACTGTCATTTTAAAATCAGCATCCTCTAAGTACAGTTTTGGTTATTTTTTCTCTAGAGATTTTACATATATCTACACTGAAATCTATCATCATTTTGCTTTCTCACTCAATGCTGTGAGATCCAATGTGTTGAGGACTTTTTTCCAACAGTAAGGCATCTGGCTACCCAATTCAGCTCAGTTCCAATGGCCTCCAAGACCACTGAAAGACATAAACCAAAATTTATTCCCACTGCAAAACCACTGACATTCACCAGAATATTACATAATGTCAGTGCTCTCCAATCTATGCAATGACCACTAAAAACTCTGCTTTGTGATTTGTCCCTTACCTGCTTTCAAGTCTATAAAAGAGATAATTCCTCCCATCTTAAAATAATTCAGTTTCTCAAAACATATTCATCTGGCAACAAAAAAAACCAAAATCAAGGCTATTAAAAATCTGAATGTGTTATGATCATTGGATCCTGTTTATCCACATGTTGCTTAACAACTTTCCAGACCTCTATCAAGCTATTGTAGCAGCCATTCCCATTTAAGGAGCTGTGCTGACTCTTTATCACCACACTGCATGCACCTATGCAGTGACCCCTTCCTTTACTACCAACCGGTTGATGGGCTGAAGTCAGACGTGTTTGTTTCTAATTCTCAGATGCTCTCTAGATCCCTTCTGGCAGGTGCATGTGACTTCAGTTTTCATCTAGAATCCTCTAAAAACGTGGCTTTTGCAACAAGTAATTTATACTCTTTAGGAAGGAACTTGACATTTTTCATGTTTGAGTTCCTTCTAGTTTCTTTCATTAGTGCCATCCTATTCCACCATCCAACTCCTCTGTTCAGTCTAATTAATCAATAATTTTCCTCTCAAAGACTGAGGCAAATAGAGAAATCTTTCCAAAGTTTTCACAAGCAAAGTCTGGTAGAAAGAATGACCTGTTTATTATCAGTGTTCAGTTCCTGTTTCACATGGTTTTTATCAAGTACTGATATTGACTTCCTAGATGGACACCTTTTTTATGTATTTATTATTTTGCTCCCTTACTCCCTCAGCCCCCACTACCTCTTCCTTCTTCCCAGGAGTTCTCTATGTTTGGGAATGGAGGTGCGGTCAGTACCTTACATGTTCTCCAGTGCTCCTTCTTCCTCTCACTCATCCCCTGCTCCAGTCTGTGGTCTCTCCCACAGGAGATAGTCCTCCATGACCTATGAGTCCTCCCCTCAGGCTTCAGTTCTCCATGAACTGCATCTGCATAGGTCCCTTCCACCATGTGCAGTCCTTCAGGAAGAACTGCTTCCCCTAATGGGGCCACAGGCCCTGACAGAATTTTATTTTTGTACAGGCTTCCCTCAGAATCACAGACTCCTTATATGAGACTATTGGACCAGATACTTTTCTTGTATTTCTGAAATGTTTACATCTGGATTACTAGCAATCTTTTAGTGTACCTGTTCTTCTGAAACAAAAATTGTTTCTATTTTGATAAGAATGTTTTCTGTCAATATATACTTGAAAATTATCTTATATTGTTCAAATTTCCATTTCTCTTCAGTCTATATTTCCCTTTGTAGGAATGTACCCATTTGAGTCAATAATCATTATTCGTGTTAGTAATACTAATATACAGACATACACGTTTTCTAAAGCTATTATTTCAATTAAGAGGATGGACATTCTTGATGGTTCTGAGGCCTTTGCAAAACATAGAAGAAATATTATCCAAAAGTTTGTATTTAAAAAGAAGGCTAGGGAGGGGGGTGAGAAGCAGGAGAGGGAAAAGATAGCTGCATTTTTAAAATAATTCTCTGTTCCTTCCATCCCATTAATTCCTTAAATTATTTTTTCATTCATTTTTCCCATGACACATTCATCACTTTCAAAAAGCCAGAGTCCAAATGAACCAGATGTGCTGAACGTGCAAATAACTGAAAAATAGGTTTCCCTGGAAACCAGATTAAAACCTTCAAAACAGCTCCACCTCCTGCTCAGCTTCCCTATCCCTTTTAGCAGATCAGTAATAGCAAATCAAGACACTCATACCCAGATTGTGCCCTCCACTTATATGAGCAGGGGGTAACCAGTTCAGGCAGGATTCAGAAAGGAGAGACTTCCATTTCAGTATTTTTTCACTGTTTTATTCTCTGTAAATCTGTAACTCTTCTGTAATAGCAGTACATGGAATGGGTAGGATAGGCATTTTTGCAGATGGTATCAGAAAACAGCTGCCATTCGCATTATCCTTTGGCAATCCCATGGTTAACTGTGTAGAATATCTACTAGAAGGCCACTCCAATTAGCACTCATTTATCTGGAATCCTTTCCCCGGAACTTTACATTGCTGCTGCAAGGCATTTTGAAATTCAGATGGGAACTAAATGACTAACCAGAAAATTCACCTACCATCATCTGCTAGCTCTTCTCCCACATACTCTGTACTGTTCTGCAGATGCCAGAGGTGTGGAAATGAAGGCAAACCTCTTTCCTTGACTGCATCCTGCCTCTTTCCATGATTCTCAGAAGTTTATGTACCTGAGTGGTCTTGGTCCTTGCCAAATAAAACTCCTAGTACAGTACCTCTGAACAATTACATTGCTGGAACACGTTAGCATAACTTGACCCTTCTTACTCCTTCATGTAACGTCAGTGTGAAGGGAATAATACAGACTCAGTAGACACTCTACATTAAGTGGCTCTGTAATCAAGAGCCCTTTCCCTTAATACAATGATCTTTTCTGACCTTGCAAATATTGTATTTTATAAACCAATAGTACTGCAGTGTAACTAGGGAAATGTTGCAGTTACAATAAAAATTTTCATCACATTGTGAAGCAATCATGACTTACCCTTAGAATGAGAAGACCCTTTGATGCATTGCTCCTGTTTCCATTCCTCATCTGATCAGGGAGAGGTGGAATAAATCACTGTGCTTCCACCCAGACTAGAATAAATTTCTGAAGGGAGAGCTGAGTGAAGAACACTTATTAAAAATTGTTAAATGAAATGAACACAAGACAACAAACAACAGAAGTATCTTGCCCTGTTAATGAGATGCTGCTATCTGGATTAGTCTGTATTTGCTGAGTTTCTAATTAGTTTTCATTTTATTAGCATGCTAATGTTAATATGATGCATTACTTTCAGTTGTGCAGGCATAAAGCCAGTTTTTAGGAAACTGGACTTCCAGAAAACAAAAGTAGGGAATCAATGAATAAGTAATTTACAAAACTACTCAGCCTAACTCTGCACCACAGAGACAGAGTTTTTAATCCTTTTTTTTTCAGTATGCCACTATAATTAACAATGTGCATATGATTGGCATTAGCAGTGATTTCCTCTGGAAACTGACACTTAGTTTTTATACTGATCTTCCTTCTGGTAGAAGCAAATATTTTACCTGACTGTTTCAGCAGTGGTTTATCCTCTGAATGCAAGCACAAGACAGAATATCTGATACAGTATAGAATGAATGAACAACAGAGACCCCATTTCTCCTGTCCTTTAAAAAATAAATAAACACCTACAAAAATACATACTTTGTGGGGAATAAGTTCTGGTTCATCAGAATGTAAAGCACCTTGTTTAGCTGACAGTAGTAAAATTGCTTGGACTTAGGGAACATTCTTATTGATTCATGAATATTCCAAGGAGATAGATTAATCTTTTGTGAACCATACAGTTCCGATGAAGCTGCTGTTTAACATGCTAAAGTGCCAAATTCATCTTCTTTTTGTACAAAAGAACTTCCTATAATAAAGACTCCTTGCATTAGCAATAAGGCATCTCTGTGGGGAATGTTTATTATGAAGTGTTTGCATTTTGAGATAGACATTTTGTCATGTATTACACAGCTATCTAAGGATAGGAGTGTATGGCAATATCTTACATTCAACTATAGAGCTTAATTATTATTTGGGATGTTCTGTCTATATAGTTATCCAAGGATAGGTAAGCAATGCATTTAGTAAACTTCATAATCTTCATAACTTTTATGGTGTTCCACATCTTCTGTCAGGTGTGTACAAAAATTGGGCAGATGGTCCACCACACATACTAAGGTAGATAGGCTGGTAGATGAATAGGTGGGTAGACAGAACTCAGCACCAGTAGAAAAACTCATAGCTATCAGAATCTTCACAGAGAAATGTGTGCCTTGTGTGAGACAATAAACACAACTTGTTCTGATGGCCCAGAGCTCTGAGGACTGCACAGCCTCATTGAGTTGCTCACAGTGCTCACCCAATCCTGTGTTCTAGCACAGAGCAGATTTGACCCTTCTGGTACCCAGGGATCTAGCAGGCTCAAGTGACTCACATGAAACAGTTCCTTTATTCTAGTTTGGTACCCTGACTCCAGCTACCCTCTGGTAGCAGTTGTGCTTTTGCAAACAGACACTTTATTCCATGGGTTAGCAATCTGTGAGACTCCAGGTTTGCCAGTTGTAGAGCACTTGCATTTAGCTTTCTAGATGAACTTGTATGCAGTTTGAATAGTACATGCCTGTGCTTGTCATGATCTCTTAATCTGATACCAATTTCTGTACACCGATGATGGCCATACTGTGCCGTACTGCTATCGATCTTCATAATATTACAAGCAAATTATCCATGAATGATACAGACTGAATATGAATTCAAATCTGAATATTGCTCTGCGAAAGAAATTATGTATAAACGCTTAAAATACAAATGTTTCTAGATTTGTAGGTGGGAAACTCTCTACCTGCTTATTTAATTTGCATACGTCAATAACATGACATTTTCTTTCTCTCTTTCTTTCTTTCTTTCTTTCTTTCTTTCTTTCTTTCTTTCTTTCTTTCTTTCTTTCTTTCTTTCTTTCTCTCTAACATAAGTAATTCATTATGGTTTATGTTAGAAATTGAGAGTTTTGTCTCTTATCTACTTGCCTTTGGCAGCACAGCCTCAAATTGTGTATGCCATGAATATTTAATGTGATGTTTACATAGAATGCTAAGGAAATAGAGAGCAGATGTATATAAATGTCACCAGAAAGAAAAAGACTGATTACAGTAAAAGTCTAAAAAGTGCTGAGTATTAGCAGAAGGTCTATGTGAAATATGTGTATTATGGAATAGTTAGCTTGCTTTCTATTTAACAATACTGATAGCATTTTGTATCTGCTGAAGTTTCCAAACACAAAAGTTGAAATAACTGCCTCTATATATCAGTTTATAAGCAGACCCAATCTTTGCATGCTCTGCAGATGCTGACATAGTTTTACTGGTGGGAGGGAATTTTTGGGCCACAGTCACCTGAATAGTTTCCTTTAATTCCCACTGAAATGGTGTTCTTAACACATTGAATTTGGAAACAGAAAAATGCACATGTTTACAAAACACCAGAGGGAAGGTCTAGGGAACTGTAAGTCAGCCGCATCTCAGTCAACAGGAGTATAATGGAGAAAGATCTCTTGGTTTTGTTCAGCTTTAAGAAGAGCTGTCTAACTACCTAAAGAGAGGATTTAGAGAAAATGGAGACAAACTCTTCTCAGAGATGTGCAAAGAGGCAGCAGACACAGGCTGGAATATGGGAAACTTTTTTTTTTTTTTAACAGACACTGCTCAAACACTTGAACAAGTTAATCAAATATTGGCTGGCCACAGATTTTTTATATCTCCATCTCCATATATATATTCAAAATATGACTTAACAAGTAATCTGGGGACCTGCACATCCTTCTATTATTCAGCAGAAGTCACTTTGTGTATCATTCATTGTATGACTCTATTCTATGATTTTCATGAGATATTGGAAAGTTAAGAACTAGAAGTTTATTTGTCTCTTTCTTGTGTACAGTACAGTGTAAAACTTTGGAAACATGATTTATGAGATTTAAAAAAATGTTTACCTTGTTGAAAATATTAAACCTATAGAATTGAGCTACTCTAATTACAAACACAATTTCTTATACTAAGTATGGCAATGAGTACAAAATTATTTGAGAACATGGGAAAAACACCTAGGTAGCCCTAGCACTCCCTTGCTAAATGTCTTATAAATTGCTGAAAAATAGAATGATAAATTGTTGAAGAGTTAGTGGAATAAGATGGAATTGCAAGCAATAGTACTGAGCAAGGTAATTCAATGAAGTGTTTTCCACATTTATCACTGCTGTGTTCCCAGACTCCCATACCAAGTCACTTTGGCTCAATAATTTACTTTATTGCTAGAGACTTTATTGATCATATTTCACACTGCACTAACCTAGCACTCTCTGTATTGTCCTACTGTCATGTGTTGTCTTACTGTATAGATCCAGAACTGCTAAGGGTCACAGTGCTAAACACTGTGGAGACACATATGATCCCTGCAAGACTGACTTCCCAAAGAGGCAGTCTCTGGAAATGTTGGATGATTCAGGGGTGGTTTGGAGAAGCTTCTCTCACCACTCACTGTTCATTACTGTCCCGCCAGCCCAGCACCACGCACGTTATAATGTTGTGTCTACAGGAGAAAGAGAATGGGGAGGAATTACCCGGGAGAAGAATACATCATGGACTACAGTATTCACTTGTGTGCAATTCTAGCACGTGTAATTGCACCTCATTAGAGAAAACAGCATTAGAGGGCAGAAATAATGTACCTTGGTACACTGGGGCATAGGCATCTTAGAGCCTATCTCCAGAAAATGTCACAAAGCACCATCTTACCCTTCTAACAGGCATAAAACACTATTTACCTTAATGATTTCAGTTTTCTAAATTTTTTCCATCCCTTTACACGTGCACAGTCTTCTACACTGCTCTCTTTTCCTGGACCATTTTCATACAAGTTTGCAGTTTTATATGTTGTATATATAGGTATGTAATCATTACAGTGTGGTATTAAATCTCAAATCTGGAATCTCAGGTTCATTCCTGAAAGACTCCTTCACAAACAAAGCATCTACTATGCTCCACAGTCTTTTGGCAACTACCTACTTTTGTCCTCTGTACATATCCAAATTTCTGAAAACCTCAATAACCCTTTCATCAAATGGGAGTTACTTCAACCTGGAAAGGATGCTTGAAACTTCAAAAGACCTTTCTCTATTAGGCTGATTTTAGAGACTGACCAAGAGAAATACTTTTTTCCAGGTGTTTCTTTGACTGGTCAAATGAGAATCTTTTAGAAGCAAAGTTATTCAGTCCATTCAGTGTAGGAGTAATCAGATTTGTAAAGTAACAGTGAGTATTTTTACAATAATAAAAAATGGAGAGCAAAAAGAGATGGAAGGATCATCTTCAAAATAAGGTGTAACTTATGTTGTTTAAAGAATTTAAGGTAAGGAATATTACCACAGTAAAACTTGAAATATTTAGAAAAGAGAAGATAATGTCTTTCTGTATGAAGACAGCTCATCACTTCAGAAAAAAAAATATGATGAATACTCTAAATATTTCTTACTTTTCAGAAAGTTAAGATTCTGAATTCCCTGAAAAAAAACATTAATTAGAACTAATTCCAGAGAGTTACTAGCATCCCATATTCAGATAGAAATAGTCACACAGGTACTACTTTACTGCTTGTAAAGGAATGCAATGGCACTGGCACGGGCACTGCAATATGACATTCTGACCCACAAAAATCATAACACTAAAGCATAAGCATTGGTGAAAAGGCATTGAACTTAATATTCATAGAGTATATTCAGATTGAAGAACCCTTGTTTTTTTTCCCAAATTTTGTCTGTCTTCACAGTAAACATCATATATGGTTTTCTGATATGACATAGATAGCTTTTTCTATGTTTCTGATTCTGCTTTAACAGTTTGCATAGTTCTTGAATATCTTCTACACACCTAGATAACTAATTTATTTGACATCGAGGTTTCTTCATTACTTCTACCCTCTTAGAAAACCCAGTCAGAAATTGTTCTGAACACTGTATACTTAGCTGTATAAACACGAATAGATGCATTTCATCTGCATGCATTTCTAAAGCAGTAGGAAAAGAAACAAATTTCCACACAACTATGATGGAAAATATAAGGACTGTTTTAATGATTTGTTATCAGTATTGCTCTTCCTACCAATGTAATCAGATCAAGACCACATATCTTTCAAACTGAAGTTACCAAATGCAGCCCTTCAGGTCTAATTCCTTTATTTCAGACGGCTTTAATAAGTTACAGAGAATATTACGACAATATCTTCTTTAAAAGAAAGCAACATTTCGCTGAAATTATTTTAACAATTGTAAGAAGAAAAACTGTTCCACTGTGATTCTTCCAAGCCACTGTACTAGAACAAATTCAACCCATTCTAATTGGGTGACATCAGGCAGCAGTGAAAATGCAATTTTTTGTGAAATTTGTTTTTGCGTTTTGCTGTTAGGAGCTCAATGTTCAACTCGTTCACAGCTCTCCATTGGACCTTATCAAAGAACATGCTGGCTGGAGGGCATCAGCAGCACTGATCACTCAAAGGGAAACAGAACAGCTGTGTTCCTGACAGCTGGAGCAAGCATGACGTCCATCAGCAACTAACGGGAATATCTAAAACTGTTCTCCTTAGCAGGGTGCCTGCAAATCCAGTTATGTTGCAAATTAGAGTCCTCAGCCACCATCAATTTCAACCATTATTTTTTTAGTAGATGATAAATATTTCTTTATACATCTGTGTATTTTTTTGTCATTCTGTTATTCATCATCCATAAAGTAGCTTTAGGTAAGAATTATAAGAGGATTAGCTGTTTCAGAGCTCAAGTTCTAAGAATTCTCCTATGCAGATGCACTTCAGAAATTCACACTGCAAACACACACAGAAATCTCACTTAAGAAATACACTTTCAGATCATATTTTTAAGACTAAAAGGAGCTGCTAACAAGATGTATGACCTGCTCCTGAATTCTCTCTGCTTTTTTATCTTGACACTGATATCTAAGCTTTAAAAACTGTGTATTTATTGTTATCAATTTACAAAATTCAAAGTATATCTGATTTTCATGTTCAGTAATCAAGAATATTTTCACCCAGCACTGCTTATCTGACAAAGTAACTAATATTATAGAATCTTAATTTGGACTGTTCACTTGATAGAGAGATGACACAAAGTTAAAAAAAAAGTGTAGTACGTGTTTAATGTTCTCAGTTGTGATCACTTTCACACTTCCTGTTCGTCCCTTTGAACTGTAATTAGACTTCACTTTTATTGCCTTTCATAGCATTTGTTCCTTTTGTGAGAGTGGCTTGTGGACTAGTTAACGTAGTGTCCTATTAAAGCATATGATAGCTTAAATAAAAGAATCTGATAGCTCATTTAGTTTTACTTCAGTTTCTTGCTTTTAAATATATCAGTTTTAAAAAATCTGTAACCCATTCTTTAAGGCATTTTTTTACCCAAGGTGGATTATACCATTAAAGATGTAGATTCAACAAAATCAGTCCAAACTGTGGAGTTCAAAAGAGCTTAAAAGCATTGCCTTATGGTCAAGAAGCTACCAGCACGCTGGGCACCATCTTAGTCTTTCAGGACATATGTAGCTTTTAAATGAGCAGATATTATATTTGGTACAATAAGTTTTAACCTGGACTGTGTATCTCTATATGAATATGAATAACAAATATATATTTCACAAGTTGTGTTCAGACTCTCAGCCTTCCGGTGTGCCATTCACAGGTTCTTTACATGGTGTAGACTCCCTGTTGTCAATCTCCCAAAGCAGAGATGTACATAGCTCTTCAAATATGTCCCACTCAAAAGAAAAAAAGCCTTATAGTTCTGTTCAGCTTCTCAATAAACGCATGCTCCTATGTGTACTCCTACTCAGGAAAATGTCTAAACGTTGTGACTAAAATTTTGCCCAGAGAAAATAAAATAGCAATGCATTAATGAATGTCTCTTCCTTCAGTTACTAAATTTGCATTTGCAATCAAGGTATTAAAGAAATGACAATTAAACAATTAGTATTGAAAAATCTAAAGAATGGGGAAAAAAAAGAAAAACAATTAATCAAATTCTGTGATTCTGCTGATGCATTACTCAGATATGTTTCTGTATTAGCATGATATTAAGATAATTCGTGGGAAAATCATCCAGAAAGCTGACTTGCTGCAAAAAGCAGTGAATTAACATATAAGTAACTATACTAACCTATCTGAACTTCTCATTTTTATACTTACATACTTGTTATGCAAAGTAAGAATTAGGATGCCTGAAGGTGAAATCTAAACATCAGTTCTTTACCATACAGGCAACTCTCATTTATGCAGGTGCCATGTATATTTTCATTCACACTAAGAAGTCTTTTTCTTATATAACGACCCTCTGGTCTTTTCTAATATCTTACCAAGGCAGGCAGGAGAAGTTCCCCTGGTCTATCAGTGGGCTGCCACCTACTGACAGTAGTTTGATTTGAGACTCTTACCCTAAAAAACACAGGTGGATATAGGAATCAGAAAAATGTAGGATTTTACAGTTCACAGAGTGTTTTTTTCTCACTTTCAAGAGATACAGAGCACTGTCTTGTACAGGTGCTTCCCAAAAATTTTCTAAATTACATCTGGATGCAGCACTGCACTGTGCTGGACCTAGCTCAGAGCTATGACTAAATGCAGTAATCTAGCTTTTACAGCTGCTATATGACAGACGGGGAGGGTGGATGCCTTAATTAACTGTGTTTACTTATGTACAGGATACAAAAACAAAAGCTCATTTGAAAACAACAAGACTAGCTGCTTCTACCTGCTCTTTCTCCGCTAAAACAAGTTTTCCATGGAATTCAATATTTCCTTTTAACTAAGTGATTTATAATCTCAGTAATTCTTGTTTACTGTAAGCAAAATAGCAGATTAGTAATGTGTTAAATATGAGTTATTAAATTCCCATTAGACTAAATTACCATCCTCAGAGATATAGAAAACTACTCCAAATTAATTTGTGTCTTTCAATAACTGTATTTCATCTATTTCTAAAAACACTATTAATTTTAAGGTTTGTGCTACTGCAGCTTGCTTGGTCTTTAAAATAGAACCCAGGCTGTTAAGTTAGATTATATGCCCTATCCTCTTCAGTAAAGTAAATAAGAAAGTAAAATGCTCTTTTAGGAATCTTTTCTGTGCAGAATAAGATGCAGTTAATTTTGAAGATCCTTTGGCTGAAGTCCAGCATGAAATAATCTTCACCTATATCTATTTAGACATTACAGAGCCAGGTGATAGTCTAGCACCCTCCAGAGATTTTTTTAATGATGTCCCCACTATTTTTCAATTGCATCTTGCCTAGAAAGGAAGCACTGTTTCCAGACATTTTTTAAAGCCTTTTTTCAAATCCTGTGAAGAAAATGCACACCTTTTATTTCTTGTTTCACATTCTAAATATCAATGAATGAGCTGAAAAATCTTATTGTAGTAAATATTTCCATTTCTTCAACTTTAATGGACTTCCTTTTACTGGGTCATGAAGTTACTTCCTTTGAAGTTCTTCACAGAAACAAGAACCTCTGAGATTATGACAGACTGTTTCCATCTTTGAAGCAAGTGGTCTAAAGCCTGGAATATGACTTCACAGAGCAACAGTTCCATAGTAACTGTTCACCTACAGTTAAAAAATGTAACACATACTGGAAATTAATATTCAGAGGAAACATTAGAACTCATGTATATATATGCATATGTATGTGCCAAAAATTATCTGCAGTTTATCAGGAGCACTCTATTTAAATAGGTCATTGTCTACAAACAATTTTAATTTGTAGTAAAATGCACTTCTTAAAGAGCTATTGCTGTAAGTTGTTGGTGGCATCTATTGAAACCTATTTTTTCCTTTAAACCACACATTTTAAAATCCTTACATGCAATGTGTAATGTACTTTTTCTAGTAATTTCTAATATTTAGGTATTTATGTACCTTTGTAACATCTAAAGCAAAATATATAAGTAAAAATTTGCTTCTATTTGTCAAAGATAGCAACATTATGTAAATAAAGAAGCCCTTACAAATATTTTTATAGGTAAAGACCATACATTTGGTTATTTATATTTTACTCCTATTACTCAACAAGGGCTGAAATGTACTTAAGGTGTCTTGGTGGGTGAGAGCAAGACTAGCAATAAAATATAGCCCTCTGTACTTTGAATAATCCTACACAATGAAGTGCCAAATTGTCTAAATGTGCAATTGCGTTGTTTTACTTGAAGAACTTAAGTAATACAGCAGTATTAATCTCTAAATAGTATTAGTTTTCTATAGATTATCACCATCATTTTGTAGAACACTAATTAAATTTGAAGGCCTTCTTAAGAAGAGCTTTGCTGAAGATAAATCATAAGACAAAACAAGTGAAAAATAAAAAGGCACTGAAAATCTGCCAGTTGCCTAATGCCCTTAGTCTCTGCACTGTACTTATCAATGTACTAATCCTCAGCCTAAATTTTGCTCCACTTTCATGGTTCTAAATGCATGTAAATGCAATAAAAAATGTGTTCTTTGGACTGCAGTTGTTGACTTAAGAAACACTGACTTGTATGTTTTGCTTAATCAGCATATTTTTCAGCTTTGGTAGTACAGGACACGTATCTCCAATGTATTTTTTCTCTTAACTTTCCTTTTGGTTTTGTAAACAGCAAGTCAAACTGCCGCCGTCCCATCAGCGCTCCAATTTCTACACTCAGAACACATACTTTTGCTTCCTCTTACATAGATTTTAATGGACATGGAATACTGCTGATGCTTAAACATCATCTAGTTCCAAGCTCTATGCCATGGGCAAGGACACGTTCCACTCGATAGATTGCTTAAAGCTCCATCCTAGTCAAGGTCAAGCCTGACCTCAACTACTTCCAGGGATGGGGCATCTAGAGCTTCTCTGGGCAACCTGTTCTAGCACCTCACCACCATCACAGTAGAGAATTTCTCCCTAATATCTTAATCCTATTGTGCCCTCTTCCACCTTAAAGCCATTCCCCATTACTACATGCCCTTGTAAAATGTCTACATTTCTGTGGGTCCCTTTATGTACTGGAAGGCTTCTATAAGTCCTCCTCTGAGTTTTCTCCAGCTGAACAACCCAAATGCTTTCAGGCTGGATTCATCAGAGGTGTTCCTGCTCTCTGATCTTCCTGACTCTCCTCTGGACTAACTAGTTAAGAAACATATTTCACTTCTTGGTCCTGTCTAATGCGTTTCAAAAGGAAAACAATTTTAGACATAAACACCATGCTCTCTATAAAATCATTCCTATTTCCTATCTCTCCTGGCCACATTTGGTCTTTGCTATTTGCCTGTTTTCTGCAATAAACAAGACTCCATGTTTCATTTTATTGCTATATGCATGGCTGAGTGATGGAAAGGCAGATTTCCTCACAGCAATGATGCTTCAATGCTATCCGTGGTCTTCCCAGGATAAAATATATATATTCAAAATATGACTTAACAAGTAATCTGGGGACCTGCACATCCTTCTATTATTCAGCAGAAGTCACTTTGTGTATCATTCATTGTTAATTATAACATCACCCTATGTTTTCCTTTCTTTTCTCTAACAAACTGCTACTATCTCTAAAATTTTAACTTTCCATATATCTTAAATCAGTTTGCATATGATATAAGAGCTAGGATACATGGCACTCCATACTGAAAAATAGGGTGCTATTGAACTATAGCACTTTTTAATCGCTGTATAATCTGCTTAGCTACCATGTATGAATGAGATAAATTGAGGGTTGAACTTCTTTCCAGCCTGCAAAACCATAACAATTTGTCTCTTGCAGACATACAAGCACTAAAAATGAAAAATGAGCAGATACACGAATCTCAATTCTCCACTAGCACAGTACATGCCTGTTGCTGCCTGAAGGAATTTGCATCCCCGTGGAGAACAGAGTGGGAAAGTTTCTATGAAGAGACACCCCCCCTCTTTATTCTTAGTATCACCATTCCACTTTTCACACAGTACTTTATGAAATGATAATACAGAAGCAGGCCATGAATTAAAGCAGATATTAAAGTGTAGTTTCAGGAGATGCTGCTTTCAGTATCTTCTTTTTGACACAACAATGACCAAAAAGACACCCATATATATCCTGTAGACCCAAACTTGAGGTAAAAATTAGTATTTTTGTAAATTATTTTTAACACTGCCACTCTCAATCAAAACTTAAAAAAATTTTTAATATATGAATATAATTATTTAGATTTAAATTTGTTTAAGGTGTGAAATAAATACACTTTAAACATTTAGGTCTAAATTTATGTCTTAAAAATCCATGTTCAATTTTCCCTTGAGTATGTATCTTTCACTTTGCAGCAGCCTTTGTGAAACTGTTGATGAGCCACTCTGTATGCACCCAGTTATAAGCAGGCTACCACAAAATTCTGCACCAGAAAAGAGGAATTAGGCTGTGGTTTGCAAAGACATTAGAAGAAAAGCTTGATAGACATTATAGAGAACGTATTGGAGTTAAGAACTAAATCAGCTGGAGCACTGGCTGTCTGGAAAGTCAGAGACACCAGATTCCATTAGGCTTGAGGGAGAGTACTTGTCCTGGTTTCAGCCAATGACAGCTGCATTTTCTGCAGTAGCCATAATGGGACAGAGCCTGCGGCAGTGTGGGCATGGCCAGGACACTAATATTATTCAAGACCGTCTTATGTCATTTGCAAGGGTGAGGGAAAGGGACTCTCTTATTCACTTCTGGGGTAGGAGACATGTCTTCTCCAGTCAGGAAAATGTGGCAGCAGTCAGGCTGGGTCACGCTCTGCAATGAGCATTTTTGCATGTGAATCATTCTCTCTTTTTGTACACTTTCATTATTAATATTGTTGCTGTTACTGTTCATTTTCTTATGGCTGTTTCCTGTTATTAACAGGATTTTTAATTTTTCCGCATCCACTTCCCAACTCCAGCCACAGAACAGGAAGTGGGAGGGGAAGGCAGAGGGAGCAAGTGAGAGGTGTCTGGCTTGGGAGCGTCATGTGCGTAGGGGACACTGAATTGGGTAGTGCCAATGCTAAACCATGACAGGATGATACCTACACACAGATATAGGATTTGACTCTTGTGTTCCAGTATCTAAAATTTACTTACAGAAAAGACAATGTTAGAGTATTTATGTTCCCTCCATGATTTTAAGCTTTTTGAAGCTATTTTATCTGCTAAGGTGCTTGGCTTCTGTGCTTTGACTGTGCCTAACATATCGGCATACTGGAAATTGTGTTAGATATTTATTTATCTGCTTGTTTAGGTACCTAAATACCTTCTGAAAATATGACATCATGAACTACACAACTATTGGGCTTAAAATGCCTGCTACTGCTACTCCCAAGCTACGTGAAAGAGAGGATAGATTACTACCATTCCTATGAAGTCCTACAGGAATTTTAAATGCCTTGAGTCAGGTCATTAAATGCATGTACAGTAACTTCTCGCTGCTCCTGGCTTTCATTTGGGAAAAGCTTTTGTCATTATCTTTGTGACTCAGCAGCTGGAACATCACAGCCTTGAAAATGTCCGCACATTTTGAAAAAACAGTAACCATGTTGCACCTTAAAAGACTGAATACTGGCATTGTACAAGTGTAATCTGGTTTTATACACATCTGGCCCTGCAATACAGCCTGTCTGAGGAAAGTATGCACTCTGTCACTTTCTATTGATAAGGAGATAAATAGAAACAGGATAAATCCACTGGATATCCGAGCTCAAGCATTAGGCTAAAGAAAAAATTAATCCCTGCAGCACTTAATTTCCATATTTCTTTCTATTGATAATACAATCTCAACTAGAAATCTCATAAGCAAATATTGCTATTTTCAGTTAGATTATTATTGGACATGTTCCCTGGAAAAAATCACATCTTTGAGGCAGTGAAAGTATTCTCCTATTTTAACAACCGACTTCGCAACATTAGTTAAATAAATGTGACTATTTTTTGATGTTTGATAGCTTCAGATTTTAGTGTAAATCAAGCTAGAAGAGACTCCAGTGCAACCTCTTGTCCAGAGAAGAGCCAGTTTTGGGCTCAGACCAAGATTCTTGAGGCTTCACCCAGCTGGAGCATGAAACTCCCCAAAGTCAGAGACAGTTCAGCCTCTTTGAGCTTCCAGCTAAAATCTGCACCTTATCTCCAGCCTGAATGGGACTCCAGTTTGTGTCACTGCCTTTCACCCTCTTTGCATGCACCGCTGTGGAGAGCTCATCTGCATCTGCCCAACCCCCTTCCACTGATACTCAGGATGCCACTGGGCATCCCCAAAATTGCCCCTTTTCTCAACAAAAAGGCCCAACACTGCAGCCTTTCCTTGCATGGCTAGGGCTTCCGTCCCACCTAGGTGGCCTCTGCTGATTTAATTCTGATTTATCTATATTTTTCTTGCACTGGAGCCCAAAAATTAACACTGTATCCAGATGTGATACAGCAACCACTGAATAAAGGGTAATTCTTCTGTGCCACATCCCAGCTCACACCACCTCAGGTGCTGCTATCCCTGCTGACAGAGAATGGTCTTGCCAAATCACCACCTCAGTTGTGTCTTAAAAGATTGTGAGACAAGTTTAAGGAGTGGACACTCTAAAATGAGTTACCCACCCTTTAAACCAATTTAACCAGTTAAACCCCAGTTTAACCAAGTCCTTTCCACCAACAAAAAGAAATTAATACAAGTAGATATAATCTTAAAAAATTACACTTAACTAAAATAATGAAATAGCAACAGGCAAAAAATAACAGTAATAGTCACTACTTGCAAATTTGCTGAAATCTCAGTGACTCTTCAGGAACAAAGAGAACCTCAAAATGGCAGAGTAATGTTTCCCCAAGATGGTGCCCTCCACAGATGACCATGTGTTGGGAGACAAAAGGGAAATGGTGGAGAAACCCCTCTCAGCTCAACGTTCCCCCTGCAACAAAAGACAGGAAAACTTACAAAGGGTTTCTAGTGGCACATGGGAATTCCCAGCCTGTGTGGCATCAGAGTTGCCACTCACTTCTGCTGGACTCCATTGGTGTTGGTGTCTAGGGTCCTTGCTCCAGAGTGGAGGGAAAAAATGGACTCTTGAGCACTGATATATGGTGGCCTGACCCCAGACTGACTGGCTCTGACTCGAACTCTGCACCTACTGATGTAGGTGTTGCAAAATTCACTCTGCAGTCATTTTTGATTGTGAAATACACCTTCTTGGTTCATACATTTGCCAATAGAGCCAAGAGGGAAGAGACAGCTCTGCTTGTACAACCTGACTTTAAAAAGACCAGCACCTGCTCTCCCTGAAATTCATTTCTGGGTACAGGTTCTACAAGAGATAGTAACAATTTTTGGGCACAGATGGATACGGAATACAATAACATTTTGGGTTACAGGTTATCAGACGCAGATGTAACAGATCTGTGAAATTCTCTCAAGTAATCCTGAAAGCAGCCTCATCCACTGCTATCCATTCTGCACTTTGAACATTTCTAATTAAGCATGAAGGCTTGGGAGACACTGCTGGTTACTAAAAGAAGGGAAGAAGGCACAGAACACAGCCTCAGCTCTGTTTCCTGTCACTAAGTCACCTCTCTCATTCAGCACTTCCTTGTTTAGGCTTTTTCTGCAACTGTAGAATTTCTTATTGGCCTTGATGGTGCTGTGACATTTCTCAATCTAGTTGGACTTTAGTTTTCCTAGCACCAAACCTTCATTTCTACACAGTGTTTCTAAACTCCTCCTTTCCAGCCTGTTCCTTCTTCCAGCTCCTTTATACTGTCCTTTTGCCTCGGATCTTTGTCATAGGTTCCCTGCTTAGCCAGCTAGCTTCCAGTGTGTTGGCTTATCTCTCTAGGTACCATGGTGGACTGCTCTCACACTTGGTGGTGCTGTCCTTAAAGGCCTGCCAGGTTTTCTAAGTGATTTTGTTTTTCAGTGCTATCTATCCTATGCGCCCATTTACCAAATCTACCAAAATCAGCTTTAGTAATGAGCCAAAAGAGCCAAAATCTGAATATTTGAAGCCCTATACTTTGTTACTTTTTCTTCATTCGTTTCCACATCTTGAACTCTCTAGTAATACAACCACTACAGCTAAGACACCATTGTTTGTCTCATGCATCCTTTCCCTCTCTATGAGAGGATAGCAGACCCAACTGTTCATCTCCCCTGGTGGAATCATGTAGTGTTTTTTCACACGGTTATGCCCTGTACCCTTCAGAAATCTTGCCTGCTTGTATCCAGTTTTGCCCTTCGACCAGATGTCAGGGAGTATAAAGCCTATGTGAGAATGTGTGTTAGTGGCACAGTATTTCAGGAAGGCACTGTCCACACTGCCACCCTGATGAATGGTCAGTAGTACACTCCTGCCACTCCAACGAAGTGTAGCAGAGTTGTCATCAAACCCTGAATCCTAAACTCTCAGGAAGCCTGTTGTCTGTCCCATATATGAGCTGCACACATCTCAACTGTGGCTTTAGATCAAAGGCAGCTCCCATCATTGTCTTCATCTCCTGTCTTTCCTGAAGAGCTTATATTTATGCATAGCTCACTCTGGTTGTACAAGCTAAGCCATCACATCTGCCGTTGCAATCTTGCCAGTGTTTTCTGGTTGCACATAACATTTCTAGAACCTCCTACTTTGTTTCCCACGCTGAGAGCATTTATGTAGGTGCACTTGAGTTAAGTATCCCTTTGCCCTGCTTCATCAGTCCTGAGTCCTCCTTTGTTCCCACTATCTGCCCTCTTCACCATCCAACCCCTCTGCTCTTGTTTGCATGTGACATTGGGTCATAAACTCCCTCCCTCATCTCACCAGTCTAAACCTTTCATCACCACATTGTCCAATCTTTCAGAAAGAGTGCTCTTGTCCCATCTTAGCAGGTGGATCTTCTCTTCCCTTAAGTCCTTGACCCTCAGAAAGGGTCCCAAAGTCATGACCTGGGGCACATCCACATTGTTGCTAGTATGGACCTGTTGCATCCAGAGGTCAACATGCTCTTCTTCACACACCCAGTGGGATGACAGCTTCATGGTACAGCTACTAAGGCAGCTGATATGAAAGATGGCCTTCTTGATATGTTGCTTTTTGAAAGAGAGGGGTCCATGAGTGATGTAGAGATTGGCGACCATCTTAGCCACAGTGATCACAAGGAAATCTAGTGTAAAATCTCTGTTGACAGGAGCAAAAGTGACAGAAAAAACTCAGTTCTGGACATGAGGAGAGACGAATTCAGGCTGCTCAGGGAACCAGTGGATAAGGTCCCCTGGGAAAAGGCTTTTGGATGTGCTAGTGTCCATCAGTGCTGGTCACTATTTAAGCTCCACCTCCAAAGGTCACAGGATCAGGCAATTCCAGAACACTGGAAGTCAAGCAGACAAGGCAGAAGGCTGGCTTGGCTGACCTGGGATCTCCTTTTGAAGACTAGACAAAAAGCAAAGTATATGTCCAGTAGAAGCAAAGTCAGGTGATTTGAGAAGAATGAGATGCTGCTCACCACTGCAGGGAGAAATTTCATGTGACCAAACCTCGACTGGGGTTGAAGATAGCTAGAAGTGTGGGGGACAGTTGAAAGAAGGGCTTTAAATACATTAATAGTGAAAGGCATTTAGGAAATTACATCTGCCCATCACAGGATGAGGACCTCACAAACAGGGAAGGGGTGACAGCACCAGCCTGGCAGAGTCCAAGGAGTGTTGTACAATGCTCCCAGGCACATGGCGTTATTCTTAGAATTGTCTTGTGCGGGGCCAGCCATTGGACTTTGATGATCCTTGTGGGATCCTTCCAGTTCAGGTTATTCTATGATTCTGTAACTCTGCTTGTGGCACCAGACTACACCAATGTACAGATCCTTACACGGCACCAGCTGGAAACCGTCTAGTTCCTTTCTTGGTGAGAGCTGGATGCAAATTAAATCCAAAATGCACTCTACTGGGAGGAGCAGAGGGGAGTTGTCAGTAATGAAAGCTAGAGTTTGCCCAGAGCAAAACTGTCCCAGGGACCATGTCCAGGCAGCCTGAGGTTCCTAGAGAAATTTCTAGATTATCCCAGAAGTAGAGCCCAAACTAGGAAACGGCACACAAACTCTTCCCGCTGCTTGCTGAGCTCTTTGGATGTTACTTTTAAGTATGATTGATCAATTCTTAATGCAACCATATTTTTCCTAGATTGTGAGGATTGATGTACATGGCAGCTGAGAAGAAAATCAGAACATTCAGAGTATCTGTTACTACTATGTGAAAATGAAAAATTAGATGCAATTTCATTGTGCATCGCTTAGTTGAGTCAGCTGCACATTGCTATACAGTCATGTAGAACAGAAACATTTGATTTTCTTCCTTTTTAAGTAGCAGAAGCAAAAATAGGCAGAAATGTGAGATGTCATCTCTTCCTCTTCAAGCAGGGCAACTTTTGAAGCAGAACACACAGAATGAAGAAGCTGTGATTTTTTTCCTGTCCACTGTGTTCCTGAGACTGGGCATGCAGGTATAGGAAAGAAAAGTGTTTTGTCTTGGGTCACTCATGAATTTAAAGAAAGATTTAGATGAATGAGCTTTTATTTGAGACAAGTGCTATAGAATTTGAATAGAGAAAATTGCATAGAGAGCTGCAAAGCTGCCAAAGAGGAACCCCAGGAAACGTCAGAGCACTAGGAGAATCCAAGTTTAAAAGAATTTTCTTGTTCTCTTTGCATTTAGATAGATCAAGGCCAGGACTCATCACTGTAATGTGATTTTGACTAAGGTTAGAAAAGCTTTCCATCCACAGAGAGTATCTTCTTCTCCCTGATTTTACTTCTTCTTCCTTGATGGAAAATTGATGCTGTTGAACATAGCATGGACGTAGTGTGTGGGTCCATTATTTTTTCATCCTGAAATCTAGCTTAGGACACTGTGTAGAGAGCCTATTTTTGAGTAAGAATGTACACCAGAGCTTCCTCACTATGTTGTGGCTGGTTATTTTCTATACACTTGAGAAATGTGCCTGAAGGCAGACTTAAAGCACTTCTGGCCATGGGGTAGGAAACCGTTGTGTTTTATCAATGGAGTGATAAAACAATGTCTTTATATTTCTGAAATTAAATTCACTTGAAAAGCCCTGTAGTGCTGGTATCATCTGGAATAATTACAATGATGACTTTGCTATTCAATTAACCTCTTTTAAAGCATTGTATTAGTGATTGTGGGACATCTCAATGGGGACAAAATTGTCACACACAGAGCAGAGTGAAAACATGGAGTCACAGTGGCACAAGTTGCAGATTCAGTCAGAAAATCACTGCTAAAAGTATTTCAAACTCCCTGTGCCAGGAAAGAAAGTCTCTGTTAGCATAAATATGAATTTTGTTTCAAGAGTTGAAACTTGGAGGAGAACGGCTATAAGATGGGGAATGGTGATGTTTCAGAGTTTTGTATAATTTAAATAAAACATTGAGAAGCTGATTCCATAGTTGCTCTACTGACTTTTTCACACGAATCTGTGCAATTATTTGTGATCACAATGACATGCTACATGCAAACATTTGAAATTCAGCATCTGCTCTTGTTTAACACTTTTCATTGGCACAGTTCTATTTGAAATATTTATACATTAATTTTGAAAAATATTTAACATTAGTCATATTTACTTAGATTTTTTTCCCCAAAATAATGCCACATGGATTTATGTTTAAGTACTTTAAAATTCATTGGTATGTTAAATAGTTCTTATACTTGTCAAAATATGAAAAGCCTTTTAGGTTTAGGGAAGGACTTTTCATTTTTCTGAGGGCTGTCTTTCTATCACTCTAGAGTCACAGTTCATGAATAAAAAATGTCATCAGTGAAACCTGGCATAAATCTGACCACAAAAAGGTTGCTATTTTGTATCTTAGGTAACTTTCTTTCTAAGGCTCTACAAGGAGAAGTAGATGTTGTGTAATTACTTAGTAAGCATGTTATTTATTTGCTATGGGCTTGTTAATACTGGGAACTCTAAATTACTGTTTATATCAGGACTAATTTTGGTGTTATGCAGAAAGTCACTTCTTTGCAAATCTGGTCAGACCAGGTACCTACCTTCACTTAGCAAAGTCATTTGGGCTCTGTGCTTCATTATTTCTTGTTATAGGAATTAATCCCATTTGGAAAAAAGACAAGTTTCTTCAGACTGAGATTCATGAGTTACTGTCTTATTCTAATCCTTGTTGTCCTACATGGTTTTCTACATAAATTGTTATCTTCTCTTGGTTCAAACAGAAGGAAAACAAAAGGTATTTTGTTCCACTCAAATTATGCCAGGTGTAAATTGTACTTTCTCTTGACAGATCCTACAGTCAAGTACCTCCATGTTCACTAGGAAAGTCCTAAATGCAGTATGAATTAGGCAGAGTTTGAGTCACATGAGTCTGCAGAGGAGCCCTCTGGCTGACTGGGGCAGCACTGGTGAAAGAGGAAGTTGAGAGGATGTGAATGTCTGGCAGGTAGGGCAAGGAGCAAGTCATCCACTAAGGAAGTGCTCTGCCGAGACCTCCTTGAAGAAAGACAGCACTGCTGGCACAGGCCCCTTACTGGTACACCACTGATAAAAGCAAAGGAATTCTTCTTTAAAAAACTCTTATGTGAATCACTGGAATCAGTTTTGTCTTTTCTAAGGCAGTTTGGAGGGGATTTTCAGCCTTCTACAGAAAGTGTGTTGAGAAAAAGTGAATCCCCTTGTCTTTTAGTTACTGACTTGCAGGCACTTTGAGAACAGAAAAAAAACCAGCCCCCCCATTTGCATTTGTTGTCTCTGTCTGCTCTTAGTAGACTTAAAATATGACAAGAAGCAGTAGCATCAGAACATCATGAGAAGAATTATTGAAATATTGTCAAGATATGAATATTTCACAAACCTTTCAACACCTAATCAGACTCCACTTTCCAGCTTTCCTGCTTAACAAAAGAGAGGTTTGACCACTAATCTAATGGTAATGGAAATCAGATGCCCATTAGATCCTTTACTGTCTCTATTTGTTCTCTTTGCCTCCTGTCAGACTCTATGCAAGCACTACTGCACCAACCTTGTCTGCAGAACTGCAAAATACATGTGGGACATAAAATTTCCTTGCACATAAGTGTTATCTGTTACTGGGAGGAAAAAAAAAGACACATTTAATAGGCTCTTGGAGTTTTAATTTTCAGTAATTTGAATAGGATGAAGGTAAAGCAATATTTTTGGTTATGAATTATTATTTATTTACATCTCACTAAAGTTTCCCCCTAGAATGCTACGCTTGGGTCATATGCCTTTAAATATGCAGGCGAAATAGATGAATTGAAAATTCTGTTGACAGGTAAATGTGAATCATCTCTTTTCATTCAAAGGAAAATAATCAGGCTCTTTTCAAATAATATAAAATGTAAAATGATTGCCTTTTGGGGAGGAGGCAGGCTTATCAGCATCTCTTCTATAGAAAATGATTTCCATTTTGTAGCTGAAGGAACATATGCTGCGGCTTATCTTGTCACTTGACTGCAGTTTTTGATATTTATTAACAGTTGATTTCCTGTAGATGTTGTTTTTTCCTGTTTCTCTTCTCTTATCTCACCAATCAATTATTTTCCTGAAAATGACATCTACCCTTCTTTTTTATTCTCATTTCCTTAAGGAAGATTATTTTATTACTGGTTTCAAGAAGCATTTGTAATGAGTAGCACAGCCCTGGTTTTATATATGATTTATAACAGTCTGTATCTGAGGCTCCACTTTCTCCTTCACCCAACTTTCCCTTGGTCATTTTTATCAAAGCCCACAAGGCTGGGATTATGTAGTCATTGCAGTAAAGTAAAGAAATAATTAATTAAGTCTTCAAGGGAAAACAGTGTTCATTAGAGATTTACATGGAGTAAAAGCAAGGATGACTAAAAGATTGTATACAGAATCTTCAAGAACACTGCTACAAAACTAGAGGCTTGCAATGCATTAGCTTGATGTCCTAGGAGCACTAATGTTCTGCATGTATGACTGGCAAAATCAAGAGTCTTGTAAGCTATTGCTCCACAGTTAGGCTTTCAAGGATTACAAAAAATCCTTTCCGCCTTCTTGCTTCTGATGTATCAGCTTGCAATTTTCATAGTCTCGTATCTTTCAGTTCTCTGTTTTAGCCTTTGAAGTATGTTGGGTTTGCACTGTTCTTTTTTAATGTGAGTCATCTTGGAGGAATAGGAAAGAGTGGCTCATAATGTGCCCTCTTTTTTAGGATAATAATACATGTTAGAAAAGGTATCTTCTTTGATCGCAAATTGATAAAGCATGGTAAAGCCTTGGCCTGCTACTTAAAATGCCATACTCCACACAAAAAGCAGAAGAAGCTGCATCATAAAAAAAATTTGTTCCTGAAGGTAGTACTAGATCTCAGATAATTTCCTTTCATGAGAAATGATTACATGAAATATTCCTGCTTTGCTGTGTTACTATATTGCTTACCTCTTCAAGATGATACTCTAAAGTGTAGTTGCCCAAGATTGTTCTTGTAAAAATACTGTTTGTACTAGTTTATCTGTGAAACAAGTCTGTGAGAAAAGTGACTTACAGAAGAAAAATACTTATTCTTGTAAGTTTAGAAAAAGTCATTACAAACATGTAAATTATATATGTATTTTTGGGTCACAATCCAATGGGCAGAGGAATAGGTTGCATGGCTGCTATTTTTGTAGAGGGAAAAAAAATAGTATAAGAGATCTTCTATTGGTTCCAAACAAAGAAGAAAAATAATAATCCTGACATGCCTATTTCGCAAACTAGATCCAAAGCTTGGACATTCATGAATTGCCTTGAGTCTTGGAAACAGAAATATTTCAGTTGAGCTAAGATGGAAGAGCTGTGTGATGGTAAATGCTCACAGCATAGCAGGAGTAGCATGAGGGGACCATTCCTTCGTCAGTGTCAGTAACAAGGGTGATGCAGACAGAAGCACAAAGTCAGGTTTCCAGCCTTTTAACCCTCCTTGTTGCAAGCATCACACAAACAGACCCAGTTACATGAACACACATGTAGCCCTGGGACATATAGAAGACTACTACTGCAACCCTGATTTGCCTGTTAAAGAAATACACAACTACCTGTACCTTTCAAATGCTTAAGTAATAATTTGCACTAGATTCCCTGAGCCTGTCTGACAAGTGCAGAACTAGACCGAAGGAAGCAGGTAAATGGTGGAGCAGGCTGAATGTCTGTAGTAAAAAAGATATATTGATCTTATCAAATTTATTTTTGGTACAAACAAAGTACAAAAAACTTATGATTATATCAAAAGTATTATTAGTATCAAAAGCATTATTAGTACAAAACTAAGAGGCTGATGAAGTCTCATATTTGTTAATAATAGATTCAAATGCTTAAGTTTAATAAAGGAAAAAAAAATCCAACCCAAACCCCTGCAATATTTGGAGTGTACAGTATTAACTGCTCACTAGTTGGAAAAGTAACTAGGCTGAAATGAACAGTGCAAGGAATAATATAAATTAAACAAGCATTAATTCAGTTCTCTGGTCCTATGAATCCTACGAACTGCAAAAATTCACAGTCCTTTAATTATTATTTTGATCTTAAACTATGCATCATAAATATTTAGTAATTTATAAATGTTTTCTTTAATTATTTGTTAATCTATTATTGCAACAGATTGTATATTGACTTGCTATAATCTGAATTTCCCAAATAGCTATTGCAAGAGCTTTCAAGAACAAATTAGTAATTGTGAACATTTTTTTGCCCTAAGATATTTTAAAGATGATCTATATGAAGGTTGAAGTATTCTGTACAATTCTGCTACAAGCTATGTATTTAAACAAATTAGAGTGCTAGGTAAAGGAAAACTGACTAATGTAATCGGAAAATAGTGTAAAAATAAAGTGCAAACTCCGATGTTGTAATGGTTTGAAACTCAACTTGAAAATTAAACCCCACTCAAGCTGTTGCTTTTCCCCCACCCATTTGATAATAGAAGAACACTAGGAAAGATTCTAAATTGGAATTACAATGTACTGGAAATCATAATACCCACAGCAGTAGTACTAGCCAAAAAAATAAATGGTATACAAAAGACAGAGGATGTTTCACTCCTAAAAGAATGTTCATCACCGAATCTTGCCCCCACCCACCAGAATACAAAAAAA
>VYXG01008256.1:115349-129511 GCA_013397235.1 Lanius ludovicianus | reverse complement strand
AAAAAAAAAAGGCAATACAATGAAGAACTGGGACAGAAACCAAACCCCTCAGAGCTTAGATCATCTGTGCCATGCTGCCTTCTCTTTTCCCTGGACCACTGTGCTTGGCTGGGTTCGGCAGTGTTGCTGCAGCTATTTCTGCTCCAGCTGGGGTTTTTGGGCTCCACTGCTGCTCTCCTGGTGCAGTGTCTCTTTCCCAGTGCAAAGCAGCAGTCAGGAGTCTTGCAGCGGGGCTCCCCAGTGTGGCACAGCAGTGCCAGGGGCTCTCCAGTGCCAGTGCAGGACACCCTCCAGCTCTCCAGTGCAGTGCTGAGGGGCAGTGCAGTCCTGAACCCACTGCCTCACACTGTCCAGAGCAAGACGGGTGAACTTTCATTACTAGCTCGGCTTTTTCCTGCCAAAACCATACTCCAAGCAGTAATGTGGGTGGTATGGAAAAAAAAAAAAAAAGCACTAGCAACTCCATGCCACTTTTTCTCTGCTCCCAGGAGAAATGCAAAAAATTTTAAATCCTCACCTGTTTTAGATGAGTTCTTAGTTTAAACTCTCAAAGACCTAGTTTTTCTTTCAATCAGTTAATATGTTTTAATTTTAATGCTTGCTGGACTTCTTGTTGGTTTAGGGATAAAAAGAATAGTACCTTTTTTTCCCGGGAAAATACTAGAGAAGAAGTAATAAAGCAAATGGTCTTCAATTGCACTAGCTGTAAAAAAGAATGAAAAAAGAAAAAATACTTCAAATATACTGGGTAAAAAGACTAAGATGACAATTTTTTACATGTAGTAAGAAAAGTAATCTATTTTATGAGCACTTCCTCTATGAAGTAGAGCAGTTACTACACTTAATTTCAACATAATGTAACTAATAGATTCAGTGAGGAATTAAACATTAAAACATTTTTCTTTGTTATAAGTGACAAATTAGGATTTCTTAGGTTTTCATTTACTCTTCATCATCTGACTCCCTAGAAAAGCGGTTTATATTTCTGGTTATATTTCTAGTATATCAAAACTTTAACATTTCCTGGGCTTTTTCTCACTATCTGCATATAATTACCTAAATATTGTATATGGTATGAAGAACAAATTAACTTTTTCTATTCACTGCCTATGCACTAGGAAAATCTTTATGCTCTGTAGCATTTCAGTTTTCTGAAACCACAACTGTTGTGTTGATTCTTGGCAGAAAATGAGGAACTTCAGTAATCTATCTCAGAAAATTCTGTTGCTCAGAATTTTCTGTTTCATTTCATTATCCACATGTATCCTGAGGCATTTATTGGCATAGGACTGCTTGGAAATAAACATTTCTATGAATGTATCTTCCCATCTCTCTGCTTTTAAGTATTCATGCTCCATTTTGTGAGATCATCAGAAATATGTTTGTGCAAAAAATTTCCTATGAACAAATACCTCTCAGCTGTTTGCACTGGTCTTCTTCAGTTTAAGTGGAGCATAGACAGCCAGTCAAGGAAAGTCCTACAAGATGTGAATCTAATCTCCCTTAACAGAGGACTGTGTCAAACCCATTTCTTGACAAAGCACTTGTACCATTTCCTCCTGTGTGATCTGGGCATTATCAGTTTCTTCAGAGGAGAATCGTGAGAAGAAAATATATGTACAGGAAGACAGTGTAGGGATAATAGCTAAGGAGAAAGTTTTTGACTCTGTATATATGCCCCTAGTGTGTTCCTTTGCCTAAGAGATGCCACTTTAAATCTAGCTCTTGTCATTATCTTCCCATGGGCTGTTTTGTATACCCTCCATTCCACTCCATCTGTCTCAATTTGTTGAATGCCAGAAATTTTATTCCTTTAAACGTTCTTTATTCTTCATATAGAAAATAAAAGACTTATTTTCTTTTCTCTATCTGTGTGTTTCCTTACTGCAAATCAGAAGTTAAAAGTAGAGATAAAACAGACAAGAACAGATCTCTCCTGGATTGGTGAAAATGGAAAGCAATGAGATCTAAAGAGTTAAATCTTCCAAGAAAAGCAGCAGATGCTTGTAGACATCAAGGTTGATTGAATTTAGTTTCTGGTTTTATGACATTTATTAACCCTGGGCAGTAATCTCAAGTAGATTTTTTTTTAATTTTTTTTTTTTTTGTGATGCTTTAGAAGAGCAACAACTGTTGTTAATGACTGAATAAACCAAAGAAAGACATCACCAAATAGATTGAAAATATTTGCTAGTGTTTTAAATTTCGTTAACCAACAGTAAGCAAATTACATAATGCATTGGTCACCTCTTGGTACCCTGACCTGAATAACAGATTGTCATGCGGTCCTGGCTGAACACTTTGTCCCACCCACCTCTGCATAAGCAAGGTATTTTCCTGGCTGATGTACCTGCATGGTACAGCTTGTGCTATTAAATATTCTTTGTGCTCTGTGGATGTAGACTTTGTTTGCTCAGGTTTTTTTAGCAAGCAGCAGCTATATATTGCACAGAGTTCAGTTTCCTAAGGCAGGAAACCTAATGCTGTTTCCAGTGCACTAAAATACGTGAGCATTCATGTATGACTGGCAGATACGATATAATGACTACAGGGAACCATCCGCCTTCTGGATGTCAGCTGGAGGGTAGGTAAGACAGTCAAACAGACATCTATGTTTAGGCAAATAACTCCTGTCCATCTGTTTCTTTGTCATATAAAAACTCTGATTACCTGATGTGATCCGTGGGATTCCCAACACTAGTTGCTGTAGCGCTTTGGATATCCTGAATTTGTAGCTGCCTTCTATCTTATGAAACACCAAATACAGGCAGATAGAAAGATGTCATAATTCTAAAAATGATTAAGTCATTTTCAGCACTATGTTAGATCATCTGTCTCCATTGCTTCTTTTTCCTTAAAAACAGGAGAAAAATGCCCTTACACATTTGTCTTAACTCTGTGGAGGAAGGGAAAAAGCAGACTCATAGACCAAAAAGGCAGCAAGACCTTTCTCTTGATCTTAACTTGTAAGATTCATGGTACAGATGGTGTCCAAAAATGTTGCTGTCATTAAACATAACCTTGGAATTTTGCCTCCTGCAGTCTACTAAACCTTAGCACTAACTGGTAACAATTACAGTGATTTAAATATAAGATTGGATAATTTGCCGGCACTGAGTTACAATTTATTGTTATTTTTGCCCATAATATCTGGCTTCAGGGTTGAATTCTTCAATTTCTCTAAATTTCTGCAAATTATTAAGTCCAAGGTAGTAAATGTTTAGTGTTTTGTACAATAATATCACTATGATTAATTTATTTTTTTGCACTTATTTATTACACAGAATCACAGAGACCTTTCAGGTCATTTTAATCCAAGCCCCCATCACTGCCAGGGGCACCGTCCACTACACCAGTTTGTTCAAAGCCCCATTCATCCTGGCCTTGAACACTTCCAGGGGCAGCACATCCACAGTTTCTCATACCAACATGTTCCTGTGCCTCACCACCTTCAAAGTAGAAGAATTTCTACTATATCTCTGATCTAAATCTACCCTCCTTTGGTCTGTGACTGGTTACCTCTCATCCTATCAATACAATATCTGATAAAGAGTCCCTCTCCATCTTTTTTGCAGTCCCCTGTTACTGGAAGGTGCTATATGGTCTTCCCAGAGCCTTCTCTTCTCCAGGCTACACAACTCCAACTCTCTTAGCCTGTTCTTACAAGAAAGGTTCTCCAATCTCACACCTATCTTACTAAACTTCTGTGTGTTTGAAGGATTTCCTAAGAATCAGAACTTTTTATGGCTCTTCTATAATGTTAAATCTCAGCAAAACAATGTTAATATTAATGATTTATGGATTCCACAGGGAAAGATACTAGATCTCATGACCTTTATCAGGCCCAGATTTTGAACAAACAAATGCCAAACATTAAAACTATTACTGACTCCTATGATGTTTTTGCTTTAATTTAGAAAAAATTACATGTCACACTATAAGGTATATAGAAAAGTATATCAATTTCCAGTTACAGACAAATATCTTCTTTTTGTGAAAAAAAGAAGGCAAAACATGTCTCCAAACTATTCTCTTACATGTTATTTGAAAGGTATGGAGATGAAATGGCGACTACCTCAATTAACTTGCTTTCTTACTTAAGCAAAAGTTTGAACAACATATCACCTTTTGTCTCTGTTCTATCTTAACTTTGAAAATGCATAATGCTCTTGAAAATTAGGCATTCGTGAGATAGACAGGTGTTGTGCAAATTTCTCTGGGCAACAGTATGAATAAGACTCATGACCTGGCTTTGCTTTTCTAAATTTAATTTAATTTGAAACGACAAAACTGATTGCATTAATTCCTTAAACTAGTTTCAAACAGTGGCTATTTAATTTTTCTTCACCATCCTATGACTCCATCATAAACATTTAAAATTCAACATCTAGTAGTCCTGTTTCCATGTAAAATTCTGGAGACAAAAGAAGTATGTTTCTATCTTGACCAGCTGGAATTAGACTATCACCAACAACATATTAATTATATCTCACATATTCTTTTTTTTATCAGATAATCATTCAAGAAATTTTCATTTCCCAATCAGTCACTTAACCACAGACGTGAAACTGGGGAGTTGTTTGTTGTCTTTCACAAGAGATTAGGTTTTGGCCTTCAGCCAGTCAGTCTGAGCCAGCACTAATATAATTCACAACTGGAAGAAGACAATCAATTAATCAATACTATAATTTGGAACTGACCACAGCACTAACACTCATAGCTATTAGACTTACTGACTGACACCTTTTAGGATTAATGAGGTAGCAAGAGCAGACAAACTAAAGATTCATTTAAAGACTTTTGTTCTCAGATCAAGCTGCCTACTCTATTTTGTCATTTTTTAACTTAGATGTGTCATTGAGAAACAGTAATATAAATACAGAGTATTGAAAATAGAAAATTGCTCCACCACTGGTGGATTAGAAGCACTCATAGATCTCCTCTAAAGTTTGCTTGTTGGTTTAAAGTGAGCTACTTCTATGCTAGAGTCCATATTGTTTCATTACAAAATATAAAACTCCATTTTACAGAAAGATGGAATTTCCATTTTAGCTTTACATTGGCTTATTGGCTTGGATTTTTGGTTGGTTTTTTTTTGTTTGTTTTTGTTTTTTTGGTGTTTTTTTTGGTTTTTTTTTTTTGAAATTCAGGTCAAACCACATGGTTTCAGGATTTCTTGCCCAAAAGCATTAAATATGATTTATCTCAGGGCTGTTAACACAGAATCTTCTTGAAAAAAACTATACTGTCTCTCAAGTTAATCTTTGAATATATAGCTTTTGGTTAGTTTTTCAGTTGACAAAATGACACTAAAATTAGGTAGAATCACAGAATAATAGAATATCCTGAGTTGTAAAACCACAAGAATCGCTGAGTCCAATTCCTGCCCGTACACAGGACCACCCCAGGAGTCACACCATATGTCTGAAAGCATTGTACAGACACTCATGAGCTCTGTCAGGCTGGTGCTGTGACCGCCGTCCTGGGGAGCCTGTTCCAGTACCCAAACATCCTCTGGGGGAAGAACCATTTCCTGATATCCAACCGAAACCTCTCCTGACACAACTTCAGGCCATTTCCTTGGGTCCTGTCACTGGGCACCACAGAGAAGGGATAGATGCTCGCCCCTCTTTTTCCCCTTGCAAGGAAGCTGTGGACTGTGATGAGGTTCCCCCCTCTGTTTCTCCTCCAGGCTGAAAAAAGCCAGGTGACCTCAGCTGCTCCTCATATGGCTTCCCCTCTAGACCTTTCACTGTCTTCATAATTCTCCTTTGGGCACTCTCCAATAGTTTTCGGTCTCTCCTTACACTGTGGCACCCAGACCTGCCCCCAGCACTGAGGTGAGGCTGCCCCAGTGCAGAGCAGAGCGGGACAATCCCCTCCCTTGCCAGGCTGATGATGCTGTGCCTGATGCCCCCCAGCACAGGGTTGGCCCTCCTGGCTGCCAGGGCACTGCTGACTCATGTTCAGCTNGAGTTGTAAAACCACAAGAATCGCTGAGTCCAATTCCTGCCCGTACACAGGACCACCCCAGGAGTCACACCATATGTCTGAAAGCATTGTACAGACACTCATGAGCTCTGTCAGGCTGGTGCTGTGACCGCCGTCCTGGGGAGCCTGTTCCAGTACCCAAACATCCTCTGGGGGAAGAACCATTTCCTGATATCCAACCGAAACCTCTCCTGACACAACTTCAGGCCATTTCCTTGGGTCCTGTCACTGGGCACCACAGAGAAGGGATAGATGCTCGCCCCTCTTTTTCCCCTTGCAAGGAAGCTGTGGACTGTGATGAGGTTCCCCCCTCTGTTTCTCCTCCAGGCTGAAAAAAGCCAGGTGACCTCAGCTGCTCCTCATATGGCTTCCCCTCTAGACCTTTCACTGTCTTCATAATTCTCCTTTGGGCACTCTCCAATAGTTTTCGGTCTCTCCTTACACTGTGGCACCCAGACCTGCCCCCAGCACTGAGGTGAGGCTGCCCCAGTGCAGAGCAGAGCGGGACAATCCCCTCCCTTGCCAGGCTGATGATGCTGTGCCTGATGCCCCCCAGCACAGGGTTGGCCCTCCTGGCTGCCAGGGCACTGCTGACTCATGTTCAGCTTGCCACTCACCAGGATCCCCACGTCCCTTTCCACATCCCTGCTTTCCATCATCTCATTCCCCTGTCTGTACACACATCCAGGCTTGTCCTTCCCAGGTGCAGAATCTGGCACTTGTCTTTGTTAAACTTCACACAGTTGGTGAGAGTCAAGCCCTCTAATTTGTTTACTTATTCATCAAATACATTTTTAACAAAGCAGAAGCTAGAAAATATATTATAAAAATCAAGGTTTCAATTTTATTTTTAGAATTTTTATGGGTTTATTCTTGTCTTTTTTTAGGATAAAAAGAACACAGGATCTGTAGCATTTTGCATATGAGAGTGGAGTAAGGCCATCTCATTCCTTAGTGACAGGGTAATCAAGCCCACATAAACTCCAACTGACAGCAAAAAAGTGTCTGTTTGCATCCTGCTGGCTTGTTACCATGCCTTTATTTCATAGAAATTGGTTACCTTATCAGTACCTTTCATGGTGCTGTGCATGGTGCTTCTGCAGCTATTCATGTCTCAGCTCTCAGCTCTAAGCTCAGAAGCAGGAGCCAATGCCTTTTCAGGGGAGCTGCATGACAGCCTTGAAAACACTGTCCAAGTTAAAAGCAGTTCCTTTTTCATAAACTAAACTGTAATTTCCAAATATCTTAGTTTAATTATACTGCCTGATGGAACTGCTATGCAGCAGCAATGGTACCCCAACTTGGTCTACAAAAAAGTTCTCTTTTATATACATATAACAAATTTCAGAATGCTACCATAATAGGACATGAAAATGATTGGTTTCTGCCATAAGAAATTAGTCTTTCAGAAGACCTGAATTCCCATGTCAGTGAAACCAGACATTTAAAAAACACTTAGCTCTATGACAACCAATCTTGATTCTTTCTAACCTTTGTGCAGTCTCCAAGCATGGAAAAAACCTCAAAGAAATGTCTAGATGATCTCTCTGTTAAATACATCATATGGCTTCTGTCCATCCTTGGTGCATAATAACCTTTTAAAAATATATATATCAAGATCTATATGAAACATTGGCCATGTAGTAGATTAGACAAAGAGACTGCCTTCTGGTTTACATCGAGGCTTGTGTATAGAGCCTGTTTCACTATATTTTCTTGCATACACTTGATTCTGGTGTATATATAAGGGCACAGAGGTTTATTTAGCATATTATGGGTGAAGTATTCTGTTTTAAGAATCAAAAGAATTCCCTGATTCTCTTTAAAAACAGTTTAACCTAAAAGCACTGAAAAAGGAGTAGGTGTTTTCAGATGTTATTTTTCTTAACATTCCACCTCCCACTGTTGATCAACTATGTTTAAGATTTTTTTTCTGAATATTAATTTTTAATTGAATTTTATCTTAATGTTATCTTAAAAAATATTATCTTAATCAAAATCCAAAATAGAAGGAGGGATGGGAAAAGAAGGGAAATGTCCACCTAGGGACATTTCCCATGATATATACTGTTAGTTTGGATATAGTATAGGTTGACTGATAGATATATCAGGCAATAGATTGATCAGTTTCACAGTTAGCTTCTATTTATGCACCCCGGCCTTTCTCTCTTTATTATCTCTCTATATGTATAGATAATATGTATGTATCTATGAATATATTTAGCTAAGCATACATATGGATCACAGTTACATACTAACTGACTGTACTGTGCCTATATTCCCTCCTGTTATTTGTGATAGCTAACCCAGAGCAAAAGCAGAATACAGAGTATGCATAAACAGCAATAGCATCAGTACTTCCACAGCACCAACACTTAGTGAGCACCTGTACTCTCTTGGGACTGGTGGGGGAACCCTTTCTACGGGACCTCCCTCCTTGACAATGCAGTTTACACAAATCATTTATTTTGGTTTTGGTCTTAATGATGCTTGCCATTCTTCTTATGTCCCCCTTCATCCTCCTCATACATCAAAAGTTGCCCCATATCCCATGATTTCTCTGATGGCCAGCAAAGGGCCACTCGTGACTTGTTTGTAGCCTAGGGCCTCCTGTATCATTCTGTTCCTGGCTTTTCAAGGTCCTCTAGGACCCATTTTTGTTCTGACATATTAGATAGGTCATTCTGCAGAGAACATTCTATTATTGTTTGTTAGTCTGTATGCATATATACATTCCAGAAGTGTTTTAACAGTATATATTACAATAAACAGATCAATATGGCTAAAACTTAGAAAAACTTACCGTATTACTCTTCAGTATCATGCAAGTTTTGGTCAAAGATTGTTTAAGTGTTAAAATGAGAAAGATACCAGAGCTGTTTTCTTGAGTTTTAAGCTTTTTGGCCACTGAAGGGAGCTCTTCTGACTTTGCATAACCTGATGCATATTTGCAAAGAAAATCAGTATCTAATTTTATTAAAACTTACTGGTGTAGTAGCTAAACCGTTCCATCTACAGATAGAAACATTTCATATACATATCCTGTATATTGTCACACATCGTGAACAGATTTTTTGTTGAGATTTACAGTCTGATTAAAAAAAAATGCTTAAAGGCTTGTATTTTAGCCTATGCTTTAATGCAGCTGCTGTTTTCACTTTTGCAAGGAGAAAGTGCTATTGTAATAAATGGCTGTAATTGCTCTGACTATTATTAGTTGGTAGAACAGTAGTAAAGTATTCTTTAATTTATCATCGTACTGCAAGCAGTCACTATGAAGACCCTATTGTTACCAGTAAAAAGAAACTTTGAAGTGGAAAAGCTGCTGCTCTGTATCACGACCATTGACCAGTTCCCTGGATACACTTAGGTACACCTGACTAAAGCTTTCATTGGAAAATGGATTGCTTCAAGTAACTCAGAAGGCCTAATATATAGTCTACCTCATTTATTTTTCAAAGATAGTGGAGCCAGTCATCCCAGCAAAGTGGCAACATTTTTCTCCCTACACACAGAGAGAAAAAAAACCTCTTAGCTGGCTCTGCTGGTACTGTACTGAATATAATCAGCCTGCTTTTCCTTCATCCAGAAAGCAGAGTAGGGAAAACCTATGGCCCAGTTTATTTTATTTTATTTATCCTGTTGTCTCATGATCTTTTCCCTCTAAAACATGTTGGCTCCCAGAAGAGGAAGATACATCTATTACCTTAAAGCTGGAATAGTGCGAAAGAACTGGGGAAATGGGACAGAGAGAGGCATACCACAGAAAAAGGTCTAGATACAATATTCATTTTATCATACATTATAATTTTATGAATGTTATAGGCTGACTGGTAATTTAAAAAAAATATTATTTTATANAAAAATTCTCTTTAGGTCTTGCTTTCTTCTCAATCTTGAATAATATGCATGCACAACACCCCACTCTATTACACAAAAAATATGCTCTGCATTCACACCACTGTCTCCTCTCAGTGGAATTCACCTTTAAATATTGACTCAGCACAATGTGGAATTCCATTTACTGTGCTTTATTAACTTCTTAAATGTGTTGGTATATGATTAAGATTAATTTAGCTATGGTGGTTTAGTTTGGTTTCATTTGATTTGGTTTTTTATGAATCCAAAACTTATTTTTGGATTCTTACATTGTATAAAATAGCAGTAATGTGCATGAAAGGATTTTCAAAACATGTATGCTATTGGTGATGCACTTCTGTCCTCAGCTTAAGCTTTGACGACACCTCTCATTTTTCTCCTGGGGGGAGAAAAGCAGAAGGATTTACACACCATAACTGACTGACATTGTAACTGAAATTCAATAAACAGGCAATAGGTAGACAGGAATAGACTCTGGCTCACTCACTTTTAACTGTGATGATGCTTTGTCAGGCTAATCAGAGTTGCTTTTTAGAAATGAAGACCAGCTCACAATAGAAGTCCAAGGACACAGTTCTGTCAACTATGATACTACTGTCACCAAAGAGACTGTTCACTATACAAATATGCTTTAAAACAGTCTTTTACTCCTGTTGAGTCCTGCGACTATTCCATCAAATCAGGGATTTTACTGTATACATATTTCTGAGTACATTTTGTTAAAATTATGACTGTATGGTGAGGCTTCTGTGAAGAGCTTGGAGAAAATAGTGCTATCTTGCAGCTGGCCCAACAGCTGCTGTATATGCTTATCTCGAGAGCCTATATTTTCAAGTACATATTTTCAATGGTATTTTGTAATAAATCATTTTCTCACTAGTTTTAATACCTTATTAAAGGTATTAAAATACATTAGCACTTTCAAATCCATTATCATGCAGTGTTTTTCAAAAATTTTGGAGAATACTTGAAATGTAATCGTGATCTTACTACAGATGTCCTTATGCATTCATCCTGTGACATGCTCAATACTACCAGGAAAATAATATGAGACAGATGGTTTCCACTGCTGAACTAGAAGCTGAATCTTCTACATACTTTTTAAAAATAATTTTACATTTTTATATCTTTCCACTGTATCTTTGCTGCTGTGCTGTTAACAATGAAAAATCTAAGTCATGCACTTTCATCTGCACATTGAAAAAATTTAAGAAACATAAATCTCAATAGAAATAAAGTCAAAGAAATAGCATTAGGTGTGTTCTTTCTCCTGTAAAGAAAATAAAAATGTGGATTAAAGCTCTATCTATGAACTGGTATGATTACTTACTTTTAGGAAAACATTTAAGCCTAGCAAAGGTCTTCTACTTCTTGTTTTAATTTTCATATATATTTTGAAAATACGCCAAGGTACAAATAAGATATACCTTTCAGCCTTTTGGTTTGCTAAGAAATAATTAATTTCTTCTTATTAATGGCAGTCATAAAAATAACACTGACTTAGGAAACAAGCTAATACAGTATGGAATGAGGAATTAACAACTACCCTTTTATGATGTTTAAAAAAACCTGGAGTTTCCATTTAGGAAACATGATCTCCTAACATAAATAACCACTTAGTGGGAAAAACTGAGAAATTGCTAGACAGTTAGGAAGAGTCATCAAAAAAAAAAAAAAAAGGAGAAAGATCACAAAGAGATCTTACATACAGATATGTTGTGAATTTTCTTTCTTTATAGAGGTTTTCAGAGAGTCAGTAATCAATTTCCTAGAGAAAGAACCATAAATGTGTGCTTTGCAGTAATAACACTACATTTTTCTCAAGCACTTTAGAAACACATTTGAGTTTCAGGGCTATGGGTTTTTTCTGGTCTGTTTTCTAATTTGGCATCCTTAGTGTAAAACAGAGTATAGAACAGATAATTTGTGGGTTTGTTTTCTGATTTGGTTAGACCATGTGCATGAATAATAATTCCGAGGATGTCAGCAATGATATCTGGACAAGCAGTAAAAATAAAAAAAATTTGACATATTTTCGTATTAAATCACAAAGGTGAATAGATGGAGTGAAGATATAGGGCATATAATTTGGCTAGAATACCAGGAGGAGAGACAGAATATTTTCCTACAACAACAGAAGACGGGGGAAAATATCATCTGTGATTTTGTTCTTATATTTCCACAATAAAAAAACCTCATGGGACTTTTCCCTCTCTTTTTTGCACAAAAATACCATGCTAGGCCAATGGGCTTCCTGTAAAAATCAGAAGATTTTCTCAGTTCATATCTGACAATCAGATAGAAATTATTTCACCAGTTATTACATTCAATATTACACCAAGTGACCACTTCCTTGAGAATGGAAAGAGAAATATTAAAATAGCTGTATTGTAATCTGGCAATATTTTGGCGGAGGGAAGCCGGAGGGACTTAGATATATTTTTATTTTATTAAGAAGCAGAGCAAAATACAATAAAATGCTATATATGCAATGATTGATACTTTTTTGCTTTCATTTTTTTCCTACACTCATAATCATAAGAAAAGTTGAAGAAGTCTTTGTAAGATATTTGAAGATTAAAGTTATTTTAGTAATTATTTTAATGTTGATTTATGCTTACACGTACAACTATGCATCTTCCACAAATAGTGTGCATATGTATACCAGCAGTAATTCCACTCCAAAGATACTGCTACAATTTCTTCAGAATTATAGAAAAGGGTAATAAAAATTAATCCTTGATAATTTTTGCAAGTTCTTGAAGTTAAATCCTGTTAAGGTAAAATCCTGTTGAGGCCTATGGCTGCCTAACTTGAACATCTGTGCTGAGGTAGTCCTAAACTTTTCTTGAAAAAGGACTCAGTCTTGCTGAGTTCTTAATCCTTGCAGTCCTGGCGCTACATTATTCCCACCCTTCACTTGAGTGTTGAAGACCATTGACATTGCCCATGGCAGGATCTCTTAAGCAGCCAAATCCTGGATTCTGTGAAAACTTTATGTCCCCTGGACACAAATCTGTGTCTAGAGTACATAACTCATTAAAACAAAAGAAAATTTAAAAAGCTGAAAGGCAAACAATCACTTGTTCTTCTCCACAGTTACATACAATAAAGCACTATTCTCAAGCTGCAAAAGTACCAATCTGATGAATTTCCATCATTGCAGATGGGCCAAATCCTGATCAAATCTATGTCTAATGAAAAGTTCAAGTCCTCATTGTGTATAAATTCTTATTTTTTAATGTGTATTTCTCTATCTTTAGAGAAAATAAAACATGCAATACATACACTTCTTTGGATAATTATGCACTAGCAAGGCATGCTGAGTCTACTGTAATTACTAAGAATGCCTTTGGTGTTTTAATATAAAGACCTTCAACCATGCTATCTGTAGCTCATTTCAGTTCTTTTTCAGATTTTTTTCTTTTAAATAAATATAGTAATAAAATTCTATGATATTTTAATGGACCTATAATAGTAGAGTGCACATGCTGAATATGATTCATGTGTCCTTACCAAAATGAGTTTCCCTCCTGTGGTTTCTTCCTTGTTCCTTCTCTCTACCCTTTAAACTAACGACATAATGATATGACTATCGTGGAAGATAAGACTGTAACACATGCCTGTCCAAAGGCTGTGTCATTCATCAGTGAGGCGCATAAAAATGTCAGAGAGTCTCAATAAAATTTTACTTTGGGATGACAGAACTTGTCTTGCACTGCATAGGTTGAGCTTTGGCTTCTAGTAATTTTTTCAGATCATAAATATCACTCATATAGTACTTTTTTTACCTTGAAGGATCGTGGTCTGATTACATATAAAGTACCATCTACATATCTATTATAAAATACAGCAGTTACTTTAACACCACATTTGCGCATTTTTGCAAAGAAAATAGAAAATATCATAGAAATTGAAATCACAGAATTAGAGAAACCATATTCAATTTCCTTTATTTCTTTACAAAAACAGATGTGTGTCCTTTTAATAATACTTAGAAAATGCCAAGGATGTCAGGTTCTACCTCCCTCAAAAAGTTCAGATCAGTGAAAGAGCCTGTTTCATGCTAAACATTGAGAGGAATATAGACATAGGATTTCATTCAAGAGGCAAAGTGCTTATGAAATTAATAACATTTTGCATATGCTAATCTCCAGAAGTCCTAATGGAAATAACAACGTCTTTCTAGACACTGCTTGTTTCTCCTTGAAGTCTTCCTGCTGACTAACAGTCTACATTATCTGATCTCTCACTTTTGGCCAACACAAGTTATCAAGTAATATTTTACTAGT
>VYXG01008256.1:77519-114903 GCA_013397235.1 Lanius ludovicianus | reverse complement strand
GTTTTGGGTTTTTTTTTTTTTTTTTTTTTTTAATAAAATTACTCAGTACCATAATGCTCACATGAAAATAAGGTCAGATTTGAAGAAATGCTTGAAGGCATTGTTTGTCATGTGCGAAGGTCCTCATTTCTGGCGTCCTTGGGTTGCCAGAAGCTGAGAAAAGTGAGCGTGAAAATGGTCATAGAGAAATTCTTCCTCCTCAGCAGGAAACAGTTGCAGAGATGAGAAGTCCCATTTAACCCTTGCATTTACTCATTGGACTCTGGTGGCATTAGAAATTTGATATGCTTTGTTTACAATATTCTGTCACATTACTGGAGTAAAAAATAACAGAAAAACCTCCAAACAAAAAAAAAAACTAACCAACTAAACAACAACAACAACAACCAGAGAAAAACGGAAGCATATGTTGGAGGGGAGTGTTGAGACAGACTTTGACTCTGCATGCTTCAGAAAGCACCCTAGATATTTAGTTTATTTTCACATCGTGTTTACCTATGCACAGTACAGTCAAGAAATCGAAATTAAGACCTGTTGTAGTCTGAGAATAATTAAAATATGTTAATTAATATACAGTAGGAAAGGAATTGTCAATGTTCAATGGAAAGTTAAAAGGACAAATGTCTACAAAAGGGAACTTTTGACAATGAAAGGAATCTTGGACATTAAAGGCAAAGAAGGTTTTGGGTTTTTTTTTTTCAAATATTTTTCTGTCTTATCTATCAAAAGTACATATTTTGGGATTAAAAAAACTTCATATTATAATAAAAAATAGTTAACTGAGATATGGCCCTAATTAAATGGATTTAGATACTTTTTTATTCACATAAGTCATCATGAAAGTGCAAAGGATGACAACAATGACCTTTCTTCAAATCTACTACAGGGCATTTATTTCTATAAAGATAAAATCTTGCATGTCATCAAAACATTCTTGAAAAAACAATGCTGTTGATTTTAAAGGAGACAGTGTACTTCATACCTTTAAAAAAGTAGTATTGCTTTAGTAAGGATCCCATTTTATTTATAACAAATACCCTGTTGTTTCTAAAGCAGGTTCTTTAATTGAAAAGAGGTTTCTAATACTGCGCTCTAGTAGAAACAGTAAAATACACCACTCAATTTATGTGTATCAGTCAACAGTTTCTACATAATACAGAACTTAACAAATGTAAGAACCTTTGATAAAATAGTTCTCTAACGTGTTCAGAAGGGTTCAGTTACTTACAGAAGATGTGCAAATATTATATGTATGCCTAGACAGCATTCTTCTCCCATGAAAACTGCCTGGTCATCTTTCCTTGCCACAGTTGAAAAGACAGCTTTGTGCTCGCACATATACTGTAGTTGTGAAAATGGTGAATTTTTGCCAACCAAACAATAGCTAAAAATTACCTGCACACACTATTTGCAGCATTTAGGTGGATGTTTAGGGGATATTTTCAATACAGGAAAATATTTTCTCAAAATTTCATTAACATAAATACATTTTCTATAAAATATATTGAAATGTATTTGTTTTATAATTATTAAAATTGCTCATCAACTCTGACTTCACGTGCTAATTCCTTTACATTGCACTGCAATGAGTCTTTGAGTTACAACTCCAAAATTTATTCAGTTTGCATGAGTACTTGATTTTATGTGTTGAAAGCATTCTTTTTTATGCTTTTAGAAACATGTTGGTCAGTGGTGTCTATTCCAGTAGGAAACCCTGTGTTTGTAAACAGCCCCCTGTGGCTGGATTCACAATATAAGGGCATGCGTGACCCATGTGCACTCGCACATGTTCTTTCTCTAGTTAAAATATAATGAAAACCTGTAACAAAAATGTGCTTATAAAAATAGTTAGAGAACAGAAAATATCCTCATCAGCTGAAAAGAATGTATGTGAATTGGCTGCCAGCTGAACATACTGTGTATAAGAGGTGCAGCAATCATTGAAATTTTTTTAGCTTTAAGATAGAATATTGACTGTAACTACAAATTGGTTTGGTCCAACAAGATACTGAGTAAATTTCTCGTGGATCAGTAACACCACCATTGTTTAAAGGCAAGATATTTGGCTTTAAAAGTAGTTGTGCTATTTTTTGCAGGGATTTTAGAAAGTGGTAATTAGTTTCAATTTCAAACACAGTTTTCTTTGAATGGTATATTTTCAGCAATATTAATGTGTGTGCATATATATATACATATATATAAAATATACCTCCCTTTCAGCTTACTGCTCACCAATGTTGATGTTGACAGCAGTCTTTAGCTCCATTGCAATTGTATTTTTAAAGTGATAGATTTCACTAGCGGTGCTATTACAACCACAGAATGATAGGAATAATTTTAAAATGTGATGAAACAATTTTCTTATCTTGCTTAATGACAGTGTTGCCTATGCAGTGTGCCAAATTACCATTAAGGGATATTTTAAATCACTTCAATAAATCTTAAAATGATTTTCAGATATCACTTAATTCCTTCCAGTTGACATAACAAATGAACCATTTCAGATTTCATTGAAAGCTCTTTAGTATATGTCATCAGTCTGTTTTGGAAGACTTTCAAAATGTGACAAATTGCAGTAAATCATTTTGAGACACCCCAGCAGCATTTATACAATTCTAAAGTATTATGAGAGCTTTGTAAATCATTGTAGATTGCATATCAACTTGTGCTTTTGTCACATAACAGAAGCAACAGAAATAAAAATCTGTCTTGGTGAAACATTCCCTTTTCCATCATATCATTTTGTTTAACAGTTTTTCATGTTGACATGTTATGAATCTGGAATGAGAAGAGTTAGATTCAGAATTAGTCTGTCCAAAATTTGTATGGAATGACGTGATATCAGAGTTCTCATGGAAGAACTGACCGCATTATTGTTGCCTATAGAACAATGCTGGCAGTCTTAGACTAGCTATAGTCAAGATGTGGAAAATGCTATTTTAAATTATGAAAGCTATTAAAAAGGATTTATGATAAATTAAATATGTAAAACTGCTGTACAATATTTCCAATATAGACTGAGAAGTATGTTTTCAGCTTGAGAATTTTTTAAAAAGATGCACTAACAATATTACGAAATGCAATCTTATTATTTGTACTATGCCTGCAAAATAAAAATACAATAAAGTATAATAAATAACAAACCTAGGATTACCACTAAAATTATTATGCTGACATTCACTAATATTACTCACTTTTAAAAAAAAAATGTTTTCTGGGTCTATTTTTATTTCATCATCTGCCCACAATTGAATATCTATGTTTCTCTTTTCTTGAACTGAAAGTCTGATTCAAAGGTCAAAACTGACTGAATCTTATTCATGTCACTTCACTGATGGCAGGGCTAATAAAGAACCAATTGTGAATATTTTTTTCCTGAAAACTTTGTGGGTATCACGGAAACAGATACTTCTTCCAGACTCCAAAGAGTCTCACCAGATAGAAAAATACGCATCTTGAAAGCCATTAGCAAACACATTAATAGAACCTAGACATTACAAAACAGACCTATTTATATAACCATTTCCTGATGAGAGAAGCCTGATGGGGTAGTAATACTGTAGTCTGCATTGGATGCTCAAAACCCCACAGAACAGGCATGGAAGTACAATACCATGTGTGATAGGCACGCTTTCTTGCACAGGTCTACCAGTGTTTTTAATTCCTGACCTGTGAAGCCTTGCTTTTCTGGTCCTAAGACTCTCATGAACACAAATTATCAGTCATGCAGAAATGTATTCTGATTTTGTGGTATAGACAAATGTTCACTGAAGAAGATTAAATTAAGAACCAAACTCACTGCATGTGTGACCTAGTACAAATGTCAACACAAATTGCTAGTGGAGAAAAGCTGAAGCACTGAACCACCATGACATCTACTTTTATAATGTCTGGGGTTATGTTTTTAATTACATTTCATCTTTTCCTAATCGCTGTTAGCAAAATCTGGGAAGCCATGTCTGCCAGAATTTTTAATGGGATATATCAGAGGTAAGAATGAGTACAGAAAAGAAAGAAGGCTCAAAATTTTTGTTCTGTGCTTCAGAGAGCGACTCTTGCCTCTCAAGGAGAAAAGAGGTTTTCAGGTTACTTTATCATCATAGACACCTCGCTATCCTGTATGAATGGAATATTTTATGACTACTATGACCAAGAAAAAAAAGTTTTATGTATTGAATTCCACTTCCATCAAAGTGTTTCATTAGGCTAGAAGAAGAGTAATATGTTTGCTCCCTATACAATACATCATGTTCTTTCCTACAGAAACCATTTTACCATAAAAAACTACATGAGAGAAGGGAGAAGGGTAGCCATCAGACCAACAGCTGCTTTTAAGCATCTTCTGGCAGTGTAATTACGCAGGAGTGGGGAAGGTGCAGGCAAATGATCTTGCATTAAAAGATCCATCAAATTTGTGTGAAAAAATAGGAACATGAAAGTGCTGTAAAGAAAGCAATTTTATTGTTCCAGTAAGTTGTTTAAAAATGAAAAATCTGTGAAACCAGGTTCATTTAAACAAGCATTAAGTTTCAGCATAGACCATGTACATACATTTTATTTCCATTCATTACCTCTACTTGCTGTCTGCTTTTGCTTACAATGCTCAAGTATATCCCTCATCTCTGAAAATCACTTCTCCAGTAATTTTGTCCACAGTGTCTTTGTTGTAATTTCTTCTGTGGTTTCTTTTTAGATTTCTAACATTTGACACCCTCAGGTAGAAGGCATTTAATTTTAAAAAATATTTTTTTAAAAAAAAGAGAGAGAAAAAAATTAAACCCTCAAGAAACTCATCCTTCCTTTATAAAGCAAATCATCTGAATTCTTCAAAGCAATCTGAGTTTGTCAGCTTTTTCTACTGTCTTGGAGATAAACTTCTGAAGTAGTTTTTCTGTGGGAAATGGGGATTTTGCCAGGATTCTCTGTTTAAGCTTACTTGAATTCACAAAATATATCACTTATTCCACAAGTAAGTGAAAAATCAAGTGACCATAGGCTGAAATAGCATTTTTTTTTAATAACTGGAAAAGACTAAAAAGAAAGATTTGATTTCAAGATTAACTCTGTTTAAAATCTCAAATGAACTTTGTGCAGAAGTAAAAAGACTGTTAAAATTCACAATATTTTTTGGAATGAGTTGTGAATATGAGTCAGGACAGAAAAAAGACATACAAGACAAATTAATGATTTGTATAAAAAAGAAAAAAAAGTGTATCTGTGTGTTGAGAAAATGAATTCCCTAAAGACAGTGCCATTCTGCATAGATAGTATTGGGAAATATGAATGCTGAGAGAAAACACAGAGGATAATACTAAAAATATTGTGGAAAGCATGGTAGGACTAATTATCAGAAATAGACTTCTTAAGACTTTTATCTAGAGAAGAAAGATAATTGGTTGAAATGAAATATCAAGGTTTTGCCTAGTTCATGGTCTTACTGCACAGTTACAAAAGTGACATTCCTACAAATATGGTCTCTTTTTTTTTTTTGAAGGTTTTACTAAGAACATGCCATCCCTCAATAAACTTAAAATGAAACATAGTCTTTGCCCAGTATGTTTGGTTAGCTCAGAAGAGTTTGCATAGTTTGCAGAATATTATTTTTGAGAAGTTAAAACTCTGTTGCTCTTTTCACTCATTTTAATAAACTACTTTTTCTTTGGATGCCATAAATTGCATGGAAAATTCCAGAAAGTGTCAAGTTACATGGCTTGAATCTATTACCCATGCCATGGTAATAGTAAGAGCATGTGGTAGATTAAACCAAGTTGAATTAGTTAGACACAACTAAGAATACCTCATCTATTGGCATCTTAGTCTTCATTGTTCTGTTAACTAATATATTAACTGCCCTGCATGTTTGGTTATTATCTTCTGCCAAATTATGAACAAACCACTCTTAAACAATCAATCAAACAATCAAACAAACAAACAGGACTATGCTACTTTCTAAAGCAGGTCTCAGAAAAAAGGCTGAATTTTGCAATGTGTGTAAAATATTTAAGAATTTAAAAATTTCTTAGAGAATTTCTGACAGTCTGAGGTTTGAATTAGAAACGTGATACATGGCAGGAGTCTATGAAGGAATCATAGCTGATTTTTCTGTTACCTCTGTTTTACTGATCTCCTCCAGCTCCTGAAAATTTACATCTTCCACTTATTTTGCAGAATCAAAGATTGCTAACAAAATTTCTGTGTCTTGCCTGAATTATCATTTAAAATGCTGACACAATTTCAAAAACCAATGTGCTGTCATGCTTATGAGTTTGCTTCAGTCTCAGAAAATTATCAGTTTTAAGGAAAATACTTTCTTTATTTCTTGTTATATTTTCTTATTTTCTTATCCCTCAGCAATAACAATCAGACAATCCTCTGTTAACTTGGAGTCTTAACACAGTCTCACTTATAATGTCCACTCTTCAGCTCTGTTCCTACAATGTTTTCTCATAATCTTTAACTCAAAAAACTCGTAAGCTTGTAGCTGTTGACAGCAACTCTGGATGCAACCATCCATCCAGCTCCTTGTCCATCTAATAATCCATCCATCAAATGCATATGTCTCCAAATTAATGGCAGGAGTGCTAGGGACACTGAATCAAAGTCCTTACAGAAGTCCAAGAAGATGATGTGACACCCCACTCGCAGTGCTGTTTCCACCTCTGGGGACCCCAGCACAGGAAAGACATTGACCTGTTGTAGTAAGTCCAGCAGAGGTACACAAAGATGACTTGAGGGATGGAGCAACTCTCCTATGAGGAAAGGCTGAGACAATTGGGATTGTTGAGCCTGGAAAAAAAGAAATCTTTAGAGTGACCTAATTAAATTATATACTCGGAAGAAATTCTTTACTGTGATGATGGTGAGGCACTAGGACAGGCTGCCCAGAGAAGCTGTGGATGCTCCATCCCTAGAAGTATTCCCTGAAAGGCCAGGTTGAATGTGATTTTGAGCAGCCTGGTCTAGTGGAAGGTATCCTTGCCTATGGCAAGGGTTTGTATGTAGATCTTTTGGGTCCCTTCCAACCCAAGCTATTCCATTATTCTATTTCATAAGTTGCTCTTGCCTTGTTCTTTGATGCAGTCAATTCATCATAGAAAACCACTAGATTACTCATAATTTGCCATTAGTGAAGGTGGTGGATGTCTCTAGTCACCTTCATATCTTCCATATGTTTCAACATGTTTTCCAGAAGTCTTACTTCATGACCTTGCCAGTCATGGAGATGAGGCTGACTGATCAGTAATTCCTAAGCTCCTCATTTTTACCCTTTTTTTAGAAATAGGTGCAATATACTGTTTCTCCAATCACTGGACACTTCACTCATCAGACTTCTGAAATATGATGTACCACGACTTAACAACTACAGCTGGCACTTCCATCAGAACCCTGGAATGCATCTTTTTGGATCCCATGGGCCCAGGTTCCTCAGGCAGTCTCAAACCTAATCTGCTCTTATGGTGGAAGAGATTTCATTCTACCAGTCCGTGCCTTGAGGTTCGGTGATGTGAGAGATTTGGGAAGGGTGATAACTGGTGACAATAACTGAGGTAAAAGAAACTTTATGAGAACCTCAGCCTAATCCATGATGGTTCTCACTACTCCCACCTATTTATCAGGAAGGTGGTTTCTTTAATCTTTCTCTTTTGATAAACAAACCTCTTGAAACCTTTCTTGTTATTCTTCACATCCCCTGCCAAGTTCTTCTCTGTCTGTGCCTTACCTTTTCTGATCCTATCCCTTTAAATTAATGAAGAATACGCTATATTCTTTCCAATATATATATCTCTGGTTCAATGGCCTGCATTTCCTTCCTGTGCTTCAGTCTGACCAGGAGATCCTTACTTAGCCATTTGGATCTTCTGCACTCCTTGCCTGCTTGCTCAAACAATGGAAATCTTCTGTGCTTTATGAAAAAAAATCCTTAATGGCCTTCCAGGACAATTCTGTGTTGCAATGGGGAATTCATGCAATAAGTATTAGACAGTGACGCTCGTGTGAAGGAAACATAGAACAATATTTTGTAGATGTTCAGAGATGTGTTATATCTCCCAGCCGCATGGCATGGGGTCCTGCCTGGTGATCTCTCAAGTCAGGGGACAGCCAACATTTTTCCCAGGCCAGAGAACACAGAACAACCAATGGGAAACAGGATTGACCAGGGTGTAGGGAATCCCTGTGGCCAGGGCCTTCCCCCACGACCTCCTGGCAGGGAGGTACTCCAACAGTTCTGCTCCTTTACCCCTGAGGACAGTTTCTTGAGGCCCCTGTATCGTATTTTCCTAAATAACTGAAAGTTCACTCTGCTAAAATTCAAGGTCTTGACTTTAGTCTTACCTGGCCCATATCTCACAAGATTCTGAATTCCATCTGGACATGATCTTCCTAGCCTGAAGGATAGGCTGCTGCTCTTCTTGACACCTGTAATTATTCCATACAGGTTGGTAAACTTCCCTGGTTGTACTGTCTATCTTCTGAATTAAGAAACTATTCTCAATGCACTCTAAGAATATTCTGCACTATTTGCACCTTGCTATACCACTTTTCCAGCAGTTGTGATCATGATTGAAGGCCCCCAGCAGGACTGGAGACTGGGGGTGTGATGCTTCCTGTAGCTGAATTAAGAACAATTAACCAGCACGCTCCTATGGAGCACACAGTCTCACGGTAAGCACCAAACTTGAGGTTTCTTTTGGGGGATTGGCCCTTAGTTTTTAGCCATAAAACCTCAATCCATTCATCTCTGCTTTTCAAAGATATATCTCTGCAGTCAGCCCAATCTTTTTATGCAGAGGGCAACCATTCTCACACTTCCTTCTTTGCCTGTCCCTTCTGAGCAGTTTCCAGTCATTGACTGCACTGCTACAGCCATTTGGCTCATCCCACAGATGAGTATTTTGATCATAGCTTTGTAGTGGCACAATGGCTTCCAACTCCTGCTTCTTGATACCTGTGATACGCACACTGAAGAAGCACTTCAGCTGTTCTATCAGCCATGGTACCTTTTTAGACGAACAAGCCCTAATTTCTCTGAGACATTTCACAGGTCTGTTGCCCTGTTAGTTTCTAAAGCATTGGTGGCTCTTGAACTTTTTGTTACTGAAAACTCGATCCTGTTCCATCATTAAATCCAGTTTCAATTTCTCTTAAATATAGCAACTTATCAGTGAGATCCTCTATTTCCACTTGGTCAGGTGAATTCCATCAGGTCCCAGCAGGCCCATCTTCTCAAAGGTAAATCTATGCTCATGGAAGAGAAAACCTTAGTTATGGCACCAGTCACTCAGCCAGGAATCCATGTGCTCAGTTTTTCTCTTCCGTCTTGAACTCTTTCCTCTGACTGGGGAAACAAAAGAGAATATGTGCTTGTGATCCTTTTAACTTTGTGCCAAGGGACATACAGTCTTTTCTGATAGTTCTAAATCACATAGTCGTTATTATACTCTACATGGAACAGTCAGAACAGATGATAACCTGTAGGGTTCACCAGGCTTGACAGCACTCCATTGACATCACTCATGCAAGATCCTGAGAGGCAGCAAATATCTCTAGAGAAATTATCTGGACAGTAAACTAGTTCTTTAGTGCCTCTCAGTAAGGAATTTCCAAATACTAATACCTTACAAGCTTTTATGGTAGCGTTGGTTCCACACACACTGGTGTGTGTTTGGAATAAATTTGCATTGTCTTCTTCTCCTGGATCTTGTATGTTTTTCACTTGATCTTCATTCTCTGGACTCAGTGTTGTATTTTTGCAGAGACACTTAAGGGAAGGGGGAAGGCTCTTCTTTTAGCCTCAAGCAGAGACAAGGTTCCATTCTCTTCACTGAGGGTTACTCAATTCAGTCACCTTGAGGCTGAACTCAGGCTTACCTTCCTCTCATGCAGCCTTAAGGCAGGGCTGTTGCTCAGACTGGGACAGTGCACAAAATCATGTACTGATCTCCTGATCATACAGTAACTGCATGGAAAATGTTTTGGTATCCTATATATAGATTTCTGACTGTAGATATTAGAATAAGAAAGTTACATTTCCCTATTTTTTTCCTCATTACAATATTATTTTGATCAAATATAAAACAATTAATCTGAAAGACAAAGCACTTGCAACAGTGGTGTCATTGTCACTTTCTGCAATATGAGCATTGACTTCTTGCCACAGTCAATTACTTACAATACAACACTAGATGAAGTAGTGAAATCTGAAAATATGCCTCCAGGCGTCAAAACACCAGGGGATTAATACTAATGTTTCATTTACATGCAAGAAATGAAATGTTGTGTTGCTCAGCTTCACAGAGGAGCAGAGAAAGAAAGAAATCTATTTTACTTGCATACATTAAGGAAAAGAAAATACATTTTCAAACCTGAAAATATTACCCACAGCAGTCTGCATTCATGCCAAAAAATACTCCCACATCAAACTCAGGTCTCAGGTTAAATACTAGGAGCCTTATCATATATTTTTATGGAGGAATGCACACCACCTAGCACCACCGCTGCCTTTTTTCTGTATGAGTAGTACTATAGCCTTTGTCTCCCTTTCTAGGCTTTGTAAAACATACTGTAATGTCACTAGTTACCATACATCCCTTTTAATTCCTCTTGCAACAGAAGAAATATGAGCAAGATAGGAGAAATGCTTTGTTTTAGGACGTTTTAAATAGGTTAAAATATAGAAAAGCTCTTTTGTCCCATGGCTATAAAAACTCTTCACTAGCTTATTCCTGAAGGGAGTGGAAAGCAGACTGTCTGACTTTTTTTTAGCTAATGCTCTTTAGCAATGCCTTTTTCTGATATGACAGTCAGATTATGGCCTCTAACACAACATTACAATAATTCTGTGTTCTTATTTTAGCTGCTAGATCCAGAAAATGCATAGCTAATCATGCTTTCCTGCCTTCAGTAGGATCTGGGTTAGTGGCTTTATTCTGCCCAAAGACCACCAACAGACAAGACTGTAAAGTCCCTTTCTTTGGAAAATAGTGAGTTAAACTAAGAATGTCCATCTTAATCTGTGATTTTGTTTTGTTCCAGTTAGAAAAAAATAATATAAATTACTCACAAGGAATAAACACGATTACTATAATCTCAGTTATCATACAGATCAAGGTCTAAATCATGAGGCTTTTAAAAGCCTCTTTACCTCAAAAGGATGCTCTCAAGCATTTTCTAAATTTTTTAATTCTTGCTTACTCACTGTTTCTTATGCCACCTTCTCAAAAGCTTGGAAAAAAGCATCCCCCACCTCATCCAAGTCTGTCAATTTCAGACTTTTCTATTTGGCAAGCACTGATCTTTCTTTGTCCTTTTGCATGGTCATAGAATTGATACTGCTGTTTTATTTGACAACAGTGCACATTTATATTTCCTGGTGCACAGAAAGCCTTATTATACAAAACCACTTTGTATAATATCAGCAGTTTGACATTTGCAGAGTGGGCTGCGCGAATGAAAGGATGCCTTTTGCTCATTTGTCAATTGCAGCACAGAAAGGCCAAAAGAGGGAAGACACCACATTTTTGTTTGGTCCCATAAAAAACAAATAACTTTTCCAAATGCTTCTGTCTTGAATTATCTTAAAGTAGTATAGGTAGAAAAGAAGTTGGTGGAAATATATTCCTGTATTAAATGCAATTAAGTTTGCTACAGTTCATTATTATAGACTACACATATACAAGGACAAAATCTTAAGTGGACATCTGTAAAAATGTTCCTTCAACCAGGAAACTAGCAAGTGGTTTTCTACTTGAATATTTTTTCTAATGGAAAGCTATGATGAAAACAAATATCTAATGATGGTGTCAGCACTCCTGATTTTCTACTATCATCTTTTTCCCTCAAGGGGAAAAATGTAGAATTTAAATTCTGCAATACACGAAATGCTAATCTCACATTTGGTTAAGTACAAAGAAAAAGCATTGAAGCATTAAAAATCAAACATTTCAGTAATTAAACAAGAGAATCAAGGCTCTGTTTCCTTTCCGATATTGTTTGTTTTTTATTAATACAGGGAGGATTTAGCACATCATGAAGATTAACTTTTATATGAGAAACTGATGAAAAATCAATGTTTTTTTGAGGTTTAAAAATATCTTACAGTTAGTCTGCAATAAAACATCAAACAAATTCTAGGAGTAATAATTAAAAAGTGTACTCTTAAACTAAGCTGGGATTTTCAAAATTATCTGAATCAGTTAGGTCTGAAAAGGCCAATTTTCTTTACAAATTTAATTTCCTATTTTCACAGTCATTTACCATACACTTTCAGTAGAAAGGTCATCCTTTATTTCTGCCACAAGCTCTGAAAAGATATATGATACCTCAAAGCTTAAACACTTTATTTTTAAAGATTTATATATGCAATTTCCAGTCACTCCAGTAATTCCAGATTTTTGTTAAATATTCTAAGCTTTTTGTAAAAGATGCTAGATTTTAGAAGCTCCCCAAATTCACTCTAAGTTAAATTTATTAATTTTACAAAATGTCATAGTAGTTTTCTGATTTAAGGTCTTTTTTAATAATACTGTTACACTCTTTGACATAAAAATATTTGAGCAATCTACATAAAGAAAATTATTTTCTGTTGCCTTAAATTCTTTCACTTCTATACAAGGGCAAATACACAAATCTTTGAGAAAAATCCAGTAAAACTACTTGCTTTAAATGCATGTGGACGAAAACCAATGTAGACACTCTTCTGAGAGTTATTTAGAATGCCAACAGGAAAAAAGTCAATGGCCAACAATGTAATTCATAAATGGAAGACCAGGATACAGAACCATTTAGCCCATGTTCCACATAATCAGGGTATTCATTAGTATTCTGACTACTACTCTGAGTCTATTCACTCTCATCAGTCACTGAATATTTTGAAAGAGATTGTCCTGTGAAGTCAACGGGGAAAGACTTCTTTAAAAGATGCTCTAGCCCCCACGATTTTATTCATGGCTGAAAGAACTGACAAGTGAATAAGAGAACTAGAGGATGGTAATTCTGATTTGGTTTTGAATGTTTGCCCCCCACTTTGGATTTGAATTAAATATCCTGGAAGTTATGAATAATAAAAAAGGAACAAGGCTCTATGAGATTACTCTGTACATTCTCCAGCTTGAATGTATTAGATATATGACAACATCAAGTTCTTTCTCTGCCCATTATCCCAGGGCAAATTTTTTTGTTCCACTTTTCCCTGGATGGCCATTACCTGAACTACCTGCATGATCATTAGACAGAACTTTTAAGATAGGATTCTGAGAAGGCCAAATAGTACCAAGAGCAGTCCCAATATAACACGTAAAATATTGCCAGAAGTCTCCATGTTTTGAGGGTATGTTCACATCTATACACACATGATTTCCTAGTTGCACAGCTCCTCTGAAATGAACTGTCTCTTTTCTGTTCTTTGGAAGTCCTCTGGTGCTACATTATAGGCTCTATTACTCATAATTGATAAAATATTTAGTTGATAAAGATCCCCCAATTCTTTGTAATGCTTAATCCTCAACGTAGAAATTTGAGACAGCTGTTCCTTTAGCCTGAATACCAGGGGAGAAAGAAAACAAACAAACAAACAAAAAATACAAAAGAATAAAGTATGTACATCAGTGCTTCAGAGTAGCTAGGGATAACAGAGATACCAGGAAGAATCTTCTGCTTTAGGACAGAAATTGTAAAGACTTTAAATAAACTCACAATAAAATAAAGATTTTAAATAAATCACAAACTGTTTTTCTAGATTTTTTTTTTCAATAATAACTATGGCAATACACTGTGGTATCAGTTCAGATGGATTTTTCCAACCAGATAAACTTTTTAAGGAGTTAAGAAAGCTAGATTTTTGTATGTGGTATGGTATATAAATATATAAATATGTATTCATGTATGTATGTATGCATATATTTTTATCTGTCTTTCACAATTTGGAATCATGTAATTGTACACTAGAAAAAGAGAGAAACATTCCATACTTCTTGTGTGTACATTCCATATCAAACTACATATTTGAAATTTTTACAAATGAAAGTAAAATTTTGATAATTATTACAAACTGCTCTTCATATATAAAAGAAAATGTACCTTCTTGCAAGGTAGTTAACTACTACCTGGCAATTTTTAGAAGCTGGCAATTTTTAGAAGCTCTTTTATTTGATATTTGATTAAATTTAAGTAGCAACTAGGATGATGTTTCAAATAATGATCTGTGTGGGATGTAGTTGACTATGCCCTCAAATATGCAAATTCCTGAACAAATATAACATCAAATAATTTGTTCCTCATCATTGTCCTGATACATATATCTAGATAGATTCAAATAATAGCTTAAAAGTACTTCTAGGATCACTTCTGTAATTTTATTAAATTTACAAATGAATGTTTTCATATATAATTTCCCAAATCAGGATCCCACAGAGTCTTGTAAATGTGCGTTCAAGTTTCCATTTTTGAATTGATTGCATGAAGGATCTGGCCCAGTAACATAAATAGCACACTGAGAATAGAAAAAATAAGAAATAGACAATTGCATTAGACTTCTGGCATAGGCCACCTTCACCTGATTGCGTTATCAGTCAAAACAAAGGTATTACTTTAAGAATTTTTAGGGAAAAAACATGTTTAATTTTCATGGGCAAATTACAAATATTGTTACTTTTATGGAAACTCTTCTTTGTATATGATCCAGCTCTCTTGTGTCCAAGATGAGGAACAGCAATTAGGAAGATAACTTTAAAATACAGCTTCTTTTTTTCCCGTTATTTTCTTTTTTCTCTCCTTCTGCCTGAATATCCCAGAATAACCAAAGCAATGTCTGTCAGCAAGTTATAACTATCCTTAATTTTGAAAGTAGAAATCATACTGCAGTCACCTTGCTAGAGTGAAAAAAAAAAGCCATGCTGTAAGTAAGATTGTGCAACAATCATAAACTGGTAGTATTTGCAGTGTGGTACAGCAATGTACAATTAAGATTTCCATCTTTTTCTGCTATAAAAATAAGGCTGAAGTCCAGCTAAATCTACCAATAAGTACCACAGTTTGAAAGTCAGGAAAAAATAATATAAATATGATGCAATACCAATTTTTATCCCTGTTGTACACTCCCACAAGCCCTATTACAAGAAAACAGATAGGTCTTGTTTACATGAAAATTTTGAAAAGTAGTTCTACTTGTTTTTTTCATTTTTATTTACTTAAAATATTTTTTTAATCAATTTTCCCATCTCACTTGTTAAACCATGAAGTCCACTGATTTTATCAATATGTACTATAATGTACATTGCAAGAACAAATAAAGCACTACGTTAACTCAAGAGTATTTTATTATAGCCATGTTGTCTATGTAACTGAAAAATTAACAAATCCACAAATTTAAAACTGCTCAGCTAAAAGTAGAACAAAATCTCTCTTCAAATTTAGGAAAGTTTCTGTGTTTTTTGCAATTTTTGTTAAAATATACTGTTTTGAATTTATGGGACCCATACAGAATGATATCATAGAAAGAAAAAAAATCTCTAAGAAAAAGGAAGTAAAAAATTTAAATATATTTATGACAGCCATGGTAATAAAGCATATGTAAGTTATAGTCCATATAAATTACTGGGAACAGTGGGAGAGAGACACAAACACTGATGATTCTTTATTTAAATTACCATGAAAAGAATTCAAATAAACTAACATTAAAAATGAGCAAATAAAGATTTTAGATGAGGTTGGTATTTTGAGAACAAGGTCTTATATGTTTATACTGCTAATGGCTAGATAAAGATTTCAATGTTGCTTAGGTGCCCTAGGCATTCTGTGCCAAATTGGTGCATTTGCACTTGAGTATTTCCTCCATGGAATAATACAGATGAACCATGACAGACTAATACATACAAAGAAGGATATATTTAAAAATATATCCTACCAGACTTCTAACAGCAGCTATTCAAGGAATTCTAGTACTGTGTAAAACATTAATACTAATTTAACACAAATGTGTTGAATCTGAAGGCTACTACTTGCATTTATTAAGGCCTACGCCCAGATATATAGCACCTAGGCTGAAAAAACATTTTTTCTTTCATTTGAAATTCAAAAGTTGTTTTTGTCACCTATCTCTTTAACACATAAGATAAGATGCAGTACAATTTCACAAGAAAAACATTCAACCATGCAATGATAAACCTTATTCTTCATATGCATTTCCCATTTACAGGTTAGCTATCCATATTAAAGACTAGCCATAGTAGACTTGCTGATTAAGCCTTGGGTACCACCAGAATGGTAAATCCTTGTAAATTACAGTGTAATTTCAGAGACAAGAAATAGTAAAAATGTTGTGTCAGATTGGTAAAGGATTTCATTCGTTTTGTGTCTTTGTCTAAGAAAAAGCTGTCAATACTATCTGTACGTCTTCTGTTATTAGGGAATCTTTGTGTTAACAGAGCAAGACTGCATCTTTAGACAGTTCAGGGCTCTTGTCAATAAAATGGAATGAAAGATAAAAAAAACTTGGTAGTCTCTTACCAAAAGTGCAGGCTATTTTCAGGGTTAAATCCAATTAATCGTAATGAGGAAGTACTGTTTCAATTCTCTGTGCACAAGTTCTACTAAAAGACAACCTGAAATATAAATACCTGGCTAAGAATGAACAAAAAAAGTAGCAGAAGATTATTTCAGAGTTTATTAAGTGTAAGAGAATCTGCTTTTTCATATTCCAGCTTCCATGAGAAACAGCTGAATGGGAACCAAAGCAGGGCAATTCTTAGCATATGAGCTTCAGGTACAACATGCTTTAGCATGTACAGGACTTTAATTCCATGTATGTATTTTAGCAAAGTAATAACAGTAATAGTTCTTTGATTCTGTATTTCTGAAAGAAAAAATTGTCTACATTTTGGGTATGTTAACAGTCTTTAATCACAGAAGATTTTTCTGTCTTTCTCTGAATTAGTTTTGTCCATTAAGTAGGAATTAAGTGACTGCTCTGAGGTCTGTACAAAATCACCAGTTAGGTATTAGAAAGCTTTGCCTAGCCCTTTTCCAGATGGTGAAAAAAGAAAGGCAGCAAGTGGTGTCCCAGTACAAATTTTGTGATGAGAGTGACTAATAATAATTCAAACTCTTTTTTTCCTGCTTTTACTATACAATGAAAATATATATTTATGTGGTTTTATTTTATTAAATGTACTGGTTCTTTAAGCTCTTCTGTAGACATTAATGAGCACCATATTGGCCTATTGACCGCAGTTTGCTCTTTCACTAGAAGAATATTTGTGGTGGAACATAAAATTACTTGGGAAGAGTGGCAGAATTACTGTACTGAGAAAGGGGAGGGAGGAAGTGCCTATATGGANATAAATATTAATAATAGGTATTATTTATTCTTTAATAAGTGAAGGATAAGTGGAAGAAGAGAAAAAAAAAACCAAAAAAAGACAAAAGATGCATAGGCGCTCCCAGCTTCCATGGGTTGACTAATGCTCAATCAGTTCCTCAGCAAAAGATGGCTAGCCCTGCTGAAATCCACTGCTTTCCCTTTTATTGATGGCCATTACATTATAAAGCTTGGAATATCTTTTTGCTTAGTTTGGATAATCTGCTCAGTTCCCTCCCAAACTATTGTGCAAAAACAGTCTACTCACTGTGGGGACACAGTAAGAGACAGAGAAATCCTANTTTCTCTGAATTAGTTTTGTCCATTAAGTAGGAATTAAGTGACTGCTCTGAGGTCTGTACAAAATCACCAGTTAGGTATTAGAAAGCTTTGCCTAGCCCTTTTCCAGATGGTGAAAAAAGAAAGGCAGCAAGTGGTGTCCCAGTACAAATTTTGTGATGAGAGTGACTAATAATAATTCAAACTCTTTTTTTCCTGCTTTTACTATACAATGAAAATATATATTTATGTGGTTTTATTTTATTAAATGTACTGGTTCTTTAAGCTCTTCTGTAGACATTAATGAGCACCATATTGGCCTATTGACCGCAGTTTGCTCTTTCACTAGAAGAATATTTGTGGTGGAACATAAAATTACTTGGGAAGAGTGGCAGAATTACTGTACTGAGAAAGGGGAGGGAGGAAGTGCCTATATGGATGGGTTGGGGTTGTGGGTTAACCCCAGCGGGAAGCTGAGCAGTGCTCACTCAGGCTCCACACCCTCTAGCTCCAGTGCAACACGGATACAGGAAAGGAGGAATAAAAACAAAAAAACTTAGGGATNTGCTGTGCAAATGCTGTTCAGCAAAAGCTAGAAAATTAGTGTATTATCAGCCCTAGTTAAGTTAAAAATCCTAATACATGACACATGTTTGGAAAAAAAAGAAGAAATCGACTCTGTCACAATCAGGCCCAATACAACTGGGGAGTTTATATTATAGGCCCTTTAAAATAATTAACTAATTTTCTGGAAGCCCCTGATACAAGAATCATAGATTTACAGACGAACCAGTAGGTTTTATGTTTTCCTTTTTACCCCTACTATGTATGTCTATGGGTATTAGAAAACAGCAACAGCAAAAAAAGCAATAAAGGCATTTACTTAAATACAGATTTCAGTAAAATTAGTACTAGTGGAAAACATACATACACCAACTTAAGAAGGCAAGAGAAAAGAAACTAAGATGATATATTTCAAAAAGTCGCATGAGTAGTTTTAAGTTAGCTTCTTGATATTTTGATGCATATCTCATGATCTTCAAAATTTTGAGCATAACTTGAAGATTTTTTTCTCTCAAAGAAAATGGAAAAAAAATGCTGTATTAATTTGCACTTACTCCAAACCATCTGCATTTTAATAGCCACACTAGGATGCAAGAAGGTTGTTTGGGAGTATTTTTCAATGTACTATATGGCATTGCCTTCCAGTAAAATCAGCAAACTGAAATTTAGATCTTTTTATACTACTGTATTTTGGAACTTTAAGAATCAGCCAGATGCAGCTTGTAGAAGATGTCATGAAAACTGTTAAATCTAAGTTAGATGCTTTAGAAGCATAATACAGAAATCAGCAGTATGATCAGACTTACTATTGCCACCATTGTAGCACCAATCCTTATTTTTACTTACATATGCTAGCATATAGAGACATGCAATTTCAGTGAAGCACTATATGCTGTGCAGGTAAAAACCTACAAATAAATCAGAAATCAAACACTTTTATATGAATTTTTAATCTTTTAATTTTTATTTCTAAAGTTGAGAGTGACTCAAAAGTTAATTTGCTTTAAAATAAAAATTTTCAGCAATGTGAAATACTAGTTATACCTATGAGAATCTTCTTTGGGAAAAAAAAAAAAAGAAACAGTACATAAATCACTCTGTCTCAGTAATTTAAAGGTCTTCATGATCACAGTTGCACCTAATCTGTGCATATTATTTACATAAACAGGGTCATTTTTTAGATATATCACTGAAATAATGAAAGAAGAAGACCTTTGTTCCAAGCAAGGCAGGAGACTTTTAAATTTGATTATTATTATTCCTAGTAATAGTGAAACAAAATGCACATGCTTCCATTATATGTTCACTCTCCAAAAGCTTTTAGGAATCTTAGGGTTTCATAATATTTTTCAGAACCAGGTAATCACTATAATGTTACCGTACTTTGCAAAACACATACACATAGTGTCTGCACAAGATTTAATAGTCTAAATGCCTTACTAGTGTTGATCTCCAGCTGAGGCACATTTATGTTTTGAAATAAATAATGATAATTCTTGCTTATTTTACTGCTAATAGGAAGATTTTTCTGCAGTGCTGCGGCAAGAAGCATTGCCTATAATACACAAAAGTAAACTCTTACATTAAAAATGCACTTTATCTACTTATTGAGCAGTGATTAACTTCTTTACTTTTCTTATGATTAATATATCATTTGAGGCATCTTTTTAACATCCCTTAATAGTCAGCATGTTAGAGATATGGCTCTGTATACCTCTATTTTAAGGATGTTTCCAGGACAGTTCAAAGGAGGAAAATTGTTACTGACTGTCTTTTCAGATTTAAACTGAACACGATTCAGGAAGGACACTACAGATCAAGAACCTTTAATAATGTGTGTATCTGCAGAAAAGAGATGACAAACAGCCAAATATACTATGTTTATATCCCAGGGTATTCATCCCACTTACGAGAAAGAATAACTAAATTAATGGCCTGTATAAAAGCCCATATAATTCTGTCTTACAGCAGTAAAAATTCCAAAGTCAAGGCTTTATATTTCCATTGTTTACTGATTCCTGATTTTGCTACAAGAAATTAACACTTCCTGGTTTTAATCTGTGAAGACATGGGGCATCAACATAACTGGCAGCAGACCTTTGTTGTTGACCTTTGCAGACCTTTGCACATACTCATCCATGCTCATCTGGCTTCCAGGCCTTGTGCTGTGGAAGCCCTACTCCTGGATTGTTTCACTGGCTCTGTTTTGGTGTCTTGTCAAGGAAGTGGTGAAATGATTACCCACAACATTGATTATGGGTTAGTGCATTTGGAGGCTATCGCAAGATCCTGATTTCTGGCGCTTTTAACAGGTGTTTTTCCTAGCACTGGTGTTTCTCGAGCTGGGCCTTGTACCAGGAGATATGAAACTCCATGAAACTCCAGATCTCTAAGTCCAGGCACATTTTCTGCATACCCAGATGCCATCAGAAAATGAGGGGGAAAGGGGGAGTTAAAGGGGAGTGGTGTGCACACACTGCTTTTTCTAACAGCACATCCTAAGAGGGGAGGAGGAAGAAGGAAATTATGTGGCAGATTGGCAGTAGGGTAGAGTGTGACTTATGAAGACTGCTGGGACAGATTACTATCCTGCTCTAAATGAACATATGCACTGGACAGTCAGTATGTACTAAAGTGCAAAGAGGCAGCATTCAAAAGCAAGCTGTATTCCTTCCAAGTTTTTTTGCTGAAGGGAGTCCCTTCACTACCTAATGTAAAATACAAACTAATATCCTGGAAGAAGACTGAAAGGGAGAAATTTTAGTCTCCAATGCAAAGATAATTTGATGTGAAAGATTAGGCAGAGTAATTTTTTTTTTTCAGTGATTCTGAAAGAAAAGAATATTAGGGAAAGATAAGAGATCTCTCTCTGTGGCAGAACTGTATGTAGAAAGTAATGTAAACATTACAATCATTGCAAAGTCAGTTCTTACTGCTTCAAAACACCCCATTTTTTGATTTTATTTCATTAAACATTAGCAACTCAACTGAAAGACACAGAAAACAGTCAAATTATGTATTTTGTATATGCAAAATTAAGTGGTCCAAAAGAGACAGATGTACCCTTTAGCTCATGTGGTTTAGTCTTCAACACAGACAAGTGGAAAAGTCTGTAACTTCAAACACCATGAACCAGCTAATATTATCATACTCACAACTGAAAAGCAGTAGTACCTAAAGTTATGGAGTCACTACTCTTTTTGCTTTTATTTCACAGTTTTGTGAAATATATATCATATATATATTGTGACATGACACATACGATAGGTATGATATCGTATGATCCTTACAAACTATGTGTGCTTTGGCTATGTAATGGTATGGGGCCCTTTTTAATGTACCCTTTAGAAGGCTGAATGGCTAGCTGCTAGCTGGTGGTTCATCTCTGCAAATGACCATTTTAACATAGTGGGTTGACCCTGCCTGGTTGCCAGGTGACCACCAAAGCCTCTCTGATTTCCCTCCTCAGCTGAACAGGGGAGACAGAATGTAATGAGAAGCTCATAGGCAATATAAAGACAGAGAGAGAAAACTCAGCAGAGGAAAAACAGACTCAGCTTGGGGAAATTAGTTTAATTTAAAATGTGAGTAGGATACTGAAAAATAAAATCAAATCTTGCAAACATCTTCCCACCATCCCTCTCTTCTTCATGGGTTCAACTTCATTCCTGAATTCTCTACCTCCTTTTCCCTGGTGGCATAAGGAAATGGACAATGCAGGGTGTTGCCAGTTCATCACACTGTCTCTGCCCCTCCTTCCCACTCACTCTTCCCCTGGTCTAGAAGAAGATCCCTTCCATGGGAGATAGTCCTCCATGAAATTCCCCTTCCCACAGACTGCTCTTCTTGAACTGCTCCAGGGTGATTCCCTTCCACAGAATGCAATCCTTCAGGAACAGGCTGTTCCAGCATGGGTACCCTGTGGAGTTTCAAGTCCTGTCAGCAAAACTGCTCTAGCATGGGCTCCTCTCCATGGATTCACAGCCCCTGCTAGCAGTCTGCTCCTGCTAGCAGCCTTCCCACAGCATCACTGCCTCTTTCAGGCATCCACCTGCTCCTGCATGGGGCCCACAGGATGCAGGAGGATATGTCTCTAACATGGACCTCCTGGGCTGCAGGTACACACCCTCCCTCATCACAGGCTTCAAGTGAGTATCTACCCTAGTGCCTGGAGCACTTGCTCTTTCTTCTTCTCCACTGACCTTACTGTCTGCAGAGCTGTTTGTCTCACATTCTCACTCCTCTGTTTTGGAGACACTTGCTCTTGTGCAGCAGAGGTTTTCCCCTTCTCAAATCCTTTATCACCACAGCACTATCAGTGTTTTTGATGGGGTCAGACATGGGCAGCAGCAAGTCCATCTTGGAGACAACTGGCACTGACTTTACTGCATATGGGGAAACTTCTAGCAGCTTCTCACAGAATACACTCTTGTAGGTCCACCACTACCAAAATCTTGCCTTGCCAATCCAATACAGAACATTTGAAATATAGAGTAAATGTGCAATATACTTAGATTTCATATAAAAATCTTAGCATCTCCAAGTGAACATTTGACCCTTTATTCTGTTGAGCTCCCAGTTTATTGTCTGAAGTCATTATGTGTGACAATAACATTTAAAAATTTACAAAATGTCATTTTTATATACAGAGTAACAAACTTACTAGTATCTATTCAGTGCCATTCATTTCACTAAGGGTTGGTGAGGACTAAAATTTTCCACACTTTTCAGGATTTTTCTTGTAAATATTCATCATGCTCGAGGTCTGTAGAATTTAAGCAAGATTATTTTCTTTACACATTGCAATACTATCCTGCAGGCTTTTCAAATTGGTCATAGCACTTCTCAAAGTAAACTTTATTGCTTCCAACCTGGTTTCTCATAATAGTAAATGCTTGCTGAACTGAGCCTTTAGTTTATATTTTTACTTTTCTGGGTCTTGTAGTGAAAACAAGCTGCAGACAATCTGCTTAGGTGACAGCAGCAACACATGTAATATGAACTGTCAGACTGTTTAAAGTTAGTAAATGCAAAGTAAAAAGAGACACATTTCCAAGAATAGACACCTAAGAGTGGCATGGCAGGGGAAGTAGTAGTTTAAATAGTACTTAGAGCTAAAGTGAGGAATAGCCATATAGGAATATGATGCTCTCTGAAGTGAAAAAACTCATAAATATTTGTGTAAGCAGCTCTCTAGCAGGTACACATCTCATGACAAGAAAGATCAATGACAGGTACATCACATATGACTAGTAGCTGTGTTGCCTTTCCAGGGAGGTCAGCAGAAAGAATCTGAATTTTAACTGAAATTTGTGGCTGCAGGAAACACAGAACAGGGTTGGTGGTGATGGGGTTTGTGATGGAATTTAGAGCTACACAAGATGCAGAATTTAAGGTACAGGAGTGTTACTTGGTACAAGCATGCTATAAGGAACATCCTTATTCCATATTCCATTCTACTAAAGAGCGTTAATATTTTTACATATTTTCTTATGTCACATCAATTATATGTATTGTTTAAAAGAAGAAGAAAAATCCATGTGAATTTTTCACTCTTCACATATTTATTTTTTATAGAAAACAAATTATTTACACACTCTAATTTACACTAAAACCAACAGAACAAAGCATGAACCTAACAGTCAAAAAATATTAATTGAAAACATATGATTTTTAAAGTTAAAATTGACAGTGTACACATGTCACAGGGAGGGCCATACTCTTGGCAGCAGTATTAAATACTACCTCTGTGTTGAGCTCACTTGTCAGTACCCACAAGCTTGTAAGAACAACAGTCCAAGCAACAACTACAACAGCAGAAACTAAATCCACCATGTGCATATTTTTAACTACAGCATTTTTTATTTGTTTACACTTAACATATGATCTACCTTTATTCATAACATTATGGCAAAATATTTTTAATACTGTACAAGAGTATTAACAGCTAGAATCTATTTAGTGTGGTTTAAATGTAAGCACACTGTTAGTTGTGTTAAGTATGGGTTTGGAGGCAAATAGGAAAGTTCAGTATTCTCCCACCAATTTGTTTTTGCTCAGGATAGAGCATTTTGTAAATGGTACTAACCCTCTTCCCTTGTGTAAGTATATTGATTGCATATGCGTAGCTCTTTATCTCTTTTGCAAATGAATCTCATATACTGCAGATACAGGAAATGCAAAAGACCATCTGGGCATCATTGACCCACTCTTCTCAAATCTGGCAGACAGTTTAGCATACAGTTTATTTATTTCAGGGTATATACCACACTATCCTGACACCTCAGAAAAATACTCAGGGGAATTCTGTATTTTTTAGTATGTCTGTACAGAATTTCATTACAATTGTTTTGCTGAATGAACTGTTTTATCCATGCTTGAGGTTTTCACCTTTGGATTTTCAAAGCCTCACAAAAAAAGCCTTCAGCAATAAAGGTGTTTAGTGTTAGAAGCTTGAGACTGGAGACAGATGAAAAATGAATGCTTAATAGCCTGTACTCATTTGGTCTGGGAGGAAATGTGATTACATTTGTATTAGATGACTGAATTTGCATTTAGCCTAAATGCATACAAGTTTCTCCATTTACAAAGGACCAGAAAGAAGTATAAAGATAATTTTGCTATGTTTATGTCTCCCCTTTTGTTTAACCTGATGTTTTGGTTCTCTAGTTTATAAGTATATTTAGACAAAATTACTGATACTAACTTCCTACTCAACATCAGATAAAATTTTGACAGTGCTAAGGAAAATCTAAATTAAAGCATATTCTATTGGATGTGTTTCACTTGGAAGAAACTTAAAAATAATCCTCTGCTGCAAAGTGTTTCAAACTGTCTGAATATTCTTTTTGTTTGAATGGAAACAAAAGGAAAGTCTGAACATACACTAAATAATTTTGAGATAATACAAACAACTTGTGAAAAAAATGCACTATGTGTAAAATTACTATAAGAAATAAACCATAATTACCTCTAGAACAAGACAACCATTCTATTCTTGTCTGTTATTATCACACTGCTCATTCACTGTCAGAAATATATGCCAAGCAGACATGTCATAAGATTGGGACAGATTTTCCTTTATGACCTGACTGTTTAAAACAATCTGGTTTTGGCAGAGAAATCCTTTCTGTCTGTAACAGTAAGTTGAAAATTCCAGCAAGATAGAGGGAGGCTGAGGTAAGGCTGAATCTGGCTTTTGCAAAACACAATGAGAAGTGCTGGGTCTCTTCTCAATACTAAATCTAGGAAGACTCTCAGGTTGGTTTAATTCATACTGATACCTGCCTTATTCAAGTTCTGTCTGTTACATCTCCTTTTTGTGGAATAAATTGGCCTAGATGCTGAGATATTGTGGTAATATCATTGTACCAGAAGGTAGAAGAGAGTAATGACAGGACTTTCTTTACCCAGTGTGGGACTAACAGCTTATTCTAGTTTGTCAGTATTGCTGCTATCATGACAATTTTTGTCAGAACTGTTTTCTCTGCAAAAAACAATGAATTTGGTCTCAAGATTTCTTGGAAATACAATCCACTTACATATGGTTTTTAACTTCAAGAACCAAGTGTGATGAAGAACTGCAACTGAATCATCAGGGTGGGATAGAATTACTCCCTTCTCAGTAGCTGTTATAGTGCTGGGTTTTGGATTCAGAATGAGAATGGTGGTGTTAAAACACTGAAGTTCTGAGGTTTTGTTAAATCATATTCATCCCAAGTCAAGGAATTTTCCTTGTGTCATGCTCTGCCAGTGAGGAGATGAGCAAAAGAAACTGGGGGGGAGCACAGCTGGGCCAGGTGACCAAAAGGATGTTTCACACTATAGAATGTCATGCTTAGCATATAAATTGGGATCAGCTACTTGGAAAGGGGCTGATCTGGGTTTGGGAATGGAGGTTCTGGCATTGGTCAGTAGGTGATGGCAATTTTATTGTATATCACTTGTTTGCCCCCTATTATTATCATCATTATTGTTATCATTCACCATTATTACTGTATTTTAATTTATTTTTTATTATTAGATTGTTCTTATTGCAATAGATAAGTTTTATTTTGATTCTCCTCCTCATTCCTCCAAGGTGGGGGGAGGGGGAGAGTGGGAGTTGAGTGAGCAGCTGTGGTGCTTAGTTTCCAGCTGTGCTTAAAACCACGACACTTGAATAGCCAAACTTTTCTGTGTATATTTTTTCCTTCTACACATTTAATCCTATCTGCCTGAACATAATGCAAAATATCTGGTTTTCTGGCAAGGGAAGTTCTGTTTTGGCCTAATTATATTATTTTATGATATTGTGAGAGTCACAAAAGACAGATTGACCAGAAAAAAAAAGAAATCCGGTCAGTTAGGAACGAAATCTGACATAAATTTACTTTTACTATACTGTCAGACATTACTAAGAGCAAGAATATCAGTCACATTGTATCTATTGTAAACTAAAAGATCCTCCATGTAGACATTTTTTTTACTTTGCAAACAGAGATTTCTCTCACATAGGATTCTTCCTAAAAGGATAAAAATAGTGTGAAGGTGTTGTAAAAGAAGAGATTTTTTTCCCGACAGTTTCATTGTATTGGTGGCTCCACTGGTTTTGCAGTAATAAAACTTCAATGCATTAATTTTTTACTATACACAAATTTAATAGCATAAGGAGGTTAATACTAGAGCACAGGTTTCAGAGCACTAATACCTCAGCTAATTTTCATTCTTATTTTATAAGAGATACTTATAAAACACATAATTTTGAGATGAACCAGAGGAAAAATAATTTCTATAATCATGGTCAAAATGCAACCCATTGTCATGACTGGAAATCCTGATAGTCTCACATTTTTGATCATTAAATCACAGCATTTTATAACCTGTGGGAAGACTGGAAACCTTTTAGTCTTATTCAGCATTACTTTGCACACAGCACAGTTGCAGAAATCCTATGTAGGAGAGATAGAATATTGTCCACAGACATAGTGCTTGAATGTCTTCTGACATGGCTTCTGATTTGGCTTGTGTTTTTGCAAGCACACTTTCCTATGACATGCAGAAAAATAAGTGCTGGCCTTTTAGATGTTATTTGCACAGTTAACAAAGTAACTTGAATAAAGTAACAAGTAAAAATACATTGTCTGTCCCTCTTTCAAAACAAAAACCACTCCTGAATAGTTCTATACAGACAGAAGAGAAAATTGTGCTTTTAATGCAAGATATCATTTAACTGAATGTATGACAGATCATGGACTTATAGAATGGTTTGGGCTGGAAGGGACCTTAAAGATCATCTAATTGCAGCTCCCCTGCCATGGACAGAAAAACTTCCAGTAGACCAGGCTGCTCACAGCAACAACCAACCTAGCCTTGAACACTTCCAGGGATGGGGAATCTACAACTTCTCTGGGACAACCTGGTCCAATGCCTCACCACCCTCACAGCAAAGAATGTCTTTTAACATATCCTCTTTCTGTTTAAAGTAATTGCCTTTTACCCTATCACTACAAGTCCTTGTGGTAAGTCCTTCTCCTTTCTTGTAGCCCCCTTCAGATACTGGAAGGAGCTCTAAGGTCTCCCAGGAGTCTTTTCTTCTTCAGGCTGAACAACCTCCCAGGTCTATCACCCTGTATTATTGGAGAGGTGTTTGAGCCCTCTGAGCATTTTTGGCATTCTCCTCTGGACTCACTCCAGCAGGTCCACGTCTTTCTTACGTTGTTTCCACCATAGCTGGAAGCAGTACAACTGGTGGGATCTTTGTGTTCTCTATGCCTATCTTGATAATAGGTAAATTTACAAGAGATATGATTTTATACTGGGCACAAAGCTTAGATTTGCAGAAAATATTTTGGAGGAAGGTGACACTGAGGATAGTACTTATTCTGTTGAGACTACCCATCCAGTGGGTGGTTATAAAACAAGTCCATAGAAAAAAGAATGTTTCATTTCTGTCAGTATTTATCTCAATGTGAGGACTCACAAGGTACAGTGATGACATTGGGAAGAGCAAGCAGACCCTACTTATCAGCCTAAGAGAGAAAACAAGTACTGGAAACAAAATCACCACTCCAAAAAAAGAAATCTGTGGAAGAATGTCATATGTCTGTTCCTCTGTGAGAGTTTTTAATAGTTGCTCTCACAATGTCTCAGCAAATGAAAGGAAGGAAGTTTAGGATTGCCTCCTAAGGCCTTCTTGAGAAAGTATGACATATGGGCATTCTGAGATCTGGCCACAGAAAACAGTCCCCTGCAAGATCTAGGCAGCATTTCAATTTCCAGGGCAGCCCACTGAGCTGGCAGAGGTGTCTGCACTGAATTTCTTAGATAGACCTTGCAGAATGCCTCCTTTTCAAAAATCTGTTCTCTGTTTCATTTGAGATGCAACATGGTAACAAGAAGATCACTCATTATTTCAGGGGAATTTAGCCAGAAAGTTTAATTAATACAACTCCTTTAGGGAACAATAATGGAATGTTTTTATCCCTTGAAACATTGTATTAGATATATTGCCTATGCTAGATAATAAAATGACTTAGTCAGCCTGGAATGACTTGCTGTTAAACTAGAAAAATACCCAGTGCTTAAAAAGGTAAAATACAAGTATTATTTTTAAAAAGTGATGAAATTAGGCAAGATGCATGAAATGGAATGCAAGAAATCAGACTGTAAAATATGCTGCTTCCTCAACCATTTTCTAATTGAAATTAAAGTGTCATTTTCACATTGGTTCATTTTCCTAGAAGGGAATACTATGTACTGCATAGAGATGAGACAGGTCCAAGCCCCAGCTGGAGGGTCAAGAGTCTGGGTCAGAATCCAGGTCCTGGTGATTCTTACAGAGGTTTCTGTTTCAGTGGGATTTCCTCTGGATTTTGTTATTTCAGTATATTTTTCATTTAATTGGTCCTATATTTTGTGTCAGATGAAGACCATTTCATCTGATTTAAAACATAGGAACAATTTGCCAAAAAATCTCCTGAAGGAAGAGGACTTTCATTAGTAGGGGATTTGGATGGCAAGGCTATTATTTTTCTCATCCTGTGTGTCTCGACTCCTGTAAACGTATGTTTGCTAACTGAAAATATTCTTTGTTTAAAAGAAGACTTTTATTCACAAATTCACAAAGATTGTCTTAGTTACATGAGAACTTTAAAGGAATATTTAAAAAAAATTCAAAAATTTTGCTAAATAAATAAAAAAGACAAATTTATTTGGGGTAAAGAGGTTAAAGATGTAGTTCGATGCAGTCATTAAGAGTTTCAGTGTTTCATGTGGTTTCATTCATAGCAGTATTAGGTGGGGACAAATATATTTGGAATGGGTTATCATGATTTTTTTGATTTGGTTTTATGTGTTCCTTCTTAGTTTTCTTAACTCTAACTTTTTATACCACTGAGAAAGCAAAAATTTAGTAATTGGTTTTTTCTTTCTATATTTCTATTTTAATATAGAAGATGGTAAAAAATCATCTTATCTGGAAATATTTTTATCTCACACTTTAGCTTTTTTTCTAGTCAAGTATCTAATTATCTGGTCTTCTGATTTTCTTAATCCTTCACAATGTAATTCTGAATATTCCTGGAGGTGTTTGTCTTTATGCTTATTTGTTTTCAAGCCTCTTCTGTCATTAAAATCTTCATCTTAAAATGAAGAAATCTGGATTAATAAAAAATTGACTTTCACCTTGGTTCATTCTGTCTCAAAGAACACAATTAAAAAAAAAATTGTTCCTCTGAAAAAATTGAGATATTTTTGTTTGCTGATGGTGGTAGTAATGAGTAAAAAACCAATTAGGACTGATGACAGTTATATACAGAGTTACACAGAATTTTCCAGTTCAGAGTCTCTGAACGGCATATTCCTCTCTGAGCAAGTATCTAGATTTTCCAAGTTTTGTTCACATTTAGGCAATACAGGCCAAGATTTTTCAAATCTGGGTTTTATCTTATTCATTAAGTAGAACTAAACTCCTTCCATGATTAACTGGAAAAAAAAAAGAGTTTCCCAAATAGGCCACATGACATGTCACTGATCACCAGGACCAAGGCACATTTAGGCATCTGAGAAAACTTTGAGGAGAAAGAGTCTAAATTCTCAAAACGTATCTTTATCTTGGCTCCTTTATTAATGCACACCTGGTTGCTTCCTTGTAATGTTCAGCCTTATTTCTTTTATCTTGAGAATACCTTATAAAGTCACCTTTAAGAATACCGCTTTATTCCATTTTCAAATGGCAGAAATGTTCCTACTTGAAGGACAGAAAAGCAGAGAGTTCTCTAGAATGGTTCTTGCAGGAAAGAAAAGAGAGCAACAGTTGAGAATTATGACATTGTTGTGTGACGGCTTCAATAGTGGTGTCTATGCACTGTTTTGCAAAATGTCTTGTAAAGGGCTCTTGATCAACTAAGTGAGTGGAGGAGGGGTCACAGCTGTGCCTTACATCCACTTAGCCTCTTCTAGAAGGTAACAGCAAATGGAAATGTGACTCGTACACAATCTTTTCCATGATATGTAGCATCATGCATTGGAGTGTATTTATTTTCTGTTAAGTAGAATTCTTCTGCTTCCTTTTAGTCTCAAGTACATAGCACATGAACAGTCGTTCCTACAGAAAGCAATACTAATCAGACGTGACAGCCTTCTGCTGTCCCACGCCAACACAAATTGTGCACTTTCAAAGAGCTGTGGAAATGAATGTATATCACTGTTACAACAACACATGTCACCAAGGCTAAATTTCCAAGGCACCTGTCTGAACCCAGTATTTCTCAGTACCCCTTGCTTTTTTCTCATGAATTCTATTGCCAAAATTGAGTTGTAGTCATATTTGGGAGCAGATGGTCAAACCCACTGCTGTGTCCAAGTAGACTGGTGGGCATAGTTATCTGATGTGTTTAGAGATATAATAGCAAGCCAAGCATCTCTCTTTACTCACCACCTAGGGATACACTCTCAAGTAAAGAGAGATCCCCCTCTGAGAAGAGTAGTTGCCAGATTTCAAAACATTTGCTGAATGTTTGCAGAATTGTATTTGTCCCTGGAAATAACACTGTTTAATAGCCACATTTTCGCAGCTACTTTTTAAAGTGAATTTGCAAACAGATGCCAAGTGTAAATATGTAGGCTTCACATCACCACCATTTTGCATTTTGAGTATTTATAGGTTTTGCTTAAGAAGAGACACTGTGACCCATGTTCCATGACATAATTGGACATCTGCTTGCTAGGCCAGCTGACTCAATTAATTCCAAAGGTTGTTCTTGGTAGGGAAGAGGAAACTACCATTGGTGATTTCCTGATGAACTTATCCAAGTGGTTATTCCCAATTTCTGTCTAACATAAGGCCAAAATAAAATTTCATTTTCTAAAACATGGTTCATTATTTTTTGCAATGCTTTGAAGGCTCACAAATGTTAACATCTCTAGATCTAATTAATTCGGACCAGAATGTTTGATCTCAACTTGTCCAGTCAATGAGATAAATGGTATTTACCTATTTCTATCTATAGAAATTGTACATCATAAAATGCTAAACTTTACCTTCATAACTCAACATATAATTCTGTTGTTCAAAACTGTACACTCTTAGTTTGAAAAACCTAGCTCAGTACTGCAAAATGAAGTCTTGCTATGCAAATATCCCTCTGTAAATGCTCCCTGATAATATATAACCTTTGAGGAAATGGTGGTTTCAATTAATCAGATTTGGTGCTGTTGAGAAGGAATTTAGCTACAAAGAAGTTTCTTAAGACTTTAAAATCCAATCTGATTATGAGTATTATCAGACAGCTTAGTTCCAAAATGCTTTCTTTAAAAACCAGCTTTATCTAAGACTGTCAAAGGTGAGATCAGGCCACAGTTGGAAGCAATATAATCAATTAAATGGATTAAAGCTACTTTAGGGGTTCATTCACAATACATGGGAAAACCATTGATTGCAATCAGATTTAGAATTAGTCAGCAAATTTTGATTAACATAAGAAGTCAGCTAAGTATACCCACCTCTTGCAGGTCAGCAAGGAATGCTTGAAGGAAGCACTGGTAACAAGGCTGATGCCTCAGTACAGGATAATCTGTAGATCCCTGCCACTTCTGTGGGCCCTTATGACACCGAGCAGTGAAAATCAGTTTCAGTTCATGAAAGTAGCAGCTGCTTGTGAAAGTTACATTCTGTGTGCAGCAGAAGCAAAAATCATCATGAATATGCAATAGCCCACTTTGTCTTTCAGCCCAACCTCACTACACATTACAAAACAATGTAGAAAATTGTATGGTGTGTTCTTCAGCACCAAGTCATGTGCTTTTGTGATTTCTTGTGCTCTACCTAGTTGCAGAGTTCTAGAGCCAATTAAACTATATTAGCATATGTAATTATTATTATCATCAGATATGCAATATTATTTATATGTAAATACATGTGGTCTTAGTGACTTTTGGTAATTGAGAAGCGCCACGAGTATTATTGCCACACAACAAAAAGCAGTTATTTGAGCCTTTTATGGGCTGCTTTGTACTGTGTAATATCAACTATAAGCTATCCTCAGGAGGTGCCTCCCCTGAAATCCCTGGGGGAGGGACCCTGCAGGGTACGGGTCAGTCTCTGTCCCTGCTCCAATGTCACGTGTGTCCCATACCTGGTGCTGGTTGGGTGGTTGGGTGTGCCCAGGGCCCGGGAAGAGAGCAGGGTTCCAGGAGAGAGGCTGCCTGGGAACACCAGCCATGCAGCTGGAGGAATAAAATAATCCCTGAACCTCTACAAAATATCGCTTCATCTTTCCTTCCAACTCCATCGCTGTCTTATATATATTGTAAGGATTCCCCGCACTACAACACTATCCCATTAGCTAAATATGAAACACTTCCATGAATTCAACTGAAGGAATATAGAGATCCAAGCAAAATTCAGACCAGCTTTTGCTGTAAAATCTGGGCGCTGAGACCTCTACACCTACATCATCTAGTGGAAAAACCTCTACAAATTTCCCAGTGAAGCTCATCCTCTTTCACAAGTATGTAAGCAGGAGAACAGGGAATTCATCACATGACAACATTCATTAAAAGAGTTGCATTTCAGAAAAAGAAAGAAAGCCAAGTTCCAGGTTGAAGACCTTATTTAAGTCTTTGATTGTGTGTATAGGATAGAGTGTGAAAGAGTTGTATTGAAATGTGTGGGTTCAGGCTTCAATCAGCTTACCAGCTATGTAACAGACATATGATTCCTACGGCAACTAAATACAGCCCTCTGATAGAGGGTTTTTAAGCTTGTTGAGAGAGACATATAGCTATTTTGCATTCAGATACGAGCTGTTTTTCCAAGAGTTCTATCCAAGGATCCACAGCATTGGTAACACGTATAGGTGCAGTTCTATGATTATTAGGGGAAAAAATTATGGTTTCTTGTGTTGAAATCTGCATCATTTTGCTTACAGATAAGTAACACACTGAAAGTCAGATATTTTGTATACCAGCATCAGAGTTTTATTTCTGGATTCCAGTTTGTTTCTTCTTGTAGTAAAATCACTTGGATGCAGAAGTCATGTGGGTAATTTAACATCAGCTGGAAATCAAACTCCAAATAAACTCCACTCACTTTCCTCCCACCCCCTCTGGTAAGAAAGGGACAAAGGCAGAGACTATGCACTGAGATAAAGTTTCACTGAAAGCAAGCAGCAATGGAATAAGAAATGCACATAACAGCAGCAATATTAGTAACAAAAGCATACAATAAAAGGTATCTACTCCCTCTGGCAGAACTTAGTTTCATATAGATGTTAGGACAAAGGTAGCTGCTCCCATACCCAGCATCACACAGCTTTCCCAGAAAAACAAAAGACTACAGAGGTTCCCTGCAGCTGGCTCTCTCTGAGCCCAAAACAACCCAAACTAATGATGGACAAACCCCCAAAAGCTATGCTGTCTGTGTCACTCACACCGTGCTGCCTGTTTCTGGACCACTCCACTCCTCTGGGGCTTTGTTCAACAGTGGCATTGCTGATTTTGACTGCTTCATTCTGCTGGTGCTCGAGCTGAGCTCAGGCTTGGCTCCTCTCACCTCATTTGCAGCTGCTTTTCCTGCAGCTGCTTCCACTTCATTGTTTTTCCTCAAAGTGGCCTTTCTTGAAGCCATGTCCCAACAGTGTTTGCCGCATCTTAGAGCTGTGTCTCAGAGGAGCCGGAAAGGACAGGAGGCAGCAGCAGGGCAACAGAAGTCTCCAGCGCTGGTCCCAAGAACTCACAGCGTTACCACAGCAGGCACCTTTCCCCAAAGACAAAGGGAACAAAATGGCACGTTTCTTGTGCATACTCACCATTTTCTTCTCTCCAAAATCACACCCCCAGAGGTGTTGTGGGAGGTATAGAATAGCAGCCTAACCACACCCACAAGGCTTTAAGCTCTGCCCCCTCTCTGCAACCAGGACACCATGGGACTGAGTGAAATTTGTTACCAGAAAATGGGGAATTTGCTCTATGATTTGCTTAGTTCTTTTTTTTCTTTTACTTAAAATAGCAAGAGAAAAAGTCAAGTTTTGGCTTGGTTATTTTATTGTATTTCTTTCCAGAAGGGATAATATATCTGTAATATATTTTTCACATAATTGTTTAGGTTGGAAAAGACTCCTAAGATCACTGATTCCAGCTGTTGACATAGCATTACCAAGTCCACCACTAAACCATACCCTTAGGAGCCACACCTATGTATCTTTTAAATACCTTGTGAGGTGGAAACTTAATCACCTCTCTGGGCAGCCTGTTCCAGTGCTTGAACATCTTTCGATGAAGTAATTTCCCCTAATATCAAATCTAAGCCTTCCCTTACAGAACATGAGGCCATTTATTTTTTCCATCAGCTTATAAAACATTTTCTCTGTTTTTACATCCTGAATCTACCACAGACTATCTGCCTCATTGGCCTTTCCCCTGATTCTTACTCATATGAATTTGACCTTATCATCACCATCATTTGGACCCAGAAAATCAACACACTCCCTAATATACTGGGCTATTCCACCACTTCTCTCCCTTTGCCTATCCCTTCTGAAGTGTTTAAAGCCATTAATTGCAGCATTTGGGTTTTGTGAGACATTCCATCATGTTTCCATGATGACAACTATGTCATACAATTGAGGATGCACAATGGCTTCCATTTTCTTCTCGCTTGTTGCTTATGCTGAGTGCATTGGTGTACATGACTTTAGCTGGGGTGTTGATCCCACCAACTTTCTTGGGGAAAGTTCTAATTTCTGTGTAACTTTGCATTATTTGAATAGTTTCTGTTATGAAGTTTGAAAGCTTTTCCTCCTTTTTTAGTGAATGGCAGAAGATAGTTCATGAATTTTTCAGTTGCCTAAAACATAATAGCATTTTCTGGAAAGCCAGCAGCATACTGGCCAAGTCTAGCAAATCAGCAATGAGCAATCTCATTATGAGTAATTTTGCTACGAGCAGTGTATACCCTTTCATTTGGAAAAAGGTAACAATCTCCATGTACAGGTAAAAGAACTAGCCTTCTATGCCTACAAGTACAGAAAATGTGTGCAGCTTTTTTTGAGAGTAAAAGGAGTGAAGGGGGAATTGCAATGCTGTAGTTGTGAGACCATCAGGTAAGTATATTGAAAAAACATGTTACGACCAAACATCAAATGTTGCTGAGCTCATCTTATTGCATCAGATTTCTTCTGTCTGTATTTGGTTGATACTAAAATGAGTTTGATAGTGAGGACATTATTTTCCAATTAATAGAAAAAATTAAGGTCTCAATGATTAGAAAAAAAATGTTAATGCATTCTGCAACAAAGAGTTGTGTCTAAGAGTTGTAGCTAAGAAGTCACTTTTACTCTCTGTGCTGTTTTTTTGAATGAAACAGGTACATCTTAAACTGAGAATTACTGTAGTAGATCTTTGTGTTTCTGAAAAATATTTAAAATTATTGCTGCCATAAAATATTCAATTCCACTTTCACCCCTCACCAAATGGTACCTTATCAGACAAGTTTTGATAAAAGACTATGCTATTTCTCCTTTAAACACTAGTGATGCTTATATTATCTGCCTCTGGCAATGCTCTGAGAGATTATTGTTAATGCTTACAAAATAAAGCATTACAGCAATACAAAGGATAGTAGTATTGAAATGTGAATACATAGGCAGTGTGAAAATTCCTTTATTATGAAAATGTCAATTCCATTTTTAAAACTGAGTTGAAATTTGTATATCATAAAATACAAAAGTAGAGGTAAAGAAAACTTTTAATCAGATGTATGTGGATTTTCTGATTCCTATAAATAGACATTTGAAGGAAACTTTGTTTACATAAATCAGGAACATCTCTGATTAGATTTAGCAATAAATCCAAAAGCTAATTTATGAAATTTGAATTTCTAAACTCATTAATTTCTACAGGTCATTTCAAGCGCACAACCAAATAATTTATCCAAATTATTCAAACAGGATTTTCAACTCTCACGCCAATTACATGCAAGAGGAGAGAAAAAAGTTGTTACTGCCTTACTATTACTTTGCTAGATGTTCAATATTGTTATTCTCTAGTAGAATGTGTTATTTGAAAACTGTACGACTCTAAATTTCTCTATCTAGATCATTTATGTATCTAATCAATTTGTACCCAAAACTGTGCCTCCTAAGACCTCCTTCCTTTCCGGCATTTAAATGTGGATTTTTCTTTTATATTTCATGTGGTTTTCAGCCTTGCTCTCTCTTCCGTAAACCTTTGTGCTTGGTCTTCCTCCACAAACTTGCAGATATCCCAATAACACAAAAATGACCAAATTAAACATTACAATAAATTTCTTCCAATTTTCATTTGCCTTTTTTTTTGGTCATCTTTTCAAGAATTAGAAGGCATTGATGATGCCTTTTCTTGGTCTTAAAATCAAGAGTCAAACCCTGTTAGAAGGGAAAAAGGGATTTTACCTTGGTATTTAATTTAAGGATCCTTAGGTGCACATGTCCAGGTCAAATGCACCAACATGCACACCACAATGGACACTTCTGAAAATCTGGTATAACGTTATAGATCTTACCATATCTATCAAAAAATCTCTAATGAAAGGCTTGATTGAGCCTCCCTCCCCAAGGAACTTTCTCCTGGATGGTTCCATCTTAGTTTACAGAATGTGTTCTGGAGAGGACCTTGGTGTATGGGGCACACTGACCCCTTCCTATGAAGCTTCTATAATGTTTAGTCTCC